>CAJQZJ010032076.1:4761322-4776492 GCA_907164525.1 Lophiomys imhausi | reverse complement strand
TCTTCTTCTTCTTCTTCTTCTTCTTCTTCTTCTTCTTCTTCTTCTGTTTTCAAGACTGGGTTTCTCTGTGTAGCCCTTGCTGTCTTAGAACTCCCACTATAGACCAGGCTGGCCTCGAACTCAGAGATCTACCTGCCTCTGTCTCCTGAGTTCTGGGATTAAAGGCGTGCACAACCACGCCCAGCTATCAATAAGTACATTTAACATGACCGACCAAATGTTAGTTGGCTGAAAATTAAATCGTTCTTGATAAACTATAAACAAAAGAATATAGGACATAGGAAAAAACATGAAACAAAATGAACAGGGAGAAAAGGTCCAATATACTCTTGAGTGGAATACCAAAAGGAGGCAAGAGAATGGGAAAGAAGTGGTATTTGAAGAGAAACTATCTGACAATTCTCCAAAGCTTTTTGAAAGCTATGAAGACACAGATTCCACAAGCAGTAAACTACAGACAAGTGTGATGCATGAAACGGAAACTGCACTTAAAATAATTTGTAATAAAACTACCTAATACCAGCAACAATACCAAATCTAAACAAACAAGCAAACAAAATTACCTTCAAAAGAGCAAGGATTTAGTATGGCTTCCTTATGCAACTATGCAAAGTCAAATGACAAAATGATGACATCTTAAAAGGCCACAGAATAGCAGCTGTTGTTGAGTCTATAACTCAAGAAAGTAACCTTCAGGAATGAGAGTGAGATGTTTCCAGTCAAAGCCAGAATTTCATCCCTTGAAGGATTGTACTTACAAAGAGAGGCAAGGAGTTTTTGTGTTGGGAGTGGGTAAAGCCCCAAAGAATTACATAAATGCAGACAGAAATATAAATTAAAGAAAAAATGTAGATAATTTTGAATAATCTTAACTCAGTAATAATGGTGGTGGGGTTTTAAAAGCATATATAAGCAAAATGTGTACAAGCAAAACAAGGTAAGCATTACTCAGTTTACTAAAGAGTGGATTCATTGTTGCCCGCCCACCCATGCATCACCAGTGTGCAGCTCAGACGGGAATATGGTTTAATACAGTCCATAGCTGGATGCCAGCAGAAAGCCTCCTGGTATTAAAAAGGGAGAATTCTCAGACGAGATGTATGCAGCTCAGATCTGCTTTGTCGACTGGTAATCCTGGTGTTGACTAACTCTACCCTGATCCACTTGGGGACTGGTGACATTTTGATTACTTTCCATTTAGTAAGCATACCTAAGAACAGAACCTTACAAAGCATCTCAAGAGCCAAAACTCTGAGTTCGTTTTCATTTCTTTGTTTGTTTTGTTTTTCCTGCTAACTACCTAGGGTTCATCTCTTCCCAAAGCCCCTTGTAAGACCCCCTTTCCCCCCTCCCTTCCCAGCAGCCTTTTCTAAGTGGCAAAACATTGCAGGGCACAGAGTGGCCTCTGAGGCCTGTGCTTGGGACAGGGTTATTTATGTTGGCTCAAAGCCTTCTTCCTCCAACTGTTGAGGCTTTGTTCTGGAAGAAAGCGAGGTGGATGGAGGGGAACAGTGCAGCCGTGTATGTCTGTAAAGCTGTCAAAGTCCGTTTTCCAAGTGGTTCTTCCAAAGGTCTGAACTTGATGAACTGCCTCGGCCTCATGGATGATTTTGTTTTTCAAAGGGAAGCCCAGGAGGCTACAGGCAGTTCCTAAAGGGGAGGAGGGGCTGAAATGACAGCTTCAGATTCCCCTCCCAGCCTCCTCCCCTCCCCTGGCAAAACCCAAAGAGCTGACATGGAATATACACTATGGGACTGACAGTCCCGTACAGTGAATTCATGATATGGGATATTTTCGCATCCCTCTTAGTTTCCCAGACCCTTCACAATCAAGCTTTTTTTTTTTTAAACTCGTGGGCAAAATGATCCAGTAGGTTACAGAGCTCTCCAGTGACAACAAGGAGTCGGCATGACTGATGATAGAGTGGCCTCCGTAAGCCTAAGGGCTGGGACACAGAGAAAAAGAGCTCCAGTCTCAGTCCTTGGTCAACAGAGCACGTCATTTCACTTCCTGGAAGGCCCCCTTTTCTATCGACCCAGCCAACATACTTTATATCCTTTAAGGGGGAGATCCGATAAAGAATATGCATGAACTTTTGAAATGGAGGATCCTTGGAGACAATGTGTTTTCATCAGGCTGCGACAGATGAATAATGCATGAGAAAGAACAGTGACAACTAGAGAGCAATACACAGGATTGTTTTCAGCCTGACCTGGTCATTTTTCAGACGAGAAAACAGTGAAATACAAAGCAAGTGACTTTCCCAAAGCGACGAAATCAGAAAGGGGGGGAGTATGCATCCCTCAGATCTGCTCCACATGCTCCATGGAGATCTTCTGTGATAAGGATGTGACCAGATTCCTGTGAGGAGTATTCATTCTTTTTCAGGGCTGAGCCGGGGAGGAGATTAAAAAGAGGTGAAAGAGAGATTCTAACAGTCATAGGGCACCTTGTGCTTTCTTTCTGACATCATGTGAAGAGTTTTGGAAACAAGGGGACAACTTATCTGAAGGATGTGGTGCCTGTTAAGTTATGCAGTGCCAGCCCAGATACCCCCTGTTTAGAATGAGGTATCCTGGATGTCTCTTTGAGACAATTCCCAGGGATGCCATGGTCCGTTACAGCTTCTCAGAAATCAGAGAGGAAAACGTGGGTCTCCACTAGATCCAGTATTGTTTCAGGAGCATTTGGAAAGAAGGATGTCAAGGATATTTGATGTGTGGTCCCCATAACAAGTGTTTGCATACGAGTTGCACAGGTTCTCCACAAGGATAGCAGTCCTGGTGGGGATTCCCCCACCCTCACTGAATCACAGATACGTTCCTGTTAGCTGGGTTGGAGCTTCTCTGACAGTTCAAGGGTCCACACATAAAAGACAGCCATGCTATGCATTTGGCGTAAAGTACTTGGACTTGAGCTCTTGATCAGTGACTATTAAAATAACAGCTTTCCCTTCCTTCTTCAGAGTTGTGAGGCCTCTGGAATCTTTGAACATGAAGTGGGGTGGGCGTTTGATCCTGAACCCACTACCACCACCACAGCAGGACTCACAGCTTACCAGTACATCTGCTTTCCACCCCTTCAAAGGTTACAAATCAAAGAGCTACAGGTCTCAGTGGCTCCCAGGAGGCTGCTGGGATAACCCAGCCCCATCCTAGCACTAGGTCAATGCCATTATGTAGACCTGGGTGTTCCCCAGATCACATTCATCCTCAATCAGTATTTTTCACTGATGTCACAAGCCCTAGAGCCTGCCCCAGATCTTGAGACTCATTGATTTCATGTCACCAGGGACCGAATAGAGCACCTTCAGTTCAACAAAAATAACTGCCCCATACCCAAACAAGAAACAGCCTGTCCCCAAGGTGCCAAGTCACCAAGCAAGCACACTTCCCCCACATACAATGTGGTCCCTTTGTTCTGTGCCAGTCAGTCCCCCTTTAAGTGTCATCTCTGATTCATCCCTCGCATTCAGGCAGGGCGACTCAGAGGCAAAGTACTGTGTAGTACTTTGTTCCTCTTAATTGATAAAATACAGCTGAAGAGGGGTCTACGAGGAAGAGTCCAAGGATGGAGTGGAGGAGATTGCTAAGCAACATGCTGAGGGGCTCTGGGCACAGACAGCTGAGAAGGGACATCAGTGGACAGGCTCAGCTGGCCTTCAGCCATCTGGAACATAAAGCTCAGGAGAGGATGGATGGAAAGGCCCAGCCACAAGTCCACAAATGCCACCCAGGAACACAAAGCAGAGGCAGGCCACACACATTTACAATGTGAGAAGAGTCACATGACCCGTTTTAGTCCTCTCTTACACATCTCTGATTGCATATGTCCCCGTGGAGGGCTGTGGAAGGGCAAAATGTCACACACAGAAAAGGGATGCGTTCTGCACTCAGCAAGCTGGACCCCCAATCATAGCAAACAGCGTAGAACTTAATGTTCTTTTGCAAAAGGAGTAAAGAACATGAGACCATGCATGAAGTATTTAGATGTATATGTCTGCATGTATAGAAGTGCACATATGTGTATACATAGATTCTTCCTCTGCACACTGACTGAACACCCGCAGAACCTCTGTGGTTGGGCTAACAACCAATACTATACTTTTAAAAGTTTAAATATTGGAAGGAAATGCAATTTGCTTCAGCAATAACAAGTGCACACAAAGGATAGAGATTTTAGTCAAACTTGATGGCCCAGGCCTATAATTTCAGCACTTGAGAGGCTGGAGTAGGGGGATGCCATGAGTTCAAAGCTAGCCTGGGCTAAAGAATGAAGCTATGTATTTAAAGAAAGGGAGAAAGGCTGAGTATTAAAACTTTTTTATAAAAGACTGAGTTAGAGAATGAGATATCTCTGACTCTGAATTTGGACTCCCTTTATCCCAACTCAAGGGAATTACTTGCAGTGTCCACAATCAAAAGGGCTGAACACTAGGAAACACTTTGCCATGGAGATGGACATGGTCGGCGACTGAGCAACCATCCCATCCAGTGATGGTCTGGTTCTTGGACTTCTTTTAAGAGATACTTAGGACCTGGTAAGTTTGTGTTTTACATTATAGGCAGTGTTCGCCAAGAGTATTGTGGCTTAGGGGTATAGGAGATTGGAGCTGGGGTAAACAGTTGGATCATTGGACTGGAAGCCCAATTCCACAATGGAACAGAGTGGTGTGGAGCCTTGGGAGGAAGGAGTTAAGAACTGAGGGCTTCCCCAGGTGGGTATTGTATTCAACAACAACAACAATAACAACAACAAAACAAATAAAACACACCCAAAAAAGAAAGAAGTCTTCCCTATCCATGCCCAGGGCCTAGCTGTGACAGTGTAAGCTTTGATATGGATGCCTTTACTTCCACCTCTCAGTAACTTTGCAAGAAAGCCTTGGTTCAGGTCTACGTGAAGCTCCTGTGACTCCAGCAAATTACTCCTCCTCCATCTGTGGAGATTTCCTCTAAGAGTTCCCCAAAAGGGGAAGAAAGAGGTGGAGGAAGGCTACCATTCTCAGAACTTCTGACCTAGCTCAGACACACCTCACCATGTTCAGAGCTCTTTGCTCCATGCTAGTCACCTCTACCATGTTACCCACTTTAAATATGGGAGATGGAGAGTCCATGGAGCCTCCAGTGAACACCAGCCAGCTTATATCTATAGACAGAGTCACATCTACTGTTGGCTTTTGGTGTCATCCAAGACTTGTGAAGTAGCATGTTAGCAGTGTCTCCATGGTCTCTGAGACAAGTGTGTCCATGTTCTTCTTTGCTCCTGGCCTCACATGTCTCTGTGCATGCTGTAATCAGTGCTCTGTGAATTGAAGCTGTCACCTGCCATACAATGCCAAAGGAGTAGTCTTGGGAGTATCTTGTAGGGTGCTACTTCTCAGCCCTTCATTGCACTTGGGCTCTAGGTCCTGAAGCAGCTATGGTGGTGACTACAGGTCTTGGGACCCTTGTAGACATGCTGAATCCTCACTTCCAAGGAAGTGAGAATCATTTGCTGATGAGTGACATTTTCCAGTCTGCTGCATTCTCATCAGAAACAGCCAGTGGCATCATGGGTTCCTTTGTCATTCCTCATAACTCAGCTTTCAAAGTGCTGATGTAAAATAATGCTTGGGGACTGCGGGCCTCTTGATTAGCAGACATGGTAAGGAACAAGATGTAAGAGATCAAAAGGAAATTAACCTGGCATGATCTTGCTGGGTAATCTTTCTATTATCTGTGGGTCCCTAAGAACTTATTCAAGAGCAGTGGCCATCCCCATGAAACAACAAAGCAATGGGTGGCAGCTACTAGACAATGTGCTTTGATTTATTTATTTTTTTTACTCCAAAGTGAGTAGGGTATGTGGTGATGAGGGTCAAAAACAGTCTGTAGACATAATTATGACTAGAAGCTATTCATTTAACCTCTCTGACTTTCATTTTGGCTTTTTTTTTCCTTTTTCAATTTACAAAATGGCAGAATTGAATTAGATGACCTCTAAGACCCCTTTCTTGCTCAGAAATTTCAAATCCATAAACACAAAAGCACCTGCCTCACATCAAGATTAGCTCATAGCTCTGCCTCATTAGCGATCCATCCTAATCAAGCTGGAGAAGAAAGAACCATCTTCATCTGAGGGGTAGAACTTGGAAGACCTAGATTCTTAGAAGCCCTTTCCTCAGAAAGATGCTTGGTTCTGGAAATACAGACCCCCTCAGTCCTAACTTGCCAGGTACCTAACTACCAATATGCAGACTGGAATCAGACAGAAGAATAAGCTAGCTTTAAACAGATAATCAACTCTTAAGCAGAGTTATGGATTGGAGAAGAAGTCTTCAGTGATTGTGAGTTGTTATATATTAAGCTCTGCATAGTTCGGTCACTAAGACATCTAGAAGATGTGTAAAATGAAACCATGTTGGCATATTCTTGGCAAAATGAAAAACAAATTACTGTATTGTGGTTTTCATAGGAGCCTATTATGAATACAATAACCAGTTCTGTGGGTAATGAAGTAGGTTAATCTGGGTATGTTTGCATAGGAGTGGTTTGAGTTGCCTGGTCCATTGTTATTTTTGATTGACCTAGTCAAACCCAGTTATGGGTACAATATAATATTTATGTGTGTGTGGTATATATTGATCAAATCAGAGTAGTCTATCTGTCCCCTTAAACATTTTTTTCCTTGTGGAGAGAAGGTTGCAAATTCTTTCTTCTGACTCTTATGGCATCATCACTGTGTTATTCTTAGAAAGAATTAGCCTACTGTACAACGGAATCATAGAAACCACTCCTACTATAGAACCTTGGTATTGCACCCATTGACCAGTCTCCCCGTCTTTCCAACATTTCCCAGCCTTGCTACCTTCCTTTTCCAGTGCCTGGCTTTATTTCACTTAACAGGTGTCTTCTGACTCTTCTATGTTGTCGTAACTCCTCAGTCCTCTAGGCCAACAGTACCCTGTTTAAAGTCCTTCCTTTCTAAACACGTAAAGTGCTATCCATTTTTTCTGATAGACTCTAATGAACTCAAGGACTTTAATAAGCCAACATGACAACGTGACAAGAAATTAGGGAAAGCTTAGTGGCAAAGAGTTACAATCTCCCCTCAAGCTGGAAAAGAGTTCCTGTCTTCAGTGAGAGGCAACTCCAATAGAGCCTAGAGCATGATATCTAGGTTAGAAAGCTGGCTTGAATGATTGTGTGTAAGTCTCTTAATCTTTGTGTCTTGGATCCCGGTGCAGAAAATGAAGTTAATATTACCCCCTTTATGGAACTGAGACCTTAACTGAATTCATATGGTACATATAACATGCTTTTAGCAGGTAGCCAGTAGACAGCAAAGGATACAGAAATGCTAGCTAGCTATTGTTACTTGTCTAGAGACTCCGGTCTGAAGCACAAAGGGCTGAATGCCTCCCCGGATCTCAGATATCAATAGCCATCCCCATATTCGAATGATGGATTTTTGCTGCCATTTCTTTTTTAAGGATCACAGCTTTAGAAGTTAGAAGAAGCATGGCCTGATTGACAAGGATGCTGCAAAGAGAAATAGTTTTCCAGGGGCCAGTGATGGTTACTATGGTTTCCAACCGGCGGAAACTCCAAGGTCAATTTCTGAAAATATTTCACTGCTGATAGGAGCAGGGCGATTCCTCCACCTTTCTAATCTCTGCCCCTCACGGGGGCAGATTGTTATAATGCTAACCTCTGTGTGCAGGCAACACAGAAAAATGAGAGTAGGAATGAACCAGAGACCACAGCCATCTAGCTGACCGCTGACCAGGGAGGCAAATAGGACTGATTTCCCAAGGGGGCAAGAAGAGCGATGCACCACTTAAGAAATAAAAAATGCGATCATCTGGAGGGAACAAAACATTTTAATATGAGACCCTGGACTGCATCGACAAAAAGCACGGGAGACGCGTTACAAGACTTGAAATTTTAGCTCTGCTTTTAGTGATTCATTTTTACTTCCCTGAAATGTAAGTCCCATGGTGCCCAGAACTTTTTGAAAGGGGCAGCGCAGCCCACCCTCGGATTCCAGCAGAACCAGCCTCCCGGCCCCAAGCGGTCTCATCCTCAAATCAACGCCCCAGCCTTCAAAATTAAAGTCCTTCGGCATCCTGGATGCAGTACCAATAAAACAGTCTCCTCCTCCTCAAATTGTTTCCCCGAAAGCCTTTCTGAAGCGGGAAGGGCATTACACGCAAAACCCTCTTCAGGGAAGTGGCCTTAAATTTAGCAAGCCTGCGCCATTAGCCAGTCCCAAAGTGAGTGTTTCCATCCCAGACAGGATAGGCAGTTTGTAGAACTAGAAGATAACACGTGTCTCTACTATAGAGGACTGCCTAACTACCATGGTTTGGATATGTACCCCCTCCCAAGTCATGTGTCAGAATTTTAACCCACCACAGTAAAAGGCTTATGGTATCTGAAGAGGGAGTTAGGATTAGAGAGGTCATAAGGGTGGACCTCATGGTAGCCTTAGTGGCTTTATAAGTAGAAGAGAGAACTGGGTGGCTCCCAGGTATGAAGTTCTCCCCTAGTGCCAAGCAAATGTTTTCTCTCTGCTTCCTGCTGTTAGGAACACAATCCAGATAAACTTTTCCTTATACCAACTTGTGTTTCATCAACAGAATGTAAACTAAGACATTAATTGAGTAAAATAATCCCCCAAACAGAAAGAAGAATGTCTAAAAGTTAGTAATGACACACCACTACAAAGTAGTGATGTACATACTTTTGAAAACAGTGTCTTCTGTGGATGGTGGACTTTAATCCAATGATCACACCCAAAGTGTGTGAGACTTCAGGAGGCTGAGGAAGGAATTGAATCCGGGACAGGTGCCTGAAAACTGAATTCACTTCAAGTTGGTTAAAGAAAAGATGGCAGAGAGAGAGTTCCTGTTCAAGCAGCTTTTGCAAAGGTCTGTGGGAGAAGGGAGCAAGTGTGGATTCACTGTGTAAGAAGTCTATAAGAATGTCAGAGTGGCTGCAGTAAGTCTTACAAAGTCGGGTCCAAAACGTGGGTGTGGCAGGCAGAGCAAAGCACTCACTGTAAGTACATGACTTTTGTCTTTAACCAAAGACATGATTGCTTCGGGGAGGAGAATAATTTATTATCCTGTTCGTTTAAGCATTTCCATATCATCCGAAAATAAATGTGCTTTGGTTTTGGGGGAGAGGGGGTCCAACAGAAATTTTTCTCTATTATATTGATCATAGTATACAATTTAAAAATAGAACTCACTGTGCAAAAGTCACAGTTGTGAGGGTTTTGCTTTTACTAACCACTTTATTGTTTTTCTCTTGAAAGGCCTCCTTGGTGCAAACTAGGGTGTTCTTGGGACGTGTTTTTCTTTGGGAATTTTTGTTTGTTTGGTTTGGTTTGGATTTTAGTTCTGGGGATCAAATCAAGGGCCTTTGCACATGCTAAATGAGTGTTCAAACGTGAAAATTACCTTTTCATGTGAAAGCCTAGAGAACCCAAACAATGTGATTTTCTACCTAATTTTTACATGTGCACACGTATGCTTGTATATGTGCTTGTGTGTATGCGGGCACATGTCTGTCTGCATGTCTATGGAGGCCAGAGATTATCAAATTGCTGTCTCCCTCTAGAGCTCTTCATTGGATTAAGTTGGCCAGAGCCTCTCTGTGAACCTTGGCTCGGCTAGCCTAGCCAGCTAACTTTGCCCCAGGGATCCCATGACTTTCCCGAGAGTACAGGCAGCGCCACAGGCACACAATTTTTAAGTGGTTGCTAGAGACTGGAGTTCCATTCTTCAAGTTTGTACAGCAAGCATTTATGGACTGTGCCCTAGCCCTAGCTCACTGGTTTTCTCCTTCTGTTGCAAAGACTATTTGTGCTAGTGAAACTAGAACTTAGACGCTTACAACATCATAATAGAAACTGAAGGGTGAGCATGGTTGCCATGGTTGGGTTTGAGGCAGTTTCTTTAATGACCTCAAACCCTTTGCTGCTGACCCTTGTTGAGATGCAAGATCTGTTTCTCTTGCTCTGGAACCTGCGGCAGGCTTGAGGATTGCTTTGGCCAATGGAGTGTTTCAAAAAGCTTTCATGAGCCTTCCTTGCACTGGCTTGGAGAGGCCCGCAGTTCCTATTGTCCCTCTCTTGAAATCTGCCCCACGTGAACAAGGAACTGGTCTGCTGGGAAGCCAGTGTGGAAGACAGCCATGTACCCTGACAGCACCTGCCAACAACTACCAATAAGCATTTTGTGAGGCCACCTTCGATTACCCAGCTCCTGTCAAACTATAACAGCATGCAGATGCAAGAACCACAGGCCTGAGCCCACCAGAACCATGAACAAATATAGTGGGTTATTTTGAATCATTAACATTTAGGGTAGTTCATTATACACCAATAGGTAACTTTGCTATCACCAGATTCATTTATGAAAATTTAAGGAATGACATTTTCCTAAAAATATATACCTATGAATAGTACTAAATGGGCTCAGCAGGTTGTATTCATATATTGATACACATGTATACATGTGACAATAATAAAAAATTAAAAAGAGGGATGGGGAAGTGGGGTGGATCTGAGAAGAGCTGGGAGAGGAATAGGGCAGGGGTGAATATGATAATACATTGTATGAAATGCTAAAAAAATGCATTAGAAAGTAATCATATTTAAATATGGAAAACATTCAATCTCTGAAGTATTTGCTAACCAAACTATATATGCTCATCTGAAACACCTACTTTTTTTTTTTCCACAAACAGGCATCTATGTGAAAATATCTACAAAGCCAAGCTTGATAGTTTGAGTTTATAATCCCAGCACTCTGGAGGCTAAGGCAGGCAGGGGCACTGTAAGTTCCAGACTAGTTTAGCTGCAGAGAAAGATGACAATTAAAAAAGAAAAGAAGGAAGGAAGGAAGGAAGGAAGGAAGGAAGGAAGGAAGGAAGGAAGGAAGGAAGGGAAGAAAACTGAGAAACTGGCGAATTCTTCATTTCTCTGAAAGAGTAGAGTCAACCATCCTTGGCTGACACACTGGTGATCTGGTCAGGGGTATGTATCTAATCTCTTTCCTCCTCTGTTTTGAACTTATGTACTCCAGGTTATGTGAGTAGTCTCTAAGCCCTGGTATCTCAGACCTGAGAAAGGGGGTCTTTGTGTACCCTGACATCTTGGGTCAACCACATTCTATCAATGTAGTTTTAGATTAGGACTTTGATCCAGGCAGGGACATTAGGACATGAACTCAAGTGCTTAAAAAGTTGTGAGCTTTCTGTAAGGCAAAGGACACTGTCATTCGAACAAAACGGCAACCAACAGACTGGGAGAAAATCTTCACCAACCCCACATCTGATGGAGGGCTTTTATCTAAAATCTACAAATAACTCAAGAAACTAAATGCCAAGAAACCAAATAATCCAATCAAAAAATGGGAGATGGAGCTAAATAGAGAATTCACAAAGGAGGAATCCCTAAGGGCTGAGAGACACCTGAAGAAATGTTCAACATCCTTAATCATCAGAGAAATGCAACTCAAGACCACCCTGAGATTCCACTTAACACCTGTTAGAATGGCTAAGATAAAGAGCTCAAATGATAATGCATGCTGGCGAGGGTGTGGAGAAAGGGGAACCCTACTCCATTGCTGGTGGGAGTGCAGGCTTGTGCAACCACTATGGAGGTCTGTCTGGCGATATCTTAGAAATCTAGGAATAACCTTGCCTCAGGACCCAGCCATACCACTTCTGGGTAAACACCCAAAGGACCTCTCACGGAGACATAGGGAAGTCTCCTCATCTATGTTCATAGCAGCCTTATTTGTAATAGCTAGAAATTGGAAACAACCCAGATGTCCTTCAACTGAAGAATGGATTAAAAAACTGTGGTACATCTATACAATGGAATATTACTCAGCTATCAGAAACAATGAAATCATGCAATTTGCAACCAAATGGATGGATCTAGAGAAGCTCATCCTGAGTGAGCTAACCCAGTCTCAGAAAGATGCACATGGCATCTATTCACTTATAGTAGGATTTTAGCTATATCGTACAGGATATCTGTACTACAACCAACACACCAAAAAGAACATGGACATAAACTTTTTTTTTAATCTTTTTCTTTTTCCTTCTCCTTTTTTTTCTTTTTTCTTTTTCCTTTTCCCTTCTCTTTTTCCTCTCTTTTTTTGTTGATATTCTTTGTTTTTGTGGGTTTGTGTGTTTGTTGGTCTTTTTTTTAGTATTCCCCCAGTAGCAAGGAGACACCTTTCACTGGCAGTACTGCCTCGTAGGCCCCCGGTGATTGAAGAGGCTCTTGGCCCTCATATGACTCCTGATCTGTGGTGAGAGACTGTTAGGCAGGGACACTCCACCCCAGAGGAACAAGACGGAAGGGTCAGGGGGTAGAGCATGGAAGGGTGGGGCTGGGAAGCGGGAAAAGAGGACAATATGATAAGGATGTAACTGAAGCAACAAACAAATAAATTTATTAACTAAAAAAAAAAAAAAAGGGCAGGTGGCAGGTCTGAAACACTGTGAATGGAATAGAGGATACAGCCGTTTGGCCTGGTTTTGCAGACCTCCAGATGTCAAGAAGACGTGGAGCTAAGGTAAAATACAAGAGAATTGTGGTGTTGGCCCATGCCTTTGACTTCAGCGGAGACGGGGGTGGGGGGGGAGCACTGTAGAGTTGGTGGTCTTATGTATTCTGGAGTCATACGGAGCGGGGTGGTGAGGGTGCATACTCTTGGTCCCACCATTCAAGAAGAGTACACCCTTGGTCCCAGCTCCCAGCACACTGGAGACAGAAAGGGGCAGATCCCGGAGCTCAGGGTCAGCCTGATGCAGGGCAAACTCTAAATAGAGAAAGACTTCGATCCAGGAGTGGTGGAACACATCTTTGATCCCTTCAAATGGGAACCACAGGTCTCTGATTCCAATAATTAGAGTTCAGAGACACACACATGGGATTTGGAGGGACCTAGGTTTGGAGGCTACTTACAAAAGGCCTTCTCGATGCAGGCAGATTGTCCTTTGGGATCTCAAAATATATACACTGGAGCTGGTTTAGCTGCAAGGTGACAGCATGATTTCTTCTTTAACCCAGATTGAAAGATAACGATTTGTATGTTGTCGAAAGGCCAAATTTGCTTCAGGAGAAGTATTACCTAGCCCCCCCCCCCAAAAAAAAAAGAGGGTAATGGTCCCAGTTTGGGATTGGGGCAGGGCTCTGTTCTTATCTTTCCAGGAGAATCGAAGTGTCCATTAGGGGAGCCCGGGGACGGCTGGACAGCGGAAACCTCAGCAGAGAGCAGAATCAGGCACCAAGGAGGACCAGTGACCCAGTTGATTCTGCCTGGCAGACTTCCTCAATAGCTGTCTCCATCGGGGGCCTGCAACCACGGCAATCCAATGTTGCTGGGACTGTTCAGCTCTACACAATACCCCGGCCGGAACCTCAGTGAAGCCTGCAAGATCAGCTTCTGCCTACAAACTCCTTAGGTCATCTAAACAGCTGAGAACAGAAGGACTGAACATAAAAGGATTGTACTAACATTTTTAACCATTTTTTTCCATTTGGGTTGGGCCCCAAACAGGTCTACTACGACCCAAATCAGCAGGAAGTCACTTTAAGAGAGCGACGTCCCATGCCCAGAGGGTGGGGAGGGTGTTTCTCCGCCCTTCTTTTCGGTTATTTGAAGGATAACTGAAAACTCTGATATTTAGGGGAAGAGATTACAAGCTGATAAATGGTCCTGTTTAATGGGTTTTGGAGGTTAGCCCCAGGGAATTCCTACTTTTCCTTTTCTGTATCCTTCTTCCTCTCCTATGTAGGACTGCATAGGCTTGAGAAAAATGAGACATAGACATAGCACAGGAAGGTCCAAGAAGAAGGGGCAGATTATTGAATATGCCCTTATACTTTTGTATATTGATACAAAATTAGTAGTATATTTGGCTAAAGTGGTATTGACCATTGTTTGTTGTGCAAAAATAAGATTGTATTGGATTACATCGGTATTGATCTTTGTATATTGATACAAAATTAAGATTATAGTTGGCCACAATGGTATTGACCCTTGTATATGGACATAATATTAAGATTGTATTGGACTACATAGGCATTGATCTTTGTATATTGATACATAATTAAGAGTGTATTTAACCACAATTGAATAGATCTTTGTATATTGATACAAAATTAAAGGTAACGCTTCCTAATGGTATCATACCTAGAGATACTTAAAAATAAAATGTGAAGCTCTGACCTCTTGATACCAACCGTCTAAAACGGTCTAGGATAGTTAAGTAAAACAAACTCCTAGTCATGCAAACATGTCACTTTGTTAGCTACTATGACAGTCTATCACAGATATTCTCTAAACTACCCAGTAATCAAGTTGCTAAGAGACAAGCAACATTTGCTTATCTAAATACAAGAGATGGATAGGGCATCTTCAAAAACCCCAAGAGATCTTCAGAATATGGCATTCAAAGATGTTACCTTAAATTAAGATTTTCTTTTTTTTTTTGATGTCGAGACATATCAGCACCTGACAGCACCCCCTATTCTACTCCAAGTAGAAGATAAGCATCGAAGAACCTCCACTGTAAGATGGTTGAATTAGTGGCAAGCCTATCTCTTGGCATGAAAAAACCCCTTGCTCCAACTGCAGACAGACTGCTGTCCAAAAAGGACAAAACTTGGTAACAGGGAAGTCGACAGCCTAACTCTGCCAAGACAGGGTAGGTAAGTCCTTCATAATCCCTGCTCTACAACAAATGTCTGTCAGAGAAACAGGACACAAAGGCTGAAGACTGATGCAGGAATGTATGGAGAGAAAATGGAACTGTCCAGGCAGTCACTGGTATGTCCTTTCTTAGTTTTGGAAGCTGCAGGCCCTGCACTTCCTATATAAGCAGATATATTTATCCCTCTCAGGTCTCTGAGGTGGTTGAAGAATAGACAGCTAGAGTCTCATAGTTAAATTTTGAGTTGTTTAGGAATCAAGAGGGTGTTATAGATCTAAGAAGATACTCTTAAAAGTGTGTTGCAAGTTAGTATGAATGTTGAATCAGATATAGACCTTTAAACTCATGGAGATGGTTAGATAGTAGAATGTTAAAGTCAGGGGCCAAATATGTATAAACTGGACATTGGGAAGGTATACTGGGCCATTTAACTCTCATAAATG
>CAJQZJ010032076.1:4739037-4760922 GCA_907164525.1 Lophiomys imhausi | reverse complement strand
CTGAGAGACACCTGAAGAAATGTTCAACATCCTTAATCATCAGAGAAATGCAACTCAAGACCACCCTGAGATTCCACTTAACACCTGTTAGAATGGCTAAGATAAAGAGCTCAAATGATAACGCATGCTGGCGAGGGTGTGGAGAAAGGGGAACCCTACTCCATTGCTGGTGGGAGTGCAGGCTTGTGCAACCACTATGGAGGTCTGTCTGGCGATATCTTAGAAATCTAGGAATAACCTTGCCTCAGGACCCAGCCATACCACTTCTGGGTAAACACCCAAAGGACCTCTCACGGAGACATAGGGAAGTCTCCTCATCTTTGTTCATAGCAGCCTTATTTGTAATAGCTAGAAATTGGAAACAACCCAGATGTCCCTCAACTGAAGAATGGATTAAAAAACTGTGGTACATCTATACAATGGAATATTACTCAGCTATCAGAAACAATGAAATCATGCAATTTGCAACCAAATGGATGGATCTAGAGAAGCTCATCCTGAGTGAGCTAACCCAGTCTCAGAAAGATGCACATGGCATCTATTCACTTATAGTAGGATTTTAGCTATATCGTACAGGATATCTGTACTACAACCAACACACCAAAAAGAACATGGACATAAACTTTTTTTTTAATCTTTTTCTTTTTCCTTCTCCTTTTTTTCTTTTTTCTTTTTCCTTTTCCCTTCTCTTTTTCCTCTCTTTTTTTGTTGATATTCTTTGTTTTTGTGGGTTTGTGTGTTTGTTGGTCTTTTTTTTAGTATTCCCCCAGTAGCAAGGAGACACCTTTCACTGACAGTACTGCCTCGTAGGCCCCCGGTGATTGAAGAGGCTCTTGGCCCTCATATGACTCCTGATCTGTGGTGAGAGACTGTTAGGCAGGGACACTCCACCCCAGAGGAACAAGACGGAAGGGTCAGGGGGTAGAGCATGGAAGGGTGGGGCTGGGAAGCGGGAAAAGAGGACAATATGATAAGGATGTAACTGAAGCAACAAACAAATAAATTTATTAACTAAAAAAAAAAAAAAAAGGGCAGGTGGCAGTTCTGAAACACTGTGAATGGAATAGAGGATACAGCCGTTCGGCCTGGTTTTGCAGACCTCCAGATGTCAAGAAGACGTGGAGCTAAGGTAAAATACAAGAGAATTGTGGTGTTGGCCCATGCCTTTGACTTCAGCGGAGACGGGGGTGGGGGGGGAGCACTGTAGAGTTGGTGGTCTTATGTATTCTGGAGTCATACGGAGCGGGGTGGTGAGGGTGCATACTCTTGGTCCCACCATTCAAGAAGAGTACACCCTTGGTCCCAGCTCCCAGCACACTGGAGACAGAAACAGGCAGATCCCAGAGCTCAGGGTCAGCCTGATGCAGGGCAAACTCTAAATAGAGAAAGACTTCGATCCAGGAGTGGTGGAACACATCTTTGATCCCTTCAAATGGGAACCACAGGTCTCTGATTCCAATAATTAGAGTTCAGAGACACACACATGGGATTTGGAGGGACCTAGGTTTGGAGGCTACTTACAAAAGGCCTTCTCGATGCAGGCAGATTGTCCTTTGGGATCTCAAAATATATACACTGGAGCTGGTTTAGCTGCAAGGTGACAGCATGATTTCTTCTTTAACCCAGATTGAAAGATAACGATTTGTATGTTGTCGAAAGGCCAAATTTGCTTCAGGAGAAGTATTACCTAGCCCCCCCCCCAAAAAAAAAAGAGGGTAATGGTCCCAGTTTGGGATTGGGGCAGGGCTCTGTTCTTATCTTTCCAGGAGAATCGAAGTGTCCATTAGGGGAGCCCGGGGACGGCTGGACAGCGGAAACCTCAGCAGAGAGCAGAATCAGGCACCAAGGAGGACCAGTGACCCAGTTGATTCTGCCTGGCAGACTTCCTCAATAGCTGTCTCCATCGGGGGCCTGCAACCACGGCAATCCAATGTTGCTGGGACTGTTCAGCTCTACACAATACCCCGGCCGGAACCTCAGTGAAGCCTGCAAGATCAGCTTCTGCCTACAAACTCCTTAGGTCATCTAAACAGCTGAGAACAGAAGGACTGAACATAAAAGGATTGTACTAACATTTTTAACCATTTTTTTCCATTTGGGTTGGGCCCCAAACAGGTCTACTACGACCCAAATCAGCAGGAAGTCACTTTAAGAGAGCGACGTCCCATGCCCAGAGGGTGGGGAGGGTGTTTCTCCGCCCTTCTTTTCGGTTATTTGAAGGATAACTGAAAACTCTGATATTTAGGGGAAGAGATTACAAGCTGATAAATGGTCCTGTTTAATGGGTTTTGGAGGTTAGCCCCAGGGAATTCCTACTTTTCCTTTTCTGTATCCTTCTTCCTCTCCTATGTAGGACTGCATAGGCTTGAGAAAAATGAGACATAGACATAGCACAGGAAGGTCCAAGAAGAAGGGGCAGATTATTGAATATGCCCTTATACTTTTGTATATTGATACAAAATTAGTAGTATATTTGGCTAAAGTGGTATTGACCATTGTTTGTTGTGCAAAAATAAGATTGTATTGGATTACATCGGTATTGATCTTTGTATATTGATACAAAATTAAGATTATAGTTGGCCACAATGGTATTGACCCTTGTATATGGACATAATATTAAGATTGTATTGGACTACATAGGCATTGATCTTTGTATATTGATACATAATTAAGAGTGTATTTAACCACAATTGAATAGATCTTTGTATATTGATACAAAATTAAAGGTAACGCTTCCTAATGGTATCATACCTAGAGATACTTAAAAATAAAATGTGAAGCTCTGACCTCTTGATACCAACCGTCTAAAACGGTCTAGGATAGTTAAGTAAAACAAACTCCTAGTCATGCAAACATGTCACTTTGTTAGCTACTATGACAGTCTATCACAGATATTCTCTAAACTACCCAGTAATCAAGTTGCTAAGAGACAAGCAACATTTGCTTATCTAAATACAAGAGATGGATAGGGCATCTTCAAAAACCCCAAGAGATCTTCAGAATATGGCATTCAAAGATGTTACCTTAAATTAAGATTTTCTTTTTTTTTTTGATGTCGAGACATATCAGCACCTGACAGCACCCCCTATTCTACTCCAAGTAGAAGATAAGCATCGAAGAACCTCCACTGTAAGATGGTTGAATTAGTGGCAAGCCTATCTCTTGGCATGAAAAAACCCCTTGCTCCAACTGCAGACAGACTGCTGTCCAAAAAGGACAAAACTTGGTAACAGGGAAGTCGACAGCCTAACTCTGCCAAGACAGGGTAGGTAAGTCCTTCATAATCCCTGCTCTACAACAAATGTCTGTCAGAGAAACAGGACACAAAGGCTGAAGACTGATGCAGGAATGTATGGAGAGAAAATGGAACTGTCCAGGCAGTCACTGGTATGTCATTTCTTAGTTTTGGAAGCTGCAGGCCCTGCACTTCCTATATAAGCAGATATATTTATCCCTCTCAGGTCTCTAAGGTGGTTGAAGAATAGACAGCTAGAGTCTCATAGTTAAATTTTGAGTTGTTTAGGAATCAAGAGGGTGTTATAGATCTAAGAAGATACTCTTAAAAGTGTGTTGCAAGTTAGTATGAATGTTGAGTCAGATATAGACCTTTAAACTCATGGAGATGGTTAGATAGTAGAATGTTAAAGTCAGGGGCCAAATATGTATAAACTGTACATTGGGAAGGTATACTGGGCCATTTAACTCTCATAAATGCGGCATATTTATATCTGTTGTTTTGTATAATACTTACTATTATAAGAGAAGGAACCATCTGTTGGACTGAAAGGGGAAACTTCTGGGGGGAAGAGGGTGGAAGGGCGGGATAGGAAGGGGGAATAGGGAGGGGTTTGTGACTGAGATGTAACTTGAAGAAAAAAAAATAAAGTAATTAAAAAAAAAAAGTTGTGAGCTGAGAGCACTCATGTGAGCAGTGAGGCTGTGGTGGAGCAGGGGAGGGCTATCGGTCAGTGCTCTGTGCTTGTTATCACACATAGCACCAGGGAGAAGCCCCGTGTCATTTCATGAGGAAGAATGATGGAAGGGCCACTTTCTATCCCTAACTCTGATTCATGCTCTTCTTGCAGCTACATGACTACATGACTACATACTGAGACCTTGTCTCAAAACAAAGTAACTGCTGCCCCCCATTCTACTCCAAGTAGAGGATGAGCATCGAAGAATCTCCATTAGAGATAGCTGCATTAGTGACAATCTAGCCACTGGGCAAGAAAACGTCCTGAATTCAACTGTAGACAGAATGTTGTCTGAAAAGGACAAAACTTGGAAGCAGGTAAGTCCACAGCCTAGCTCTGTCAAGACAGGGTAGGCAAGTCCTTCATAATTCCTGCTTTCTAGTTAATGTCTGGCAGAGATACTGGGCCAAAAGGCTGATGATAGATGCTCCAATGTATTGAGAGAAATTGGGGACTGTCCAGGCAGCCAGTTGTCTGTCATTTCTTAGTTTTGAAAGCTGCGGGCTTGTACTTCCTATATATACAGATATGTTTATCCTTCTCAGGTCTCTAATGTGGTTGAAGACTAGATAGTTATAGTCTTACAGTTAAGTTTTAAGTTATTTAGGAATTAAAAGAACGTTCTAGGTCTAAGAAGATGTTTTGTAGTTGGTAATACAAGTTAGGATGGAAATTGAGTTAGGTATAGAACTTCAAACTCATCAAGGTAGATAGATAATTGAATATTATTATTAGTTGCCAAATACATATGGACTGGACTTTGGGAATGTAAGTTATACCTTATAATTTACATAATTGTGGCCAAATTGTTCTTATTGTTTTATATTGTATTTATTGTTATAAGAAAAAGAGTCTTTTATTGGACTAAACTAAAAGGAAGAGATTTGGGGGGGGAGATACACCTTAAATTTTAAAAAAAGAGGATGGGGGAAGAGGGTAGAAGGATGGGTCTGGGAGGGGTGGAGGGAGGGGGCTGTGATTGAGATGTAACTTGAAGAAATAAATAAATGTTGGCAAAAAAGAAGAAGAAGAAGAATGTAACTGCTGTCAGTGTGTCTCTCTGTTGAGCTATCAGAACCTAGGGTGGTTTCGGGAACATTGGAGCTTGGTAGTTGGTGTCAGAGTAAGGTATTTTATGTGGACTATTCCCTTTATTTTGCAGTTAGCTAATGTTTGTACCTTTCTTCCATGTGACAATTTAAATGGCCTCCAGGAAACCTGTCCTGATTAGTGTAATTCTTCAGACAACAGGGGGAAACAAAGCAAAAAACAAAAATAAAAACCTCACTACTTCCCCGAAACTATTGTTTTACTCATTGTCCTTCCTTCTACCTCTTCTTTGTTTTCCTCTTCCTTTTCCTGCTTTTTTTTTTTTTTTGAGATAGGGTTTCATTACTTAGCCTAAGCTGGGCTCTAATTCTCTTTGTCATCAGGCTGGCCATGAAATCATAATTTCCCCTCTTTATCCTATAGATGTGTACCACTGTACCAATTTCGTCTGAACACTTAGAGCATACAGGCTCTGTTGGTGTTTTGGACCTGTTCCTGGCTTTGCTATTAATTCTGTGCACCTATTACTTGTATTAGATTTTACTGCCTCAAGGGTATGTTAATCCCTCCAGGAGAGAATAAGACCACAATTACAATCTTGAGCCAAATCTGATGCAAACTTTATTTAAATACTGGCCAGGATGACGGATTCTGGCCAAGTACATCCTGGGTTCCCAGAAAATGGCCATGAGTCACAATTTGCAGAGGCTTAAAGAGGCAAACCTGTAAAACCTTGTATTTCCCACTAGGTCCAATCAGGGGCAAGCATGAATCTTGACGTATTTCCTGCCTGTGTACCTCCCACCTACATATGGTCAAACACATCCAGTACAAATGGGTTAAACAAACTTGTTTAGGGAGTGGAAACACATGACTCGTTATTTGCATAAACAACAGCCTCCAGCAGTTCAGAAAGTATCTGTCCTTGGGCAAGAGGCTTACAGGTTAGGGGCATTTTTGTTTTATGGATCTCTTAGGCACAGCAGTTAAAACTTAAAACATAACTTCAACTCTCACAGATAGAACCTGTTTCTCACACCCTCTATACTTCATCAACCAGTACACTGTTTCTGTTTTGCTGCTGTTTTAAGACAAGTTTCATATAGCCCAAAGTGAGCTTATGTATCCAAAGATATCCCTGAACTCATGATCCTCCTGTCTGTATTTCCCAAGTGTTGGGATTTCAAGCGAGGTCCACCATACCTGATTCTATGAAGTACCCCAAAACTCTGCCGGTTCTTAAAAACAGTGGTATTCACCAAATAAATTGCTACCTCTAATATTAACTAGCAACTTCTGAGATTTGGATTACTTGTGTATCCTTAACAAGACTCAAGCCAGGCATGGCAGTACATGCCTATGATCCTAGCATTCAGGAGGTAGAGTCAAGAGAGTCATGAGTCCGAGACTGAGCCACAGAGTGAGTTTCAGATCTGTCTAGACTACATAGCAATACCTGTCTCAAAAATAAATAAAATATGACTAAAGTATTTATGTTATGTTATAAAATATATAAATATATATCATCTGTAAATATATTTGTAAATATAAATGTAAATTTTATATTATAAAATATAAAGTTTTTATATTGTATTATAAAATAATTCCCCCAAATTATGCAATCATCCACAGATACTCATTGAGCATCTACTATGTGTTAGGCTCTAGGACTAGACAACAAGCAATGAATAAAGTTGCTGAGGAAGCATATATTCTGGAGATGATAATCTCTAGAATAAACCATGTCATATGCGCTGTTAAATTAGATAGTAACGAGTGTTGGGAAGGACAGAAAGGCAGGATAGGAGAATAAAATGTGAATAAAATGCAACTAGCTCAGAGAAGGCCTCAGAGGTGCCGGCATCTAGTAGCAGGGATTCATGGTGCAGATAGCTGCTGTGAGTGGTCCAGTTTCCCACAGATATCAAAGAGCAAAGTGGGTGGAGGATATGACTTTCTTCTATCTTGAATGGTAGGTAACATTTCTTAAGCTTTTTTTTTTTTTTTAAAGGACTAGAGACTTCTAAGCCGGTTCTAATACATAGCAGCATCCCTACAGTTTAACAAGGATCAATAATAATCTGACATATGAACAATCCCCAGAGTCAGTGGTACACAGCTCAAAGAGAGCCAAAGACAAGGTTCAACCTCTTAATGGTCTGAATATTTCAAAGTTCTTGAAGAGAATCACAGGAGGACTTGTCTAAATCATTATCCTGAGGGGAAGCATCTTCCAGCCTGACTCTCTTGAGAGAAGCCCCCATTAGATGAGGGATCCACAGTTGAAACTTGAGTTGAGGAGACCCAGTTGTACAGGGAGGTGAATAAGTCAAATAAAGAATCCCAGCAAAAGTGCAAATGTGAGCAACTGAGAGTGCAGACAGTAGAAGTCAGGGGAAACTCTTAGATAATCTCATTGTAGCTTCAATAAACAAGCCAAGATTTCCTGCCCCCCAAATCCCCACCCTAACCCCTCTTCACCTCCCCTCACCCCACCCTGGCCTGGAAGGAATCTCAGTGCAAGGAGAACTGAGTCTCTGAGAGGCAAGGTCTGACTTCTAAAGATGGCAGCTATGCGGCTGCCCCATGCTTGCCTCCTGATGCTGCTTGGTCTCTGTCTTTGCTCTGCTTCCTTGTGAGGAAGGAATATGACAGGGTCAGTGTTTGAACACAACAGTTGTTCTGCAATCCAAAATGGCTCTTTCTCTTGGCTTGTTTACATATATGTAGTGTAAGAACCAAATGCCACAAAAAGCCTGTGAATCCTCATAAGAGGTGTCTGTAATGCTGAGTACATTTATGTATTTTAGTTTTTAAAAATTCATGGGCACAGTGCTGTGAGTGTAATGTCTTGACTGGTCATGATTTTTATTAACCAGGATGTATTAAGCCTCAGCTTTTCTCAGATGAGCCTTTCTGTAGTGTGTACCTTTCTAGATTCAAAGACAAGATATTTGGGAAAGAGTGGGAAAGGGAGCCTATGAGGCCCATCTGGGTGCTGTGGTTCAAAGCTACAGTCCTTACTTTCCTCTTCCTATTTTGCCCAGCACAATGGCAAAAATATAGCTGTGAAATGGTGCTTTGGGGAGGAAAGGTAAGAACAGTCAAAGTCAATGTATCTCAGGAAAGTTGCTGTGGGTCAGAAAAAGGAGAGAAATGCCTTGCCCGTTTCTTTCTCTTCTCCTGACCAAACACATCAGAAGGCTGATAGTATATGTACCAGGGAGCATCCTTGCTGAGAGATGGAAATGTTTGCTAGGTGCTAGGTAGAACGAGTATGCTGCATGCCAAAACTATACTTGTCCAATGGGAGTCATGCTAAGCTCAAAATTAGGAGTAATTTTAGGGAGACATCTTAGGAAACTGAAATCCACTTATTTTAACATTAAGCAAACACCTTTTATATGCCCAACACTCCACTAAGTGCTCTGAAGGAATTGAAGTATAGTTTATAGTCCCTGCTTAACATTTAGCATTTAATTAAATCATATACTTGACTAAGCGTGATGAAAGGCATGAAAAAAAAATAATTCGTGGATCTTGCTTTCCAGAAGCTCATGGTTTTTTGGGAGGGAAACAAAAGGTATGTACTTAAAGATATTTAAGATATAAAGGGAGACAGGAAGCATAGGTGCCAGAATGGTTGGCACAGAGTTGAAACAACCATCCAGGCTGGGCTGCACTGTGCCCACTAATGGGGAAGCACTTAGCTCTAACCTTTGGAATCTGTTCATGGATCACTTTCTGAGGAAGTATGCCCCTCATGAGCCCACAAAGAAATTTAAGCGGTTGCTAAAATGATATAAAATAGGTTAAGCAATTCTGTAAACATGTAATGTATCTAAAAGCATATTTAAACTTAGAAGGCAGCCATGGTGGTACATGCCTGTAATCCCAACACTTGGGAAGTAGAGGTAAGGGGATCAGGAGTTCAAGGTCATTCTCAACAATGTGATGAGTTCAAGGCCAGTTTGAGATACATAAGGTATATAACACCCTAGCTGAAAAAAAAAAATCTTTAAACAGGGTTACCATATGACCCAGTGACTCTGTTCAGAGATCTTCATCCCTCCTAGGTGTGTCTTTATGCCTATATAAAAACTTGTACATAAACACTCATGAGGTAGTTATTACTCACAGTACCCCATAATAGAATCAAGCCAAGCTTCTTCGAACTTATGAAAGGATAGTCATATCTATATGATGGGACTGTATTTGACTTTTTTTTTCTAAAGCACTGACTATTGTATAGCTCAACGATGAAGCACAGGGCTTGTCATGTAAAAAACTATAGACTGACTCATACAGCAAAAATAATATACTAATAACTTATAATCAGGCTGAATCTTGAAAGCATTGTCCCCAGTGGAAAAAGACATCCCATGTGAGTCTATTGATATAAACCCAGAACTGGACAATCTTCAAACAGAAAGCCATCAGGATTCTCCTGTGCCTGAAGAGAGAAGGGAATGGGGTGTGGCTTTTTAGATAAAGATGGGGATGTTGTGGGAGGAGTTGGAAAATGTTCTAAAGTTACCTAGTCAGGATGGTTGCCCAACCTCAGGCATGTGACCTGGGCATGTGATTTTTATAGTCTATAAATTGTATCTTAACAAAACTGTTGTTATTAATAACAGTAACAACAACAAAAAGGGCAAGTCTGAGAATATGAACTCTTCCAGGTTTCCTAAAAATCCTAGCTCCTATCAGAGAAATTATAAAATAGACACCTCAAGAAAGATGATTAATCATAGCAAATTTAGAAAGATAGTTCTCTCTAGAGCTGATCTCACTTTGTCTTTCTTTCTGTCTTTCCTTTTATCTTGTGTGTGTGTGTGTGAGAGAGAGAGAGAGAGAGAGAGAGAGAGCATATGTGAAGGCACATATGTGAATACAGGTATATGCATGCCACAGTGCTCATGTGGAAGCCAGAGGACAACTTCAGGTGTCAGTCCTTACCTTCCACCTTGTTGGGACAGGGTCTCTCACTGTTTGCCATTGCATGCCCTAGGCTAGCTGGCTCATGAGCTTGCAGGGATTCTCCTGTCTCTGCTTCCCATCTCTCCCAGCAGTAGGGATCTCTGGGACTGCAGACATACAGGCTCCCACTTCCTGCTTGAGTTCTGGGGCTCTGCACTCAGGCCCACATGCGTATGGGACAAGCCCTTTACCCGCTAACCCATCTCATCGGCCCGAGCTTCGCTTTGCTAATAGGTGATGCGGACTTTAAAACTCATAGCTGATATGGCCGAAATGCTGCTTATCACTTCACACTGCTAACTAGGATGATTGTATTTTTCCCCCTGTGGCTAAAAAGCAACCTGTGGTCAGAAAAATGAAGGCTATACGAACTGCCTCTGATTTGTCAAAACTTCTCTCTAAATACCAATTGAAGTTAGACTCGAAGCCCGGCACGGTGGCACACACCTTTCATCTCAGCACTTGATAGGCAACAGCAGGTGGATCTCTTGTGAGTCTGTACCACTCTGGTCTACACAGTAAGTTCCAAACCAGACAGGCCTACATACTAAGACCTTGTCTCAAACAAAAACAAACAAACAGAAAACAAAACAAAACAAAAAACCCCAAGTTCATCCCTTCTTGCACACATATTTATTTGCTATTAGTACTTGGAATGTATTCCCATTTTCCTTTCTAATGGCTCACAGTTTGTTACAATTCTTAACTGTTTGGGCATTCAGACTATCTCAGTTCCATATTATGGCCTCCCCACCAACACCCTTTTACCCTCAGGACAAACTCCCCTAGTGTTTTGAGCCCTTTCTTATACTGGAACACAGTAAGGCACACCAGTTTCTCACTAAATGTTATATATTACCTTTGGGCCTGTACAAATTCAATGAACTGTGCATCTGAAATATTCAGAAACACTTGAATCTGTACTGAACACTGTAGACTTTTTTTCCTTGTGGTCCACTAAATGATACAATGTAACTGGTATTTAAATTTGGCAACAGTGTTTGTATTGTGTTAGAGATGCCTTGAAGTACATGGGAGGGTATGCATGGGTTAAATGCAGGTACCATACCATTTTTTAATTGTTTATTTGTTTCAGGGTTGAGAGGGGTGTGTGTGTGTGTGTGCGCGTGTGTGGGAGTTGGTAATTCCTGTGACATCCAGGGATTAGGATCGGACTGGGCAGCAAGGATCTTTATGTTGTTGACACCCTATATCACATATGGATTTCAAAATCCAGTGAGCCCTGGAACCAATCCATTTGGGACACCTAGGAATTTCTCTCTCTCTCTCTCTCTCTGTGTGTGTGTGTGTGTGTGTGTGTGTGTGTGTGTGTGTGTGTGTGTGTGTTGTGAGAGACAGAGGAAGTGAGGGAGAGAGCACACATACAACTTCCCATTATTGTGACAAATATCTGAACAGCTTACTATTGCCAGGCAACCTGAGGCTGACTTTTAAGTCCATTGTCTCATTAATAAAAGAATTTAAAATGAACTCATAAGGAAGCTTGAAAGCAATTTTACTAGAGTTTGAGAGCAAAACAACAGTACAGGCAGGCTGACAATTTACCAACTGTCAGGAGAAGACAGACGGAGAAGAAGAAAAAAAGAAAGCAGCTATGCCAATTTTTTTTTTTAAAGAGCCACAGGGTGGATGGGCAGCTTCAGGGCAGAAGGGCTATGGATAACTTCCATGCTTTCCATGGCCAGAAGTAGATCCCATTCTTTTGATCCAAAGCAGTGATTCACAACCTGTGAGTCTCGACCCCTTTGGCAAACTTCTGTCTCCAAACATATTTGCATTGCGATTCATAACAGTAGCAAAATTACAGTTATGAAGGAGCAGTAAAAATAATTTTGTGGTTGGGAGTCACCACAGTATGATGAGCTGTATTAAAGGGTCCCAGTGTTAGGAAAGTTGAGAACCACTGATTCAGAGAAAGTAGCTTTCTCTGAATGGACCTCAACAGGGCCCTGATATCCATCCTCAATAGCCTCCAACATTACAAGGAGGAAAGATTTATTTTAGCTGTCAGGTTTCAATCCATGGTCACTCACACTGTTATGTGGGGCTGCTCGCTGCATGGTGGTAGGGAAGGGAGAGAGAAGAAATGGCCAGGATCATAGCATCCCTTTCCATTCCAAATATAGTTAATGACCTAACTTCTTACCACTAGGCCCCACCTACTAGTGGCTCACTTACTCTCAATATCACCATAGTCCTGTGGCCAAGCATTTTAAAACTGGCTCTTTGGATGACATTTTAGATAAAGCCATAGCAGTAGGGATAGCATTCACAGTGTGATACACAGAAGTACAGATACAGTTCAGAAATCACAACTCCAACTATAGACCTTTCTTTCTATATCCTTGCCTTCCTCTTTCTGTATTTACAAATCTCTCCCTTCACAGCGAGACCCTGCTCTTAACAATATCAATGAATTTACCCATATGTATAGTGTCATAAATATTTACATATATTGAAAATCAACAAGCTTTTGAAAATAATTTTTTACAAAGCTGTACCAAAGATGTTATCTCTCTTATATTTTCCAATAGAATTCTCCTGTATCATATATACACACACACATATATATATAGTATGTATATTCTATATACATACATATATATGTATATTTTCATTTTCCCTTTATTTCACAAAAGGTAGTATGCTATATGTGCTCTTTTCACTTTCCTAAGAAGAAAGATGTCTTGGAGATCAGGGTTCTTGAGAATCTGCATTTATTTAATCCATGTCTCTTCCAAAGAGCCTAATGAGTGATCCCCTCTCTTACAGTGTGCTAGGTTCACAATGGCCCTCAGCCCAGCTACAGGCTATTTCTTAGCAAAACACTCTCTCCTGTACCCTGCCCACCTCTGTGAAGGGAGTGTGCAGACTCCTATCGAGCAATGTCTTGAAGAAGCTTGCGGATCCTCACCTCTAGCTAGTGCCATGCACTGGAGAGCATCCTAATATGCCAGTCCCTCTTCCCTGGATAAGTTGGCCAGAACCAATCTTCTTCTGTTCTATTTCTCCAGGGTCAGATCGTTGTCCTGCCCTCCATCTCATACCTAGGCTGCCTCTCTTCTTCCCTTTCTTCCTTCCCCACCCTTGCACTTGCTTTGAAAGACATGGAGGCTGGCATCCTTTTAAGAACAAGGGCAGGTTCCCGAAGGAAGTAGGGGGAAAAGGGCGTTTGAAATTGCTACCTGCTGAGTAATTCATCAGCAGGCATTAGCTGTCAGAGCACCATACTAATTGGGGAAAGCCCTGAGCCATTCACTTCTACTCTCTGGCATCCTATTGTACGCTGGGTACGCTGTTGATGCCAGAATCACAGCTCCCATCTTACAGTGGAGAAGAGATGTTGATTCTGGAGCCATTCTGAGAGACCATGGCCTGGGAGCACAGATTGAAATAGCCCAAATTCTACCTTCCGATGTGGAAACAGATTCATGGAGTTTTGTAGTTTTATAGAACAAGGAAGTCAATAAAGCATGACAAGTTTAAAAAACCTTAGTGGGCACATCAGAAGGGTAGTTACCACGCGAGACAGGGGAGCTTTCTATAAGTCCAAGATGCTAGCTGATGACATCCTTAGTTCAGTTAGTGGAAGCTAGTGGTCTCCTAAATTAATAGATTCAGAACACTTTTTATTAGTTGCAAGATGTTATTTCAGACACAGAAGTGGGCAAGAAATGGCTGTTCTAAAGGACAGAACTAGCCCAAGATAGGGTAGTTATCCTCCAATCTTTCAACAGTACTGTAGTTCTAATCGGTCAATTGGTCTCTCAGGACAGCTTCTTTTCAGGAATTCTTGTTCACCATACCAAGAGAAGGCTGGCCCTCTCTGATCAGCAACTAGAGACAGGGGTGTGGTCAGCCAAATTAAGTGGGGTTCAGCTTAAGTAAACAGAGGCAATATGGAGGAGCTTTATAACAATAACCACAAAGGCCTGTTTGGCCAGGTAAGCTGGCAGTGGCGATTTTTCCATATGTTTTACCATCACTCTAGACGGCACTCTTTAAAACCTTAGTAACCAGGGTGGGGCGCTAGAGAGGTTCATCACAGGTTAAGAGCACTGTCTGCTTTTCAGAGGACCCAGGTTTGGATCTCAGAAAACACAGGACAGCTCACAAGCACCTGTAACTGTAGTTCCAGGGAATCCAATGGCCTCTTCTGGTCTCTGCACCCGCTGAGCACACAGTGGTGTACACACCTACATGCAGGTAAAACACTCATCGGCGTACATTAATAAATATGTAAAATTTCAATAATATCCGACAGTGTCCAGCCAGTGTCTTCCCAAACAAGCTACTTCCCTTAACAAGGGAGGTATAGGTGGCATCCCGAAGACATCCAGAGAAAGCCCCACTGTAGCTATAAAGGAGAGAGGAAAGGGCGAGTCACATGCAAAAGGGGCCTCAAGGGGTTAACACAGCAAAGCTTACACAAAAGATGAAGGAGGGCAAGGCAAAAATGAGAAATCCGTTGTCTAGAGTGGGGGAGGGGGAACCCCTTCCACCCGGTCTCCTTGCATCAGGAGGTGCATTTCCATTTCAGAGCAAACTCAGCTGCAAATGGGGTAGCTAGAAGCATGTCCCTACTTAGGCAGTGGATGAAAGACCCTCCCAATGCCTTTGATGAATATACCAGCACGTTTGAAACGTGCACAGCCTGGGAACCCCAACAGAGTGGGGGCTGATTGTGGTTGAAGAGAAATCCTTGCCCGGAACAGTCCAAGCCTGAAACAAACCATAGAGGCAGTAGGAGACAATACCCGGACTGGATTTAGGAAGCAAAGCAGGAGCTGCACCATGGCTTTGCAAAAGGGGTGCCTCTGGAGGAGGCAGAAATTCTTCGCCAAGAGGTCCATTATTTGAGCACCTTCCAGCCCCAGGGCTAGTCACTGGTGGGAACCTGGGAGGGGCCGAACATGCTGTTCAGAATAATTTAGAAGGCAGAATATTCTTCCTGCTTGGTAGTGTGAAATCACTTATTTATGGCTCCCATTCAGACCCCGGTTTGTAGATAATTCCCCCTTTCTAAGCAGTGGAACTCATGAATGTTGATCTTGCAAATCAAGCTGACACTAGCAGCTTTTGTCCACCGGGGCACACATCTAGGCCTACCTTCTCCCCAGCACGTTTCTCCTTCATCAGCATGCCTGTCCCAGTCTCCATTCCTAAAAGGCTTGCTCCGCCCCAAATTGACCTGGGGTTTCCAGGAACAATCAAGAGGCTTGTCTGCCAAGTGCTTGGGCCAACTTGGAACGCTCAGCTCTGGGCCCCCAGAGAAGCCTGAGACAAATGACACCCTCCCACCCCTGCAACTGAAGGAGGTCACCCGTTGAAGGGGCTCTTGGGAGCTGGGGACCTTTATCCTGGGCTTAGGTTTCTGTCCTTAAACATGCATTACAAACCAAGTCAGGACAAAAATCCTAGCCCTGGAGAAAGGAAGCCATAAAACAATCCCATTTATATGATGGGAGGAGCAATGACCAAGGACAAAACGCCAACGGGGTGCATAGATCCGAAATAATGAGATCAGATGTGGAACTGTGGATACCAAAAACAGCCCAGAAGCCATCAATAATAGGAGCTTTACTGAAAGCAAAGTAGATGGTTGGTGTCCATAGTGAGTACAATGGTAACTCTAGGTTGTGGTGTGGTAAGATGCCTTTTATTAATGTTAATGAGCTAATGTTTATTAATTGCTCCCTTCTATAGACGAAAAGCTGCAGACACCAAAACAAATATTTTTGAGTCTTCTGTGATAGTTGTGACCCCTGAATATCTCTAGGTTCAGGGGAGCTCAACCATGAAGGTGGCGCTATGTAGAAGGGTGTGGCTACATATGCATTTATTATATTTTTGAAACTGTTTTTTTTTAATTTATATGTGCATGTATGCCCGAGGAAGTCAAAAAAGGATCCCTAGAGCTGGAGTGAGTTAGTTGTAAGCTGCCCTACATGGGAACTGAACTCTGGTCCTTTGCAAGAACAGTACATGCTCTTGGCAGTCGAGCCATCTCTCCAGCCTCCTCAGAGACTATATTGACTTCTGTGTGCAAGATGAAGCTGACCGGTAGATGACAAGCATGGCTTTTGTCCCATCTCCCGGCAAGCAGGATCACTGATTCTTGGTATCATGTCTTCACCAAATCTCAGTTATTTTTTCCCCCTACTTCTTTCATTATCATAGAAAAACTCATCTGAGAAGACACCACAATGAAAAGTTGAAGTCTGACTCTAGGATGAAGAAGGGATCAAAGTGACCACTTTTAGGTTGTCACACATTACTTGAATAGGAGGATGGTTAGAGTTAGGACAATGTGGGAAGAATCTTTTTTTTTTTTTTTTTAAAGATTTATTTATTATGTATACAGTGTTCTGTCTGCAGGTATATCTGCAGGCCAGAAGAGGGCACCAGATTTCATTATGGATGGTTGTGAGCCACCATGTGGTTGCTGGGAATTGAACTCATGACCTCTGGAAGAGCAGCCAGTGCTCTTAATCGCTAACCTATGTTACTGTTGGCCATTCTAGCCTTGGAGTCAAGGGTGAAAAGGGATTTGGCCATGGTTCTCTCCTGGATATTTTTTTGGCGGGAGGGGGTTGTTGGCATTTTTTCTCTATTGATTTTGACAGTATCCAGCAACTGAGTTGTGTCCAGCCTCAGTCTTCTTCATCTCCAGCACCTTCCACCAGTTTTTGAAGAACAGTGCTTGTCAACTCCATACAGTTCTGATGGACTGGGACAGACGATCAACAGGGCTTAATACAAGGGCAATCATTCTCTCTCTCTCTCAGAATCTAGGATCTTCATGCATGCATGCATGCATGCAAAAAAAAGTGTTTCTTGAACTAACACATTAATATACAAACAATAGAAAATGGAAAATTAGGAAACTTTTTTATTGTGAAATATAACATGATCTAGATTTCATTAAAATGTTTTGTATAAAACTTCAATACTATGTGTGTGATTGCTACCTGGGTCAGGAAACCTGTGATCAGAGACAAAAATCAAACATATAAGAACAAAAAAAATATGTGTTTATTTGGAAATTAATAGGATTTCTATCTAGAAACACAAATTCAAGCAGTCTTGAGGATGTGCTCAGTGCTTACACTGTTTTTTTTTGGGGGGGGGCACAGCCTCACGTGTTCATCTCCTCCCCAATTAAAAGTTTGCACAAAAAAAAGAGAGAGATTGGGCACATTCTGTGCTCAATGACTGTCTGGCCAGTTTAGGGAAAAGAGTACACAGGCTAGTGAATTTCAGTCTCCAGGCTGTTTTTGACAGACTCAAAGTGACGTGTGCCTAGGTTGGTATGTCATAAGGCCAGTTCACAGCTGCCAATGAGCCTGACTGGGCTAAGAGGGGCTCTCAAGTCCACTCTAGGTGCTCTGAAATAGATGCTGTATTCCTTCTTGGTTTTCTTCTTCCCTCAATATTGTCAGTATGCGTGGCCATTCTCCTTACCCCTTGCTTCCCCTTCTTAATGGTAGCAACAGCCTTGATCTCTCCTAACTGCTCTGTTGCCTTCGGTGGTAACTGCTCCCATGGTTCCCTCTATTGCTCTGTTATGTACGTATTCACCCCGTAGGTTATTGTTAGTTTTCTATGTTTTAGAAATAGTTATATGAAAAGTCTTCCTGTAAAATCTTTCTATTCAGCCCTGTGTTTAGGAAAGTCATCCCTGTTTTCTTGGAAGAATATCAGTTTCATAGCTGCCCATTACTTGCCCGTGTCAAAGTTTCTGGTCTGTGCCATGAACATCTGCACTGTCTCTGTTGGGATTGTGGCAAGCATTCTCCAAGCCCCACCATAGCCCGTTTCTAAAGAAGTTTCCAGGAATATAGTTTCAGGATATGAAATTTAAGTAACATCACCTTTGTTGGGCAAGCCAAACTATTTTTCCAAAGTGGTTTAATTGATTTCCCTTTCTACCTTCACAACATGGGAAGATGCCACCTGTCTCAGTTATTGTTCTATTGCTGTGAAGAGACACCATGACCAAGGCAACTTATAAGAGAATACATTTAACTGGGAGCTTGCTTACAAGTTTATAGGGTGAGTCCATGCTCATCATAGTGAGAAGCATGGCGGCACGCAGGCAGGCAGGCAGGTATGGTGCTAGGGCAGTAGCTGAGAGCTTACACCTTATACACAAGCCAAAGGCAGAGACAGACAGATGGACAGACACATAGACAGACAGAGAGATCACAGGGATGACAATGGGGTTTATTTCACCCATCAACTGCAGTTACTTACAATAATGTATGGAGAAAAATTCCAGGGTCACATACGGGCTCTGAGGGAGAATATTTTAATGTTAGACATGCCTACTGTGGTGGGATGGTCTGTCCCCTGCCATCCGCAACAGCAGTTCTCAAGTTTGTCACCTTAAATAAGAGTCATCTGGTGATTTTTTTTTTTTTGGTGGACCATGCCCAGGGCCATCGGATCATTTACATTAGAAACTACGGGGGAAGAACCCAGCCATCCAGCCATCATTTTTGTTCAGCAAATAACAGAAAAACATAAAAATGGTACATTAGTTGAGTATGGTCATATTTGATGCATGTATACATTTCACAGTGTTTAAATCGATACAAACAGAGTTATGTCTTCAAACATTCCTCATTTTGTTGTAGTAAACTTTCTCAAAATGCCTCCCTCTAGCATTTGGAAATTTGTGGCGTGTAATTTTTATCTGCAGGTATCATACTGTGTGGTAATACCCCAGAAGCCTCTTGCTAGCTGTAGCATAGGAACCTTGATAAGTTTTTCCCCACTCCTCCCTGACTTTCTCCCCAGTCTCTGGTCCTTGTCACTCTACTCTGAACTTTTATGATCTCAGCTATTTTTAGATTTCACAGGAATAAGCGCATACGCCCCTTATAGTTTTGCTCATGACTGACTTCAGCTAGTCTAAGGCTCTCTAGTTCTCGAATGGCGGGATTTCATCGCTTTTGAGGCTGAGCAGTAATTCCATTGCAAACATGTACCACATTCTCTTTATCTATCCATCACTTGATAGACACCTAGGCTGTAGCCATCTCTTGGCTATTGTGAACAGTGCTACAATGAACACAGGGGTACTGATATTTCTTCATCATATTGATCTCATTTGGGGGTGATATGTACCCAGTAGTAGTATTGATGAACCAAGATTTATTCTATTTTTAATTTTCTTAAACACCTCCAAATTGTTTTCCGTCATGGTTACACTATTTCTATTTCTACCCTCAGTATGCAAAAGTCCTCCTTTCTTCTTGCTGTAGTAATAACTCGCTGTTTTTTATGTGCATTTTGCTGATGATTAGTGATATTGTATTTATTTCATGTACCTGTTGGCTATTTGTATGTCTTCTCTTGATAAATGTATATTTAAGTTTATTGCATATTTTAATGGAGGTTATTTGGGGAAGGTTGCTGTTGAGTGTATTTTTGGGATATAGACCCCTTGTTACACAGTTGACAAATATTTGCTCCCATTGTGTTTGTTGTCTTTCCTGCAGTGAGTGTTCCTATTCAGTGCAGATGGCTTTTTGTATCTTGTAATCCTCACTGTCTGTTTTGCTTTTGCTATGTTTTTAAGACCTTGTTCAAAGAATTATTGCCCATCCCAGTGTCCAAAATAATTCTCTTCATAATTTTTCTTTTAGTGTTTTCATACTTTCTAGATTTATGTGTAAACCTTGCAGCATTTTGAGTTCCAGTGTTATTGTAACTGGTAAAAGACAGGGATCCACCATTCTGGCTTTTTTTTTTTTTCAAATGGATATATGATTTTTCTCACTATTTCTTGAAAATGCTGGGATTTCTCCAGTGCCCCACAGATGTCTGTGAGTTCTGTTTATTCAGTGGTGAGCTTTAACTGCAGTGTCTCTCTGTTGTATTCTGTCTGGATGATGTCCATCTGCTGCTGGAAGCGGCATGTTAAAGTCTTCAAATATTGCTCAGGTATATCCAGTCTAGTAATACTTGCTTAATATATTTGGGTACCACCAATATTTGGTGCATATGCATTTAGAATTCAGTTCCTGCTGAATTGATGCCTTTGTCCTTATATATTATACTTTCTTGTTACTTTGTATTCCTTTGGCTTTATAGTCTATTTTTATCTTAAATTAACATGGTTGTTCCTGATCCTTTTTAAATTCTGTCTGCAAGGAATATCTTGCTTCATCATTTCCTTTTAAGGGTATGTATGTCCTAGGAGATAAACTGAGTTTTTTGTAAGCAACTAATGGTTGGATATTTCTTTATCCACTCAGTAACTGTCTTTTAACTGGCAAATTTAGTTCTTTTACATTCAAAGTAATTATTATAAGTAAAGGTCTTACAGCCATCTTTCTTCCCCTCTCTCTCCTTTCCTCCCTCTCTCCCTCCCCCTCTCTCCTACTTTCTTTTCCTCCTTCCCTCTCTCTCCATTCCTCTTCCAAATGCCTCTCATAATGTTCCTTGGCAGTTAAGTGAATTACTTTAATAGCATACTTTGGTTCCTTGCTCATTGACTTAACTTTGTATACTACATATGTTTGCTTTGTGGTCATCAGGAAGCTCACATAAGCAACACCTCTGAGAGTGTGCTTGGAGGTTCTAGCAAGGGTTTCAGATACTAATACTAACATACCCTTTACCAAAGACCTGTCCTTCTCTACAGGGAAAGTTTATCTTTTTCAACAGATGGAGCACACAGCTCTGGGAGGGAGGAAAAGGAAATGCCCATCTAGCCATCCAGATCATCTGAACCAACCCTGACAATCAATGAGGTGACAAATGTCACAGCTAGATATTCTTTATTGCTAAACAAAACCCTTTGAATATAACAGCAAAAAAAAAAAAACAACAACAAAACCAAAAACCAAAACAAAAAACAACTGAAAGTACAGAAACTTAAAATCATTAGGATAGGAACAGAAACAAACAGAACAGTAAGATGATTCAGTGGGAAGGTGTGTGCTACCCAGCCCAATGATGACCCAAGTTGATGGGGTGGTGTTAAGCATTCTAAATGTTCATTGGTCCTGTTTGCTGTCTGTTACTTAATTGACTCTGATTGGTTAAATAAATGCTGAGGCCTGGAGATTGGACAAAGACAGAGGTAGGCGGGACTAAGGTTCGGGGGCTTTTAGAGAGATACAGAGCATCTTAAGAAGAAGGCCAGAGAAGAAGCCAAGAGTAAACAAGGGAGACATGGCATGGAGTAGATTAAAGAAGATCCTTCCACATGGCCTGAAACATCAGCTTAGCGTGGAGAATAATAGTCCAAAGGGACATATGTATATATGGGGCTATATTTGGGTAATAGAATTATGAGCTAGCTTAGATGGGCTAGGATTACACAACCCAGGCCTAGGCTTGTTAAGATCCACCCGATATCTGTGTGTATTCATTTATAATGGTGGGTTAAGGATTTACACCACCAAATCAACTAAATATAATATAAATACTGGTAAATCGTTTAATCAGCTATATATTTTTTTCTACACCAAGTTCTACCCTCAGATCCACAGGGTAGTAGGAAAAAACTGACTCCTACAAATTGTCCTCTGACCTTCACATGAGCACCATGGCATGCACCCCACCCTAAAATATGAATGTAAAATGAACGGTTCCTACCTTTCTATTTGGTATTTGGTCTCAACAGTGTATGAAGAACAATTGGAACCACCCTGAGGTTGTTACCCTGATAAACCTGTGTGGTTTGAAGACCTTTGGAAGAATATATATATGAGTTTGGAACATCAGGGTCAAGAAAGCCCTAAGATGCTGTAAGGAGAGATTACATGACCATTCTGGTGGTATCCTAAAGGGCAAGGATGCCATAGAAAGTATAGGCAGTGAAGACTGCTAATGCAGATTCAGA
>CAJQZJ010032076.1:4690929-4714949 GCA_907164525.1 Lophiomys imhausi | reverse complement strand
GAAAGAAAGAAAGAAAGAAAGAAAGAAAGAAAGAAAGAAAGAAAGAAGGAAGGAAGGAAGGAAAGAAAGAAAGGAAAGAAAGAGAAAAAAGGAAGGAAGAAAGAAAGAAAGAGAGAGAGAGAAAACCTTTAAGAAATTCCATAATAAAGCTTTTAATCCAGAATTTTCCAAACACATTTGACCCTATAATGCTTTCTACCTTGGAACCCTCAGCAAACATGCTGGAAGCTTTAGAGGGATGGGCATCCCTAATTAAGCTGCTAATAACTGAGCATGGAATTAAAAATACCTTACTAAAAAAGGCTCAGCTATGGATTATCTAGGGGTATACTGGGCCAGAACTCAGTGGAGCATGGTTAGTTCTGATTAAGTTCCTGAAAGCCAGACTCTGCACTAAGCCCTTCATGTTTCCGTTACGTCAATCAATCCTTACCTCAGCTCCATGAGCAGGATCCTACATCTATCATACATATAATTTTGTAAGCATGATTTCCTGCCTTGCTACAGTCCCAAGTGATTAAATCACCTGCAAAAGGTCACGTGGTCTTAAAGAGGAAAAGTGAGTATGAGAGTCCAGGTTTGGCTAACCCCAGTTTGTGTCCTTAGTCAAAAGCCAGCTCTGGGAAATGTCAGTCTTCAGTAGATTTTGGACAAGAGCTGAGATGGATCAGGAGGACAGAAGTTGCTAACAGAAAACTTTGGAATTGAGAGGGCTTTTGCTACTTTGACTCTATCCAGACCAGTTCCTGCAGCCCACTTAACCACTGCAGTGGAGGATCCCACTCAGGGTCTCACTCCAGTGAAGAAGGACCCTAAGCAGGGAAGTCAGAGCTGTCAGTCTTGGGTCCAGCCAAGGGCTCATATTTTCTTTAGCATTCTGAGAAGCCCTAGGTTAAGCCTCACGATGAAGACTTACAGTTGCTGAAAGTATTACCATGTATCAAGGAAACAAGATAACATCTAGGTCAGTGTGGTCCTCTGATCAGCAGTGTTAGCATCAGCTGGGTACTTGACAGACAGCCAAACCCTTGGGCAGCATCCAGACCTAATGAGTCAGAATCCCTAACATTGGTTCCCAAGAAAATATTTTAAGGAGCTAGCCATTTTCAGAGAATTCCTAGGTTCTCTGACATAAGAGATACCCTGCTCCAATTAGTCACATCTCTCATTTTGTAGGTGAGAAGATCAGGTGACTTATCCGTAGCCCTACTGTGTTCAGTGGTGGAACTAGATGGGCCATCAGAACTTCTATTTGTCCAATATCCATAGTCTTTTCTTTTGGTAACAGTGCCCAGTTTTTCTTCGCCACAACCTTCTTTCTCATTTTGCTCATGTGGTTTGCATGAGACTAAATCAACCTTCCAAAATTTAAGGGTTGCATCATGATTCAGTCTGGCAAAATAGCATAATTTATCACAACTCCGATGCCAGCCTGGCCAAGGACACATCATGAGGGAACAGACACATGACTAAGCCTGGGCAATGAAACTAGTTTATGGGATTTTTTGGAATCCTAAGAAAGAAACCTCCTTTTATGAGGTTGATAGCTATCAGCATGCTGTTAAAACACTCTGTGTAACACAAAGCCCACCCACAAAGAAGTCTTGTCCTGTTAGAACAGTGTTTCTCACCTTGTTTGCCCTCCTATGAGCTTAAGAACTTTAATTTGTACTCTCAGCTCAACCGTCCTGAGTTCAGACACCTATTTTATACGCAAGGAGACCATCAGCTCATTTTGTCCTGGAATGCTTCCTGAACATATAAACTATCCCCTCCGCTTTCAGGTTTGAGATTTATATAGAGCTTACTAAACACAATAGTGGTCATTGAACACTAAAAGCCAAAATGTGAGCTGGGATCAGAGTCATTAAGTCTTTCTTAAAGGATGTTATGGTTCTGATCTTGTATCTACAAGTTCAAGGTGCATGAGTGGTAGAAATATTAGGAGGAAGGTCTTAGTTGGAGAATTAAGTCATCTTGGACCTGAATATCCTAGAAGGGTGTATCGAGACCCTGGCCCCTTTCTCCCTCCCTCTCTCTCTCTCTTTCTGGAACCATAAAGTAAACAGTTTTGTTCTGCCACATGCTCCCTGCCATAATTTTCTGCCTTGCCAGAGTTCCAAAGTGATGGTCCAAGGAGCCATTGTCTAAAAACCTCTAAATGTGAACCAATACACATTTTCCTCCTTATAAGCTTATATCTCTGATATTTTGCCATATCAACAGAAAACTAAAGCAAGTAATGATGATCTTTAACTAATAAAGTCAAAGGGTTAGGGTCTTTCTGGCCCCTCCCACTAAAGAGAAGTATGTCTGTCAGATATTCTGGGATACCCTCCAACCCTTTCAGTGAGGAAGCAATAGCTCAAGGCTTTTATGATAGTCTTTCAGTGCTGATACTACATAACATCAAAATACTTCTAAGTGTCCAAATATTATCACTTTGAAATTAAATTTTCAATTCCATTTCCTCCACAATCAGTTAGTAGTCAGGAGAAAAAGTTGAGAAAGAAGCCTCCAACCCTTGCTGTCCAATTGGAAGAGCACATTTCACGAGCATGTTTTTGCCAGGTACTGTGATGAAGTTCAGTATGTCTCATCTCATAATCCTGTGAGCTGCTGACTACGTTAGCTAACATTCTGTACATGTGTGCTGTATGCCGGGCACCATCTCCAGTACTCACAGATGTGTTTAAACACAATGACTCATTTTGTCCCTCCTTGCTATGACGAGGGTTCCATAATTAAAAACCAGCAGGCAGGCACTTCAAATCCTAGCCATCCAGCATAGACGCTGGTCACTTAACCACTCTATAGCGTGGGTTATAAGTTGTTAGAGCAGATAAAACCTAAAGGATAAAGACAAGTGACCCACCTCCTTCCAGTGATCAGTAAACCAAATGTGTTCTGGGTTGGAGCCCTCACCAGTGAAATCAGGAACCGAAATCATTGCCACCTAAAGTTTCTTTTGCTTTTGACTTTATTCTAAAAACACTGTATTTATTTTCACTATCCACAAAGCAATGAGACCTCCTGAACCTTCTAAACAACAGGGATTCAGAAATGGAAGCTGGCTGGGGATATGAAATTAGGAAACCTGAAACTTGGATTGTGTGAGAGGCATGTGGTATGAATTTGGGGTTTGTGATTAATCAGAACAGACCACAGAGGCCAAGGTTTGAGACCTAAGATGGCCATGTGCTGGGTTCCCAGAAGCCCCTGTCATTGTTTACAGGCACCCCCACTTGTTTCAAGAGACTAAGAACAGGGGGTGCCTGCTGCAGGAAAGCCTTTTGGTACAGTCTAGCTTGTAGTAAGGTCCTGGGTTTCATTCAGTAAGTAAGAGTCTTTCTATGTGAACCAAACAGGACACAGAATTCGGTGCTGAAGAGATGGCTTAAAAGTACCTGCTGCTCTTCCAGAGGACCTAGGTTTAGTTCCCAGCACCCATGTCCAGTGATTCACAGCTACCTATTATAACTCCAACTCCAGGGGACTAGACACCCTCTGGCCTCTGGATATGGTGCACATAAACTTACTCAGGAACATACAAACAAATAAAAACAACATAAACACTAAAAGCAAATGAAAAACATAAAGAATGGGAAATGTGTGGAGTCTCCCCAAGTTGGGTAGGCTAGGTGTATCCAATCTGCAGCCTGTAGGCCTCATACAGCCCAATCTAAAATCATAAACTTAATTAAAACATGATGAGATTTATATGTGTGTGTGTATATATATACTTGATTGTGTATTTCTACCTCTGACAGGGTAGACTCCTGTGAGAATATATGGGTAACTCTAGCTGCGAGTCCTAGTAGTAGGGAATATGGAGACTGAAGTGCCCATCTCCTAAAGCCAGGAAGGACTACCAGTGGAGGGAGGAGGACACCAACCCACCCATAAAACCCTTTACTCAAAATCTACCCTGCCTAGAAGACATGCGGGGATAAAAATGGAACAGAGATTGAGGGTATGGCTAGCCAATGAGTTTCCCAACTTTAAACCCAACCTATGGGAGAGAGCCAACCCCTGACACTATTAGTGATGGTCCACTCTGCTTGCAGACAGGAGCACAGCATGACTGTCCTCTGAGAGGCTCCACCCAGCAAAGGATCAAAGCAGATGCTGACACAGCCAAACATTGGACAGACACCTGGGAATCTTGTGGAAGAGTTGGGGGAAGGACAGAGGCATGAGAAGGGGACAAAAACTACACAACAAAACCAACAGAGATAACTAACCGAGATTCATGAGGGCTCACAGAAATTGAACCATCAACCAAAGACCATGCATGGACTGAACCCAGGCCCCCTACACTCATGGAGCTGAGGGACAGTCTATTCTTTATGTGGAGTCCCTAGAAATTGGAGTGGGGGCTATCCCTGACATATACTCTGTTGCCTACAGTTGGATAACTTTTCCCTAGCTAGACTGCATTACTGGCTTCAGTGGAAGAAGATACAGTTAGTTCTGATGTGACATGATGTACTGGAGTGGGTTGGTGGGGGGTCCCTTCTCTAAGAAGAAGGGGAGGGAGGAATGGGGCAGAGGGTGGGAGGGCAGGATTGGGAGGAGAGGAGGGAGGGGGCTGTGAACGGGCTGTGAAAATGAATAAATAAATAAAAATTTTTAAAAAAGAGTTCCCTTTACTGTGCATATTCACCAATTTGCTCAAGTGTACATAGTAGGTACCCTAATATATGTGAGGTGACAGCTCATTGTGGTTTGATTTTCACTTAGATTCTAATTGGCAGGGAGGAGCTTTCTTGCATATATCTATTTACTGTTTGCATATCTTCTTTTGAGAAGTATGTTTTCATCTCCTTTACCCATTTGTAATTAGTTTGAGTCAAGTCCCTTATATACTGTGTCTATATAGTGAGAGATATGGATATATAACACAGTATATTTAGTGTGATGATTGGTTCTTTTGCTATACATAATCTGTTTAGCTTGGTGAAATTCCCAAGGTTATTTTTGAAACTGTGAACTGTCCCAGGTACAGATACACAGGAACCAACAAGAGAAGAGCAGGAGTGGGAATTCAGCTTTCATTAAGATTGATACCATTTGCAGAGTTCAGTGCAGAAAATGTTGGTTTGAAGGGCCATGACACCAGCCATTACTGGGTCTTTTGACTTTCACATGCTTCTATAAAACACAAACTTTAACTTGCCATATACCCAGTGGAAAAATTGTGAAAGGAAGATTACAATGTTTTGAACACTCTGAGTTAGTGATATTTCCTTCAGGTAATGAAAAGATAACACCACCCTCTACACTCACATAACCTTGCTGGGTCTAGTTTGTATGCTTGTAAGCAATAGAGTCTTTCTACAGAGGTCAAGGTGAAATGAGAAGCCACAGAGGAACTGGAATCTGAGCTACAAGATACCACTGTGTGATGTGACTGATGTCCCCCCTCCAAAAAACCCTCTATGATTAATACAATATATTCTAAATTCCAAACTAGATCGGCTTCATGTCAACATTGTAATATAAATCAATTCTAGCTGTTCTTTCCTCCATTTCTTTAGCCATAGTTCTCAGGGCTTCTCCTGTGCCTATTATCTCCCCTCTCCTTCCCGTACCCATTTCCCCTTACATATATGCAGATGAGCCTATTATCTCCCCTCTCCTTCCCGTACCCATTTCCCCTTACATATATCCCCTCTCATGCTCACCTCCATTGTATCCCACTCTTTCCAACCCTATCATTTTCTTTGTTCTAGTGTCTGAGGATTGCTCTTGCAACCTGTCCCTTGCTTGGGCACAGTCCATAGGAGCTTGATGATTTGGCGCCCTCCAGGGGCACCTTAGCCCCATCCTGCTCAGTGGTTAAGGGGAAAGGAATACTCTGCCTGGAAGGAATGACAGGCTTTCTAATGTGACCTGGGATTTTATTTATTTATTTTCCTTAATTTACTTTTCCACTCCCTTTCCTCCATCAAGATCCCCTGTCCTACCTCTCCCATGCCCCACCCTCCACAACACACACACACACACCACTCTCAAGTTGATAGCCTCTTATCTTTTGGTAATTATTATTACATACATAGATGTATGTGCACAAATATATTTAAAAACAATCCACTTGAGTCTGTTTTTATTGCTTGTGTATATATGATCTCAGGGCCGACCATCTTCATTGGACAATAAGTAAGGTTGTTCATCCCTAGGAGAGGCTACTTCTCCTTTGCCCAGTAGTCATTAGTTGCCTGTTGTTCTTTGTCTAGGCATGTTCATTGTGGACTTCATGAAATGTCGCCCTTTCTATATTAATACATTCACTAATATTGTCATTATTCCAATCTTGTTCATTGCTAAGAGAGACTAATTCACATCAGACTTCTTAGAACTCTGACTTTGATAAACTTCCCATCCCTCTTCTGTACTGTTTCAGTTATAGGAGCTGTTCCTAGTTAGACAACTCTTATAAAGGAAGGCATTTAATTGGGAATGGCTTACAGTTCAGAGGTTTAGTCCATTATCATCATGGCAGGAACCATGGTGGCACACAGGCAGACATGGCGCTAGAGAGGTAGCTAAGAGTTCTACATGCAGATTGGCAGACAGCAGGAAGAGAGACACACTGGGCTTGCCTTGAGTATCTGAAACTCAAGCCACCACCACTGACAGACTTCTTCCAACAAGGCCATACCTCTTAATAGAGCCACTCCTTATGGGCCTGTGGGGGAGGGCATTTTTATTCAAACCATCACAAGCTGTGATGTAGATGTATATCCTTCCTTTTGCATTGTGTCCAGGTGTGGTTTTCTGTAATAGTCTCCATTTGCTGTAGGCTTCTTTGGTGAGGGATGGTCACTATACTTATTTATGCTTTCTTGTCATAAAGGGCCAGGGGGAGGAGAAGGTGAAGCCACTGGTAGTTCTTGGTATAATTGACAACATGTGCCTTGTAATCCTGAGATATGAGTGAAACCTAATTCTTTTCTCACATAATCCTTTGATATCAGAGAAATGACTTATGGGTGTTTTCCCCACCTGAAAAATGGGGTTGATAATATATAATTTGAACACTTGCTATAGAATGAAACTGGGTAATGATTCAGAGATTAGTGTCAAAGTGGTCCAGAGGAGCTCATATTCTTAGTCCCCAAACCTTGGGGGTCAGTGTCTTTGTGGTGGGTTGTACTTGGTATTTTGGGAAGTGAGGAAAGTAAAGACCAAGACATTCCCACCCCTAGGAAGTTATTCCCTATCCTGAGAGGTGGAGCAGATCAGATAGATTGGTACATCTCAGAATAGGAAGAATATGGATGCCTGAGTCTGCTGGGCTGTGTATGAAGCTGGGGACCTCCATGGTCTACTGGTCCCCAGTTCATGATGCTGACTGTCCAGCTTGTTCTCTCTAGAGAGAAGATCACTTTCCATAGGCCTTAAGCCTGCATGTTCCAGTCAGATAAGGATGAGAGGCTCTTGTTTGACTTTTCCCTGTGGCATTAGTCATTGCAAAGTCATTGCCTTGGCAAAAAACCATGGACTTTATCACTGTTCCTTCCCTGAAAACAAGGTCATGTTGTTTCTAAAGGAAGAGAGGTTTGCGAAGGGAAAACTCTCAAACTTGCCAGTATTCTCATGACGATGATATCGGTCGTCCATGTCAGTGTTCTTAGAGAAACTCCCACTCTCACTATTTGCAGTGTGTCTTATGGAAGAGCATGGGAGGGGTCAGCTAGAACCGACTTATGTAATGAAGAGCCCAAACAGAGCCTCATAATGTTAGCCTCCCCTTGGCAAAGTGAAACCATCACTAAGACTCAGGCCATCTGCAGAAAGACGAGCTGTCTGCTTTTAGGCGTTGCTGTCTTACGTCAAAGAAACTGCAGATGACTAGAGCTGATGGAAAACCTACAGCTTTGGTCAGTCTTGCCCCTTCACGTGACACTTGTGAAAACTCAGTACCAGACAAGGGATGAGTTTCCCATGGTCACTAGAAAGTGAAAGCATTAGGACTTGAACTCCTAACTTGTGATTCCCATGCACAAAACTCTTGTCTCATTAGCCGGATGTGCTGAGCTTTATGGGATGAAGACAGAACAATGATCTCACCCAAATTTACATGTAACTGAAAATTTTGCTTTAAAACACTTATATTTATTAATACTTAGCAAACACCTATAAAACACTTATATCCTATAACCTAATACCTAAAACCTATCTAAGAATACACTAATACCTTCCTAAGAACACCGAACTAACTCTATTTTAATTTTTTAAAGGATATTAATATTCTTAGCATAGGTCCATGCAGGATAAACCTTTATGGCAATCTCAGCAGGCAGTCCCTTTCAGGCTTAGTGTCCATTGGACCTAACTTTACCAGTTCGTATTGCCAGTTTATTTCAACCACTAGATTATGACCAGCTTATAAAGTTTAGTCCATTCCAACTGCTAGCTTGAGGTCAGCTTTTTCAATAGGCTTCATGGCCTAAAGCTACTCTGAACAGTTTTCGTACTCTGCCCCCCTTTGCCGCCAGCCTTAATAGGCTGAATTATGGCAAAGGGTCTTTCTTGGGCTAACTTGCAATGAAAAGTCTTTCTCTCTTGGACTCCACCTTTCAGTTTATGACCATTGCGGCCTAATGGCTTGAGTATACCATACCTTTCTGTGCTCTTCTTCAGCGTGTCTTCTCAGGTCATGAGGGCAAGAGGAAGAGAAGAGGCCGAGTGGAGCTCTCTGGCTTATATATTGCATCACCTCTTGATCCTTGGCCATCTCACGGGTCCATAAGATTTCTTGTGGTATCCAGCGGTATGACTTCTTGTGGCAACTGATGTCATCTGCGTGGTTTCTTAGCCACACCCCTTCAACAAGGCAATTCGTGTTTCTCATAGAGCTGTGGCCTTAGGGCTCTGTCCATCTTGGCAAGTTCAAGGAATTCCAAGCTCCTCTTTGTGTGCTGCCAGATGCTACTCTGAACTGCCTACTAATTCACTAAAGATGCCTAACTTCTGCCACATTTACATACACACAGAGGGGCTAAGCTAGGGAAAGTGGGGAGGAAGGGGGGAGGGGTGAATGGAGGCCTCTTTATAGCCCAGGGCAAAGGGTTTTGGTCAGCGAGGAAACCTCTCTGAGGTTGGAGTATCCTGGCAAGAAGAGAAAAGACTATGGCTCTGTAACAACTCTGGTGAAAAGCTTTAAGTAACTTTATAGACCATTAGAGTATGTACATGTGTGGGTGGGTGAGGACAGATCATGAATGTATGTGTGTGTGTGTGTGTGTGTGTGTGTGTGTGTGTGTGTGTGTGTATACCTGTGTGTCAGAGGTGAGCATTTGTCTCCTTCACTCCTGTGGTCTCAGTGCCAGGCACACTTATTCACATCCACATTAATATATAATACAGTGTTAGAAGGGGATGTGCTGGGTTCTGGGGAGAAACTTCCTGTTCTGTTTCCTGTGTGTAGATGAGATATGATCTGTCTGTTCCATAACTGTCAGGCTGGCTTCTCCCTTCTACTCCTGTGCCTTCCCTGTCACAGTCACAATAGACTGTGTCTCCTCTGGGGGTATAAGTGAAAATAAACCCCTTTTTCCTCTCAGGTCCTAGGTTTTGTCACAGTATCAGGAAGAGTAACTAATACAGGGTTAAGTCCTTGCTGGCATCTCAGGGAGGAAGGAAGTTCTGTGTGAAGAGGGACCATGGGGAGTATCATGGGGCCAGAGGGGCCATGGCACAAGTGAGAAACTGGAGTAATATGAATCAGACAGTACCTTAGCGACTTAGAGATATGGCGATCGAGAAAGGGCAGTAGAAGTGGGCAGGACATAACTTTATAGATCTGTTGTCCACTTTAAGTGTTTTGGAGCTGGCCCTGGCAATTGTAGTTAGCTACTGCAATGCTTTTACTATAAAGTACAGTGACCAACCTTTCTTTCAAAATGATCTTTCTTACTTCTGTCTGGGAGATGAATTAGGGTGGGGGTGTAAGGTGTAAGTAGGAATGGGGGGAACTATTAAGAACATATAGTGGCATATAGAGTAGAGTATTGATAGCTAAGAAGGTGAAATGATTTCAGGGGAAGAAACTCAGGAAGTAAATAGTAATATTGTTAGGAATTAGTGCAGGGGCACGAAGGAGAGAAATGACAGCCATCAAGAAAGACTCACTGTGATACCTGGCAAGGAAGACCTACAGCTGGCATGCAAGAGATGGGTGAGTGTCCGTGAGCTCCCTTGTGTGTCAATAACTTTTCTTGTTGTCACCAAATGCCTTAAAGAAACAACATGGGGAGGGATTATCTATTTTGGTTCATGGTTTCAGAAGTGTCAGTCCATCTTCAAAGGGAGGGAGTGGTAGAGAAGAACACTGTTTCACAGTGGCTAGGAAGTAGAGAAAGAGAATACAAGAAGAAACCAGGGCAAGATATCACTTCCAAGGACACAGCCCAGTGACCTGGTACTACTGCAGGCCCTCCTGCCAGTAATGCAGAATACTATGAATCCATCAAGGCATTAAACATTTAACCAGGCGGAGCCTCATGATCGAATCCTCTCTGGAGCCATCATCACGGACACACCCAGAGGAGGGTATTCTTCTCCCAGGCATTTCTCCTTCTAATTGGGTTGACAATCAAGACTAACTCCCCATACTACATGATGCTCTGGATCTGGGAACATAGTTCCTAAATTTATTTAACAACTCATCCTAACTCCTTTAGGGAATTGCTCTCAGTCTGGATAATTCTGTCAAACAGATCAATAGGTAGAGTTTCTTAGTGAGAGCCTAAACTCATATTAAATTAGAATACAAGTTTTCAGAGTGAATTGTGTTTTATTTCTTTTCTGTCAGATGTCTTTAGCTCCCACATTTATATAATGAACCAAACACCATGGCTAATGGAATTCTTGGAAAGAGAAGAGTATGTGAAGTGAATTTTTCTGTGCTTTCACTGGGAAAGTAATGTCCTAAAAAGGTAAAATGAGGAGCCGCCAGCCTGTAGGGGTGTGATAAGGGGAAACAATCCCGTGGAGTGATTGAGGAGTGTGGCCAGTTCAACCTAGATGTCCCCAACTTCTCTCCACTTGGGGACATTGTTTCCCTTTCCATGCCCAATGGCATGAATCTGAAACCTTACTTTACCCTTGACTTCTTCTTTTTTTTTTAAATTACATTTTATTAATTTACTTTTTTATGTTTATTTATTAGTTCAGGTTACATCTCCATCACAGTACCCTCTTTCAACCCCTGCCAGTCCTGCCTTCCCAACCTCTACCCTCTATTCCTTCCATCCCACTCCTCTGGAGTGGAGTGACCTTACATAACAGTCCCCCACCCCAGTTCAGCAGTCATATGAGGCCCAAGAGCCTTCTCATACACTGGGGGCCTACAAGGCAGCACCACTAGGGCAAAGTGTCTCATTAACAGGTAACAAAGTCTATGTTCATGTTCCCTTTGGTGCATTGGCTGTAGAATAGTTATCTTGGACTATATGGCTAAAATCTGACTATAAGCGCATAGATACCATGTGCATCCTTCTGAGTCTGGGTTAGCTCACTCAGGATGAGCTTCTCTAGTTCTATCCATTTGGCTGCAAATTGCATGATTTCCTTGTTTCTGATGGCTGAGTAGTATTCCATTATGTAGATGTACCACAGTTTTTTTTTTTTAAATCCATTCCTCGGCTGAAGGACATCTGGGTTGTTTCCAGTTTCTTGCTATTACAGATAAGGCTGCTATGAAGATAGATGAGGAAATGTCCTTGTGGTTTGGTGAGGAATCATTTGGATACATACCCAGAAGTTTACAGAACTCAAGAAATTAAATGCCAAGAAACCAAATAATCCAATCAAAAAATGGGGAACAGAGCTAAACAGAGAATTCACAAAGAAGTAATTCCTAATGGCTGAGAGACACTTGAAGAAATGCTCAGCATCCTTAATCATTAGAGAAATGCAACTCTAGATGACTCTGTGATTCCATCTCTCATGTGTCAGAATGGCTAAGATCAAAAACTCAAATGACAGCACATGTTGACGAGGTTGTAGAGAAAGGGGAACACTCCTCCACTGCTGGTGGAAGTGCAAGCTTGTACAATCACTATGGAAATCAGTCCAGCGACATCTTAGAAAACTTGGAATAGCTCTACCTCAATACCCTTGATTTCTTTTTTTTTTTTTTTTTTTGGGTTTTTCGAGACAGAGTTTCTCTGTTTAACAGCTCTGACTGTCCTGGACTCGCTTTGTAGACCAGGGTGGCCTCGAACTCGCAAAGATCCGCCTGCCTCTGCCTCCCAAGTGCTGGGATTAAAGGCGTGCGCCACCACCGCCCGGCTACCCTTGATTTCTTATCCAAAGTATTTCTGGAACTTTCCTATAATTCATTCTACTTGTACAATATATCCTGTTAACCCCTCATCTTCAAGCCTGTGCTCCCTATCAGGGTTGATTTGAGAAGTTCACATTTACAGGCTTAACAACTGCCATCCCTGTTTCAATATGTGGGGACAGTGGCAACTGCTGGAGTGTGAGCAGTGCACAGCTATATAGCCACACACAAACCCCCCTTTCCCAGGCTGGGTACTGGCTCATTCTGAAAACAGTGAATTACAATATTTAAGACAATTTAGTGGCTGCTTAGAAATAGTAGCCAAACCACAAGTATAAAGAAAAACTTGAAATTAGATATGGGATGTACTGTGCCCCACATCTCACCACAGGATTAAGCTTCTCTCTGCCTAGAGCTGGGCAGACTGCCAGCAGAGGTCATCCCACCTCCTTTCAACAGCGGATCCATCCTTACGTCTCTTCTAACCTTTGAGCTCTTCAGAGAGGAGTGCTAACATACAAAGAGATTTCCAATTTCTCATCTAGCACGTAAGGAACTTGTAAGGTACCACTGTGTACTAAACCACAAGCAAAACGCTGAGCAAACAGATAACGAACAGCCCTTCTAATATCTGCCATAGATGTGAGCCCATGGACGGAAGTGCTACCTTTATAATGGGTGAGGGGGGAGCCAAAAGAGGGGACAGAGAATCATAAAGCACAGGGTTAGAAGCAATGGAAAGAGATCTTCTTGGGAACCAATGCTGAGACAAGAAAACCTAAGGAGAGTTCACAGCATCAAGGGCTTAGGGTAGACAAACCACGTTTTAGAAACCCCATGGGTACCCAATCACGGGGAGAGCCACATGAGTTTTACACGTTTTAGCCCTAGATGTTCACTCATAATAAGTATCAGAGAAGCTGCAGGAAAAAAAAAACATTTTGAAATATAGTACAGCAGTCAATGGTTCTTAAGAAGACCGGGATCAAAATGCAAAGGAGTTCTCCAGAGTATAAACTGAGGATATTTTAGAACTTATCAGACCTGAGAGAGAAAAAACTAAAACAAAACAAAAATCATCCAATTCCAGCCAAAACAGTCACCTTGTCTCACCTTTGAAGAGAAAGGAGATGTGTGCTGATTCAAGTTCATTGGAAGTGCAAGCTCAGTTAAAGAACAAGGCCTACTGGTAGACCAGCAATGCTACAAGATAGTTTCACTCCCACACCTTGCCACCACACCACTAATGGCCTGTTGGCCATGGTCCACATTATCCAGTACATCACATCTGTCTGTTAGGGAAAAAATTACAAGGCATATTAATAAGCACAAGAAAAAAACATAATTCTGTGAGAGAAAGCATCAGAATTAGGGATGTGGATATGTTGGGACTATCAGACTTGGAGGTTAGAACAACTGTGTTTAATCTGTGAAGGATTCTACTGGGTAAAGGACACAGTGGGTGGGAACATGTAAACAGACAGAAACTATGAACCAAAAGGAGATGCTAGAAATAAAAATCACTAACAGAGAAGAAGAGTGTCTTTGATGGACAAGGCGTGGCTGGGGATTTGCAGCATAAAGATAGTTCAGTAGACACTGGAAAGCTGAAAAAAATGAGGGAAGATGGCCGAAAAAAATATCTAGAATGTATAAGAACCGTGAAACAGTTACAAGCAAACTTTCACAGTTGGGAATATCGAAGGAAAAGAAAGGAGAAAGAACAGAAACAGTAGGTGAACCCACAGTGACAGAGAATCCCTGAAAATGAACATCAGACACCAGACTACCTCCCCAATGGCATATCAGCCTCAAAAGGTACACATTAAAATTTTAAAACCTTGAAAGGAGCCCAAGGACAAAGAGGTCCTGTAGAGAAATAAAATTAAAAACCGTATCCAGCTTCTTCTCAGAAATTATGTAAGCAAAGAGGGGGAGGGTGCCAATTTAAAATCCTGAACAAGTTACAATGGCTTCATATGGTTTGCTATGGGCTTCCATGAATTCATGTGCTGATGATGTAGTTCTCCATGTGATAATGTTAAGAGATAATAATGGGGTGAATTGGGAAGACCACAGGTCACTAGACACACTGCCTTGTAGTGATTGCAAGTATTCTCCAGAAATGTTTGATATCACCCAGAAGAGCTAGCCTAGCCACCCAGTCTTCATTGTCACTCCCTCTCGTGCATACTCTTGGTTGTGATGCCATAGGCCATGAGATACTTACCAGAGCCAGGAAAATGCTACTGGCATGTCTTCCAAAGCTCAAGAACTGTGAGCTAAATGAACCTCCTCGATTTGTAAATTAGTCAGTCTTGGGTATTTCCTTATAAAAACAAAACAAAACAAACAGGCTAATAGGCCTATTAAATCAACTTACAAAAGGACTTCCTCAAATGAACAAAACTCAAGAGTTTGTTGCTGGTAATCTATCTTACAAGAAATGTTGTGGTGTTTTGTTTTGTTTTGTTTTAAAGTTCTTTGAGAGAAGAAAAATTAAATAGGCCAGACACTTTGGTCTATATCAAAAGAGGAGGGTGCTGGGATTATAGGTGTGTGTATCTATGTTTTTTTTTTTTCTGGTACAAGGGATTAAACCTAGGACCTTAAACATGTAGGCAAGTATTCTGCCACTGAGCTATGTCCTCAGCTCTCTTATTTTATTTTATTGCTTTGTTCAAAATTATAACAGCAATGCATTCTATTGTTTATGTTTATACTTGTGCATGCATTCATGTGTGGATACTTTTGTATGTGCCTGCATAACTTGATGATAATGGCACAGAAGCAGAAAGTAAATTGACAGTATTTGATTCTTACAAGCAACACTACCTATGAAGCGGTATAGTGTTATCTGAATATGATGCTGAATTTATTAATGGTGTGTATTACAGCCTCTAGGACAACTAAAAACAAAAAAAACATAAAACATCAAATGAAGAAGAAATAATACATTAAGACAAGGGGAAGACAAGTGTTTAAAATGCTCAGTTACAACTATGAAAATGCAAAAAAAAAAGAGTGGAAAATAGGAATCAAGACAAAGTCAGTTGATAGAAAACATTAACAAATATATAGATAACTATCCAACTAAACCAGTACAAGTCTTCAGTGACAATAGCCTAGTTATAATAATGAAAGGAAATTCTTGCATGGGATCAAAAATTAAGCCCCAATTATATGTTGTCTAGAAGAAACCCACTTAAAGACAAAGCTGCATATGGGTCAGAAGCAAATGAGCAAAGATCAGTTTGACCACACGAACTCTAAAAAGCAAAGAAGACTTCAGAGCAGGAAACTTTATCAGAGACAAAGATGGACATCGTGTCAAGACAGAAATGTTCATTTTTCAAGAAAACATAATCCATAGTGTATACACACAAAACGAGACAGTCACATTATATGAAGAGCCAATTGCACAGGTACATCCACCCATGCTGTTGGAAACTTCAATGCATTATATTAGAAAAGGATGCACTCACATGGCAGACAATCAGGAAAGCCAGAGTTGAGTTCATCAGCTATGGAAACACTTCTTCCAGCACAACAGAGAACATATTCTTTTCAACCTCATAGGGAACAGTTATCCAGACAGACCATATTCTGCACCATCAGACATATTTTAACAAATTTGAAAGAATATTAACCATACTGTTCCCCCCCCCCTCAGGCCTCAATGCAATTAAACCAGAAATCAATTAACAAAAAGAAAGGAAGAGAATGTCATGTTATTTGGATCTAAACATACTTTTAGATGACCTATACATGAAAGGCTACATCTCAAGATAAATTTAAATTTTTGAAATTAAAGGGAAATAAAAACACAATTTATTTATTTATTTATTTATTTATTTATTTGGTTTGGTTTTTCGAGACAGGGTTTCTCTGTGTAACAGCCCTGGCTGTCCTGGACTAGCTTTGTAGACCAGGCTGGCCTCGAACTCACAGAGATCCGCCTGCCTCTGCCTCCCAAGTGCTGGGATTAAAGGCATGCGCCACCATGCCCAGCGAAAAACACAATTTATTGCACTGAAAATAGTGTATCATTCTGAATATGTTTATTAGAAAATGAGAGAGAAAGCATTAGTAGCCAATTCTGCTGTGGGCAGTTAGAAGAGATGAGAAAATTACATCCAAAATAAATATATAAAGAAACAAATAAACAAACAAATAAATAAAATAAGAATTGGAACAGGAATATAAAAGGATAGAAAATAGAAAGTCAATAGAGAAAAACAGCAAATTTATGTGAAAAGATCAATGAAAGCAGATTATATGTGGTGGTTAACCTTGATTTTCAAATTGATTGTATTAAGCTCTCTTAATGTGGTAGGATAGGAAAGCTGGTTGTGTCTATAATGGAGTTTCTGGAAATTGTTATCTAAGGGGAAAAATTGTTCTGGAAGTGATCAATAGAGGAAAAGAGAAGAGAGCCTGTAAGAATAAGTTCTCTCTCTCTCTCTCTCTCTCTCTGCTCTCTACTTCCTGGCTATCATGATATGAGGTGCTTGACTCCAACATATCTTTTTTGCTATGATGCATCAAAAAGCAAAAAACAACTTTCCAAACCAGAAAGAATTATGACCTTGTGCCATAATGGCTCACTGGTAAACTCTCCCACAGACTGAAGGAAAAAATATTAATTTTATACAAATTCTTTCAAAAAAGAGAAGGAAAGGCAGTTTCTCCTGACTCATTCTATGAGTCTAGCATATCCTGAATTCTCAAACTAGGGAGAAATACTGGTTGAACATCCCTGATCCAAAATCCCAAATATTCTGAAATCAGAAACATTTTTGAGCACTTCCCATCAAAAAGTATGAGGCTATTCTGAAGCATTCTGGATTTGGTGGTTTGGTTAGGGATGAGTTTAAATCCATGCAAATATTCAATAAAGTGACATACTCTGAAATCTAAAAAGCTAATTATTCAAAGCATTCCTGATAAAGTATATTCAGTCTACATTGCAAAATAAAACTACATCAGAGATCTCCTAAAAGCAGATGCAAATGGCTCTGCCAAAACATACACCATGACTGACAGGTTTTTATGCAAGAGTTTAACTTTCAAAACTCAATATAATCTACTGTATCATAGGCTGAGTCATATAATCACAGGAATGGATACAGAAAAACTGAAACCATCTGACACCTATTCATAATGTTTTAAAAACTTAGGGTATTAGGAATAGAAAGGGAACAACCTCAACTTAGGAAAGGAAATTTTCAAAAATTTAAAAAAAGCAAAAAACAAAACAGAAACAAACCCATACAGAACATTGCATTAATGGTTAAGACCTCAAAATTTCCTTACTAAGGCCAAGAACAAGACAAGAATATCCCCTTCTACCCTGGTCTTCCAACTGCCAGGAAGTCATAATAAACAATACAGAGAAGAAGAAGAAGAAGAAGAAGAAGAAGAAGAAGAGGAGGAGGAGGAGGAGGAGGAGGAGGAGGAGGAGGAGGAGAGGAAGAGGAAGAGGAAGAAGCTAGATCAGAAAGGAAGAAAGAAAACTGTGGATCTCTCGCAGACACGGAAGCCACTAAACCCGGGATTCGGGAATTCCCATTTGGAGAGGCGCCTGGTAAGACTGACCCCAACTCACAGCAGGCAGAATCAGAGGCCACTTGGCGACAGTTCACTAGCCTATTGGACTCCCCACACCTCAGGTAGAACTTATACCCACTTAAAAAATTTTACGAGATAGTGGAAGTCTTAGCAAGGAACAAACAGGGGGCTCAGCGGGTGGTCCGCAGCCGCGCTCGTGAAGCAGAGGGCAAGAGGTTCCGAGAGAGCGCGGGAAGCCGGGAACACAAAGGCGGGCAGGAGGAGCCGAATCCCGCACACTGACAGCAGCGCAACTGGGGAGGGAGCCCGGCTGGCAGGGCCAAATCCCCGCGAACCCACGGCAGGACAACTGGGGAGAGAGCCAGGCGTGGGTGGGGCCAGGGATCCACGCACCCACGGCTGAGCTGCTGGGGCGAGAGGACCACTCAGGCGGCCGGATGATCCGGGGCTTGGTGCACCCACGGCCGAGCAGCCAGGGAGGAGGACCCATGGCTGTGCAGACAGGGAGGGAATCAGGCACAGAGGCCAGGCCTGTGGCGAGAAGCCTAGTGAGAAACCAGAAATCAGGACCATAGCTGTATTCTGGAAAATCCAGACATATTAGGTGTGGAGCCAGACCCTGTCAGCCTCCGTGACGACAAACAAAGCCCACAGAATCTGTGCCTAGGCAAACAGGTCCATACCATCAGAACCATTACAGGCTGATAACTCAGAGTGCAACATAGAGAAGTCTGAATTGGGAGCAGTGAAACAATCCCGATCCATTACTCACAACCTGGGAATAGGCTGCACCAGCTCACAGTGCCTCAGGCGATTAAAACCACAGTGACCCTGAAATCCCCCTGTAAGCAACGACAGATAGCCAAGTAACTCGTCCCCTGCACCAAATCATCCACTGTGGATCCAAGCACAGAAAACGACAAGAACAGACAGCTAAACACATCCAATGGCCAAAGGTCAAAAAAAAAAAATAGAAATCAAGGAAATATGACTCCAACAAAGCAGAATTATACTAGCTCATCCAATTCGGATGACCTCACACCGACAGAAACACATGAAAACGTTGACAATTCTGCATTATGGAAAGTGATAGAGTCCCTGCAAGAAGAACTTAAATCTATGAAGGAATTCAAAGAAGCCACAATTCTACAAGTCAAAACAAGGAACAACACCATTAAAGAGCTCCAAGCCAAGGTGACAGAGCTTGAACAGGAAAAGGAAAAAGCAATGAAAGATTTTCATACAAAAACAAGCAAGCTGGAGAAGGAAATGTACAAAACGAACAAAACCATACAAGACATGAAAATAGAAATAGAAACAATAAAGAAAACACAGTCAGAGTTAAAAGAGGAAGTGGAGAACCAAAGGAAGAGAACAAGAACTACGGATGTGAGTATCAACAATAGGATGCAAGAGATGGAAGACAGGATCTCAGGCATGGAAGATTCAGTGGAAGAAATCGTACAACATCCAAAGAAAATGAGAAGGCTAAAAAATCTCTCACCCACAACATCCAAGAAATCAAGGACTCAATGAAAAGACGGAACCTAAGAATTATAGGTATAGAGGAAAGAGAAGACTCCCGACTCCAAGGTCCAGGAAATATCTTCAACAAAATCATAGAGGAAAACTTCCCAAACCTGAAAAAAGAGATGCCAATAAAAATCCAAGAGGCTTACAGAACACCAAACAGATTAGACCAGAAAAGAAACTCCTCTCGCCACATAATAATTGAAACTCCAAATGTACAGAACAAAGAAAGAATATTAAAAGCTGTAAGAGAAAAAGGTCAAGTCACATACAATGGCAGACCCATCAGAATTACACCTGACTTCTCCTCAGAAACTTTAAAAGCTAGAAGGGCCTGGTCAGATATACTACAAGTCCTGAGAGATCATAGGTACCCAGCCAGACTACTTTACCCAGAAAACTCTCTATCAACATAGATGGAGAAAACAAGATATTCCATGACAAAATCAAATTTAAACAATATCTACCCACAAACCCAGCCCTACAGAAAATCCTAGAAGGAAAATCCCAACCCAGAGAAGAAAACTCCACTCAAGAAAACAAAGGGAATAGAAAACCCCTCAGCAACTAAACCAAAAGAGGCACAGGACCACCACCTATACCAAACTAATGTAAAATAACAACCCCAGGTCACTAATATCCATCAACATCAATGGACTCAACTCCCCAATAAAAAGACATAGGTTTACAGAGTGGATCCGCAAGCAAGACCCTTCCTTATGCTGTATACAAGAGACACATCTAACTATGAAAGATAGACACTGCCTCAGAGTAAAGGGCTGGGAAAAGGTTTTCCAAGCAAATGGACCCAGGAAGCAAGCTGGAGTAGCCATCCTAATATCAAACAAAACAGACTTCCAACTAAAGTTAATGAAGAAAGACAAAGAAGGGCACTATATACTCATTAAAGGGAATATTCATCAAGAGGAAATCTCAATACTGAACATCTATGCCCCAAATACAAAGGCACATACTTTCGTAAAAGAAACACTTCTAAAACTTATAGTGCACGTCGATCACAACACATTAGTAGTGGGAGACTTCAACACCCCACTCACAACAATGGACAGATCATCAAGACAGAAGACAAACAGAGAAATATTGAGTCTAACAGAGATCATGAAACAAATGGACCTAACAGATATCTACAAAACGTTTCACCCAAACACAAAGAAATACACCTTTTTCTCAGCACCCCACGGAACCTTCTCCAAAATCGACCACATAATTGGTCACAAGGATAGTCTCAATAGATACAAGAAAATTGAAATAACACCTTGTATCTTATCAGACCACCACGGAATAAAGCTGGTCTTCAACAGCAAAAGAATCAACAGAAAGCCTACACACACATGGAAATTGAACAGCTCCTTACTGGATGACCACACTGGGTCAGGGAAGAAATAAAGAAGGAAATCAAAGACTTCTTAAAATCCAACGACAATGAACACACAACATACCCAAACCTATGGGATACATTGAAAGCTGTGCTACGAGGAAAGTTCATAGTACTAAGTGCTTTCAAAAAGAAAATTGTGACAGCTCATATTAGTGAACTAACAGCTAAGCTGGGTGAATTGGAAAAAAAAGAAACAAACACTCCCAAGAAGAGCAGAAGACAGGAAATCATCAAACTTAGAGCTGAAATCAACAACTTAGAATCAAAAAGAACTATACAAAGAATCAATGAAACCAAGAGTTGGTTCTTTGAGAAAATCAACAAAATAGACAGACCCCTAGCCAAATTAACTAAAAGGCAAAGGGAAAGAACCCAAATCAACAAAATCAGAAATGAAAAGGGAGAAATAACAACAGACATTGAGGAGATCCAGAAAATATTCGGGCATTACTTTAAAAATCTATATTCCACTAAATTTGAAAACCTAAGCGAAATGGACAATTTCCTCGATAAATTCCACCTAGCAAAACTAAATCAAAATCAGATTAACAGCTTAAACAGCCCAATAACACCCAAGGAAATAGAAACAGTCATTAATAATCTTCCAACAAAAAAAAACCCAGGGCCAGATGGCTTTAGCACGGAATTCTACAGGACCTTCAAAGAGGAACTAACACCATTACTTTTCAAACTCTTCCACCACATAGAAACAGAAAGAACACTGCCAAACTCATTCTATGAGGCCACTGTCATTCTGATTCCTAAACCACACAAAGACCCAACAAAGAAAGAGAACTTCAGACCAATTTCCCTCATGAACATAGATGCAAAAATACTTAATAAAATACTAGCAAACCAAATTCAAGAACACATCAAAAGTATCATACACCATGATCAAGTAGGCTTCATCCCTGGAATGCAGGGATGGTTCAACATACAAAAGTCTATCAATGTAATTCACCACATAAACAAGATGAAAGAAAAAACCACATGATAATCTCGCTAGATGCAGAAAAAGCATTTGACAAAATCCAACACCCCTTCATGCTAAAAGTTCTGGAGAGAACGGGCATACAAGGACCATACATAGAAATAATAAAGGCAATATACAGCAAGCCAGTAGCCAACATCAAATTAAATGGAGAGAAGCTTGAAGCATTTCCTCTAAACTCAGGGACAAGACAAGGATGTCCACTTTCACCATATCTCTTCAATATAGTACTTGAAGTCCTTGCTAGAGCAATAAGACAACTAAAGGAGATCAAAGGGATAAAAATTGGAAATGAAGAAGTCAAATTATCCCTATTCGCAGATGATATGTTAGTATACATAAGCGACCCCAAAAACTCCACCAAAGAACTCTTACAGCTGATAAACAACTTCAGCAGGGTGGCTGGATACAAAATTAACTCAAAAAAAGCAGAAGCCCTTCTTTATACAACAAACAAATATACCGAGAAAGAAATAAGGGAAACAACCCCCTTCACAATAGCCACAAACAACATAAAATACCTGGGGGTAACTCTAACCAAGCATGTAAAGGACCTATATAACAAGAACTTCAAGCCCCTGAAGAAAGAAATGGAAGAGGCCTTTAGAAGATGGAAAGATCTCCCATGCTCATGGATAGGTAAGATCAACATAATAAAAATGGCTATCCTACCAAAAGCAATATATAGATTTAATGCAATTCCTATCAAAATACCAACACAATTCTTTATAGACCTGGAAAAAGCTATTCTCAACTTCATATGGAACAACAAAAAGCCCAGAATAGCTAAATCAATCCTGTACAATGAAAAAACATCTGGAGGTATCACCATCCCAGATTTCAAGCTGTACTACAGAGCAACAGTAATAAAAACAGCATGGTACTGGTATAGAAACAGACCAGTGGATCAATGGAATCGAATTGAAGACCCAAACATGGATCCACACACCTATGGCCAACTAATCTTTGACAAAGAAGCCAAAAACGCACAATGGAAGAAGGACAGCATCTTCAACAAATGGTGCTGGTCCAACTGGATGTCCACTTGCAAAAGAATGAAATTAGACCCATACCTATCACCTTGTACAAAACTTAATTCCAAGTGGATCAAAGACCTTAACATAAGGCCAGCCACACTAAAGATACTAGAAGAAAAAGTAGGAGAAACCCTCGAACTCATTGGCACAGGTGACAACTTCCTGAACAGAACACCAACAGCTCAGGACCTGAGATCAACAATCAATAAATGGGACCTCATGAAACTGAAAAGTTTCTGTAAAGCAAAGGATACTGTCATTCGAACAAAACGGCAACCAACAGACTGGGAGAAAATCTTCACCAACCCCACATCTGATAGAGGGCTATTATCTAAAATCTACAAAGAACTCAAGAAACTAAATGCCAAGAAACCAAATAATCCAATCAAAAAATGGGAGATGGAGCTAAATAGAGAATTCACAAAGGAGGAATCCCTAAGGGCTGAGAGACACCTGAAGAAATGTTCAACATCCTTAATCATCAGAGAAATGCAACTCAAGACGACCCTGAGATTCCACCTAACACCTGTTAGAATGGCTAAAATAAAGAGCTCAAATGATAGCGCATGCTGGCGAGGGTGTGGAGAAAGGGGTACCCTACTCCATTGCTGGTGGGAGTGCAGACTTGTGCAACCACTATGGAGGTCTGTCTGGCGATATCTTAGAAATCTAGGAATAACCTTGCCTCAAGACCCAGCCATACCACTTCTGGGTATACACCCAAAGGACCTCTCACGGAGACATAGGGAAGTCTCCTCATCTATGTTCATAGCAGCCTTATTTGTAATAGCTAGAAATTGGAAACAACCCAGATGTCCCTCAACTGAAGAATGGATTAAAAAATTGTGGTACATCTATACAATGGAATATTACTCAGCTATCAGAAACTATGAAATCATGCAATTTGCAACCAAATGGATGGATCTAGAGGAGCTCATCCTGAGTGAGCTAACCCAGTCTCAGAAGGATGCACATGGCATCTATTCACTTATAGTAGGATTTTAACTATATCGTACAGGATATCTGTACTACAACCAACACATCAAAAGGAACAAGGACATAATTTTTTTTTATCTTTTTCTTTTTCCTTCTTTTTTTCTTTTTTTCTCTTTCCTTTTCCCTTCTCTTTTTCCTCTCTTTTTTTGTTGATATTCTTTGTTTTTGTGGGTTTGTGTGTTTGTTGGTCTTTTTTTT
>CAJQZJ010032076.1:4566497-4685540 GCA_907164525.1 Lophiomys imhausi | reverse complement strand
AACTTGAAGAAAAAAAAAATAAAGTATTAAAAAAAAAAAAAGAAAACTGTGTTCATAGTTGACGTGATTGTCTGTATAGAAAACCTAAAAGTATCCTGACAAAAGTATCCTGGCAAATGATGGTACCACATGAACAGAATATGAGATTAACAGCAAAATCTGCCACTCTCATACATAGCAAAAGTAAACAAACAGAATTTGAGAGCAAGAAAAACTACTATTTACATTGACATTCCTGAAAGTGTAATATCTAGGAGTAAATCTAAGAAAATATGTACACGATCTACATGCAGAAAATTCTTTTCTCAAAATGAGAGAAGAGTCTATGACAGACTCTGCTTCCCCCACCACCACTGCTAAGGGATCTGTATGAAGGCCAAGTGACCTATCTTCTATATATGTATAGGGGGGCCTAGATCTGGTCTATATATGCTTTTTTCTTTCTTTCTTTTTTCTGGTTAGTGTTTCAGTCTCTGTAAGCCTTTAGGGTCCTAGAACGGTTGGTTTTGTTGATCTTTATGTGGTATTCTTGTCCCCTCTGGGTCTCTCTAGTCCTCCTCCCTCTCTTATACAAGACTCCCTGAGCTCAGCTTAGTTGAGCTCAACAGAGTTTGGCTGTGTATAGGGGTTAGATAAATTAGATTTAGAAAATATATAGGAGTTTCTGATACTTTCTCTTAATTCGGGGCCTGAACAGCATTATCAGCATGAAGTCAGGAAAAACAGGAAAAGACTTAATAGACTGAAAAACAAGGTTGAAGTCAGGAAAAACAGGAAAGACTCAATAGACTTGAAGAAACAAAGTATCTGGCCTGACATTGTTTTCAGCTGCTAAGTGGGCGGAGCCCAAATTAAGCTGAAACAGAGTTCCTCCTATTTAAGGACAGTGCATGAAGCCCAGAAAAAGAAGAGGCCCCTGATGCTAGAGAGCTCCAAGAGTCCTGCTGAAAAAAGGGCTGGCCATTGATGGCCAGCTCTCTCCCTGAAGCAGAAAGAAGCTGGTGAGCAAAGAAAGCCTGAGCAAGGAACCAAAAGGCCAAGGACTGGACCCTGTGGCTCAGCTTTTGCCTAGAGGGGTTTGATCTGTCCGAACAGTGGCCTAAAAGAAAACTGTGCCTGGCTTTAAGGACTGAGGCAGAGCAGCTGAGTTCCTGATTCAAAAGAAGTAAGTTGGCCTGCAGACGGCTGGGGTCTCCCACAGAGAAGAAAGCATGAAGCCTTATTTAAGGTGAGACTGCAATAACCAACTTACCCTGACGAACCTGCATCTGAGAGATCCAGAAAAAGGACTGCTAAGTGTGTTAAAGAATCTACAACAAAGACTGTGTTCCTGACGACTGAGGACCTGCCCCAGAGAGTGTATCATTCTAAAAGGTTATGAAAGTAGTTGTTATAATTATCAATAGGTTTAGTGGATAGGTTAAAGGGGTTGTAGGAATTTATAGGATTAATAGTTAAGAAATTGTTGGTGTTTGTTATAAGTGAATTTAGTAATAAATAAGAGTTAAATAAATAATAATGTAAAAGTTCGGTTACAGCTGTGTGTCTCAGCATCTGTTTTGATCCACTGCTGGGTGGATTTCTCGTAGATCTGCTAGGTTCCTGTTCCTTTGGGTCTGTGGGTTGTAGGATAGTTATTCTGTATGATGTGGCTAAAGTATGTACTGTGTGTATCTTTCTGTGTCTGGGTAAGCTCACTCAGGATGAGCTTTTCTGGTTTCATCCATTTGGTTGCAAATTGCCTGTTAGTGGAACACCTTACCTTAGCTGGGCTGCCATGTTGGACCCCAGTTCGAGAGAAAGCTCTTAGCCCTCATGTGACTAAGGAATTGAGGGGCTTGATATGTGTGGGGCCTACCTCACCTGAGGAGAAGGAGAGGAGGGAGGAGGAAGAGGGTGGAGTTGAGATCTAGAGGGGAAGTGGGAGAGGGCTGGGATAGAGAATAACTCAAATTAATAAATAAATGTTTAAAAATAAGGAGACAAGAGAATCCCATGTTTATGGAAAAGATCTGAAATTAATTCAGTCATTTCTCCACTTGCTCCATATAGTGTATTTCCAATCAAGAGCAAGAAAATTCTTCTGTGGATATAAATAACAAATTATATAATTTTTATACAGAGAAGAAAAAGACTCAGGAGAGCCAAGGCAGAAAAACAAAGTTAGAAAACAGATACAGTCCAATGGCAGGATTTACTGTATGGCTAAAGTATTGAAGGCGGTTAGGTACTAGGGAAGAAAAGTCAAATCGGTTGATGTGGCAGAGCAGAAAGGTCAGAAATGCACACATTAGATACTGTCTACTGTAAAGAAACGAAACCAGTGCAGTGTAGAATCGTCCCAACAAACACACTGGGACAGCTGCACAGCTGCACCCGCAACACCACACACTACTTACTTAGACAACACATAGCACACATGACAACAGTGTACAGACACACCACATACACTCTAACTACATATCATACACACTCACACATGTGCATGCTCAAGCACACACACACACAGAGAAAGAGAGAGTGACACATACATACCACATACAAATACATACCACACATGCACAATCATACAAATACACATTATGTACATAGACATAATATACAAAACAAACAATATATAAATACACCTCTGACAATACTTACACACCATACACCACATATTACACACAAATGCACATATAACACATATAGATATGACATACAGAAACACATACAACCAATAGTACACAGACATACCACACAAAAGACATACCTATATACATACAGACACACACATCACATTTAGATATAACACACAAACACATACAACTACATAAGCACAAAAAGATCTATACATAGACACACAGCACACACAAATTACACCACATACACAAAAACACATACAACCACACAAACATAACACAGACATCACACACTTATGCCACACAAAAAACACACAATCACAGACATACATGACATACACAGGCATACACACCACATACATACATTACATGGAAGAACCTAGAAAAAAGACCCTACAGCCTTCACAATATGTGAGTTTAGTAGCTTGTACACTGGAGTGTAAAATACATACCAAAGATATATATTTTATCATATCCCCAACCTGGACTCTGAGAAAGAAAGTAATAAAGGAAAAAATGAAGGAAGGAAGAAGAAAGCTGTACATACAGAAACCTACTTGTGGGTATTTACAGCAGCTTTATTTTTAACTTTTAAAACTTGAAATGGACCAACCAATATATCTTTTTGTAGGTAAATAGAAAAAGCTGTGGTACAGAGAATGGAATATTACTCAGTGCCCAAAAGAAACAGTTGAGCAACGGACAGACATGAAGGAAAACAAATGCATGTTACTAAGGGAAAAAAGCAAGAAGCGAGTCAGAAAAGGCCATAATTTGTCACTCACTGGACATTCAGGAAGACATAAATATGCTCAGAGGAGGAGCACTTTCAGGGCAGCGAAGTCTTTCTGCATGTTACTGTAATAGTAGATGCTGGCCATTATATATGGGTTAGAACCACAAGCTGTGCACCACCAAAAGTAAGTAAGCCTGGGTGCAAACTTGGGTTTGTCTTAACAGTGAAAGAAAGGAATGCAGGCTGATAATTTGGAACAGATATACTCTCTGGGGAGGTATTAACAAGAGAAAGAATTCAGGTGTGAAGGCAGTGGGAGTATGTGAGAGTCTCTGAGCCTTCCTTTCAATTTAGCAGTGAGTCTAAAATGGCTCTAAAATTTTTCCATTCTTTAATATGGCCATAGAGGCATATAGCAGAGTTGCAGTTCTGCCCACAGACAGAATTTTCTATTGTGATGCCAGAGAACAGTTATTCTAGCCAGGCTCATGCTGTGTGCTAAGAGTTCTTGCCTTGTAAGACTGAAAGGCTCGGAACAATATGCCCAGCCCCTTCCATTCTCCCTCCAAAGTCACCACAGGCTCCCAGAGGTGAACCCCAAACAGCTTCCAGGAAAGAAAATAGCATGGCTGAAATTTGAAAAGGTTGTTTCTCGCCCCCATCTACCTCCGGGCTGTCAGAAAGCCATCAGGGTAGGTACCAACTCAGGGCGCCTTCATCCCCAGCTCATGAACTAAGATTATAGGGCTTGTGACTGAGCAGCACCAAGTGGTGCTAAATCCTTGCCTCCAGAATCCTCATGGGCTCCTGCTCAGCTCTTCACTGTCTGGGGATGCTCCTTACAGATGATGATTTAACAGAACAGTGGTGTGTGCCCAAGGAGCATCAGCTCAGCTAGACTTCTAAGCCCTGCGGTTTCCACGTCTTAATCGTTGTTTTAATTCCTGCCTGACTCTTCTAGAATGCTGAGGAGGTGTGTGTTCAATGACCTATATACCCTTGGCATAACGAAGCTAGGAAGCTAGCAGGATCCAAAAAGCACACTTAGCACACAGAGAAGAAATGAGACACCTAACATTACCCTCGTAATCAGAGGTAAAGTTTCTTCACAAACTCGAAGTGATTGGCACACGTCACCACAGCACTTCTTAGTTCTCAGATGCTTGGGAATTCTACCTAAGTGAATGAAAAGAATAATATAAATTTTACAGAAGACTCCTATTTTAGCTTCCTTTCTTTTTTTTTTCTTTCTTTCTTTTTTATTTTTGTCATTTTCTGCTAAATTGGAAGGCCTGCATTTGTCATCTATCATTCAATCCACACATGCATCATTTTACTTTCAGTTCCAAAATCCAGGCCAGATCCTAGGACAGAGTGACGGGAACTATAAACAAGGCCTTAGAAGCCTGGAGAAGGTAGCCCTGAGCAATCAGACTTTGGAAGAGATTCAGTTTCTTTTGTGTGGAATCTCTTTACCAAGGGATGGCAAGGGGTTATTTCTTCCTGGGCCACTGCATGGTAGACTGTCTGAGACCCTGTTACTTTCTAAACCAGGAAGAATAGCCCAAGGTCAGTGGAGATGGACCTTCTGCTCCTTTTCCTCTGACCGGTAGTTCCTTCAGAATTGTGTCACCATTTTGAATCCTGTCATTATTCTGTAACTTGTAACATTTGTTTCTTGGTTTAATTGTTGGGTTCATACATTTCACACTGCAGTGTTGGCTGTAGAGTATATAAATTACCAGCGCTCTGGCTCTTTCGGTCAGTCCCATTTTTCAGTAGAGGAAAATAAGCTTTTTTCTCATTGACTTTGGTCCCCCTTGCTATTTTTTATTGTAAACACGAAGAGACTTTGTCTAATGCCTAGTCATTTCTACCTAGTGTTGCGTTGTCATTAGTTGTGCACTTAGGAGATGGATAGCCTGTGTCACTGTCCTAATTTGTGATACACTACTGTCACTAGCCTATAAATAATTAACGAAAGGGAGACTTTTTCAAGACAGAAACTGACATGTCCATTAGATTTAAGTCCTCTTTCAGATCCCTTCATATAACTTTTTATTGAAATTTTTACAATGTAGAATCAACATTTGGTAAGGCAATAAATCAGCACTAATTCAGATAGTAGAAGCTTGAGAATAGGGAGGCCAGGTAGAATAAATGAAAAATAATGGTTATGGGAGGGAGATTTATCTCTACAAAGAATTACCATGTATCTAAACTCTGCAGCTAAAATCTTTTCCAGGGAAGTTTTTCTAGTAAGAGGTTGCTTGACAGCTGGGTGTGGTGGCACACACCTTCAATCCCAGCACTAGGAAGGCAGAGGCAGGCGGATCTCTGTGAGTTTGAGGCCAGCCAGGTCTACAAAGTGAGTCCAGGACAGCCAGGGCTACACAGAGAAACCCTGTGTCAAAAAAAAAAAAAAAAAAAAAGACTGTTTGGCTACCAAGCAGGACTCACTCATTCCAGCCTAAGTAGGCACAGAAAAGACTCTGGTTGGCCATTCTGTGATAACTCAGCATTTACATATACATATATATGTATATATATTTATATTTATATATGTATATATATATTTATATATGCTGAGGGCTTCACAATGGAACCCACCCAATTGTCATTTCTGTCATATGAAGTCTATCCTGGACAGATGTGTTGAATGCTAACAATCCTTGCAGTGGAGCCTCTGCAATGGAAGATGGAAGCTGGTGAATAATTCCCATAGTACATGGCAGGACAACAGACTGGTGGACAACTCTGGTCATTTTCTCATCTCTACAGGTTCCCAGAGAGAGGATTCCCTAGCTTCCCACAGCCATAACCATCCCACAGCACGTTGGTTTCTTTCCTTTCTTGATCCAATTTTTACTGCTTCTTGGGACCATCTTCTGATTCAAAATGTATGAAAATTGTTGTCTCAGGTTCACCTCTGGGAAAACTCACTATATAGAGGGTAATGGGAGAATGCAAGAGATGATCTTACTGAGTGTCTATGTAAAACAGAGGGAAGTGGGGGTTCTTGCACACAAAAAGCTTCATAGCCCCAGCTGTACAAAACTCAGATAGCTGAGGCTCTAGACTTGTGAACTTGAATGAATTTTATTGACAACAGAAGGGTGTTTTTAGAAAGAGAGTTATAAGAGGAATGTGGTGGTTAGGAGCTCAAGAAGAAAAAGATAGAGTTCCTACATAACAGAATCAGGTCCTCAGGAATGAGTTCCACTGAGCTGCTGATCTAGAGACTTAGATAGAGCTTGTGGTAGAAACTGGGGTGAGTCATGAGCCTTAGTCTTATCACCCTACATGGAAGGTACCCACATGGTTTTCAGTTCCGGTGTCATGTCCTCACATACAGCTTTCGGGAAGCAGGGCTCATTTAAGGTGTATAAAAGGAGAGAGAGAGAGAAAAAAAAAAAAGGAACAAGAGGCTCTCTTTGGCCCTTCTGGGCCCTGTCCAGGACAGAACCAATATTTCCATCCAAGGATAAGAATCCAGGCTCTGTCTCTAAACTGTCCAACCAGCTTCAATCTCCTGTTCTTATCTTAAGGATGAGTATCAAGTATGTGCAGGTAGATAATGAAGTCAAAGTGTCTGTGGCAAGATGGCACTCTATGTTGGTCATCAGTGAGAAAAGCAAAAAGTCTCAACATGCTGGTGGATTTATAGCATCTTATTTATAAGTACTGGAACTTTTCCTAGAGATGAGACTTTTAAAATTGCCAATGTGTGTCCTTGAGGCCTGCCCTCCTTCCTCCTCTGAGCATGACATTCTCCCTTCCTCTGCCTGAACATCTCCAGAGACTCTCCCCCACCACTGTTCCTGCCAGTCATGAGGTGATGTGAGGATGATCCCTGGGGCAGTGCCTATCACTCATGACTAAGTGTTACTTTAGATCCCAAATCTGAGTTTATTTCATTTCCTCAAACAAGTTACCCAGGAAATTGGATTAGAAAATTAAGGTCTCAGAAGTGTCTCCAAAATTGCCTTTCTCATCCGTGGACCTTATCAAGGCCTCTGTCTGCTTGTTTCTCTTACTTTACAGTTGTTGCTTTATTACCTGTTCTCGCTGTTCCATCATTTGTCCAAAACCAGTAATAGCTAACCATGTTTTTTGTGTCTTTAACTACAAAGGGGAATGAGAATTATTTCAGTTGAGCTTGTGTGTTAATCAAACTGGCTGTAGCAAGAAGGATGTTCACCCCTCCAGTACGGGTGTGTAGGGGTGGTGGTAAAGGACAGGTCCCAAGTCGAGAGGGATGCGTTTAACATTAATGTAGAAATCTAGGTAGCAAATATAGAAATCATAATATTTATTAACCAGAATATGTGTTCCTAAGAATAAATGGTAATTCTAAAGTAATTAGGATCATTTGCAAAGTGTTCTCTCTTTTTTTTTTTTTGGTTTTTCGAGACAGGGTTTCTCTATATAACAGCTCTGGCTGTCCTAGACTCACATTGTAGACCAGGCTGGCCTCGAACTCACAGAGATCCACCTACCTCTGCCTCCCAAGTGCTGGGATTAAAGGCGTGCGCCACCAACGCCCGGCGCAAAGTGTTCTCTTTAATAGAAGAACCTTCCATTTCAATTTCTTCACCAGTAAATGTGTCCTGAACTGGGCCAAAAATAATATCAAATCAGTAATATTTAATCATATTTTCTTTACCATATTACCTATAATGATTTTCAAGCATTTCTCTGGTTTGGGGGCAGTTATATTTCTTATTTTTTTTTTTTTTTACTCTACATGTTGCTAAAAGTGAAACTTGAGACACAAGATTATCCAAACACAGAATGACTACTAAGTGAGGCATCTCCATAAACCACGCTGAAGCTAGTCCTACTGTGCTTTAGACAAAGGTAGAAAATGGCCTAAAGTATCGGACATCACTATTTAGAAGGCACAGACTATCTTTTTTTTTTTTTTAATGTGCTTGCACATTTCAAAGAAGATAATTTTTAAACTTATAGAAAAAACACCACCCAGGAGACACTCAGAGAACCCTGCCCAGCAGTGTGAGCTGAGGACTGTCAGAGGCCCCAGATAAAAATGTAAGAGTGGAATCACCTGATTGGCTGCAACTGTATTTCTGCCTAATTTGGGCATGGTGAGCTGGTTGCCTATGATTGGCTGAAATCAAGCTGTTTTTCACACACACACACACACACACTCGCACAACCACACACAACCACACTGTTAGGTTAAGTTTTGGTTTGTTTGTTTACTTACTGGGTCAGGTTGCAGTTTGTTACAGAGAAGCTCAAATACAGAGATGGTCTCGGACTGGTGATCTCCTGCCTGTTTAAACAATAATGACTCTCTAGCTTGCTGCTTCTCCTGAAACTTAAGTAGTAGAAACTTAAGAATAAGAAACTAGTATGTACAAACTGTTCCTCCCAAGCGTGTGCACACTGTCATGGAAGATCATTCTAAAACCGTTTGGTGAAATTGGAAACTATTGGCTAGGCAAGGTGACTCATGCTTTTCACCCCAGCTCTCAGGAGATAGAAGCAGGTAAACCTCTGAGTTCGAGACCAGCTTGGTCTACTTTGCCAGTTCTAGGCCAGTTAGAGCTACATAGTGATATAGTGAGACCCTGCCTCAAAGGAAAAAAAGGAAGAAGAGAAAGAAAAAGAAAGAAACAAAAATAGTGTTTGTAAGGTTTACCACTGACTCTGATAGCTTGGGATGAGACTGTAGTAGGACAAAGCTACCATTGACACAGTGCCCCCTTATATGTCAGGGGCTTCCTGTACATGACCTCATTCACTCAGTTCACGGGGTACCAGCCCAGAGCTGTGTGGTTCCAAATGCACCATGCTGCTCACTTTCCTCAGTAAAATTAATTCCTTGCCCATCATTAGCCAGTAAGCTAATGTAAGAAGCCAGGACCATGGATATGAGTTGGTCTTCAGCCATGGTGATGTGGGATGTGGGGTGGCTCCCTGCCTGTTGCTTTTTTTCACTGTATGAATTTAGCTCTTTTTGAGACACTGTCTTACTATGTGAACCAGGCTAACCTGGAACCCACAGAAATCTGCCTGCCTCTGCCTCCCAAGAGCCAGGATTACAGGCTAGGCAAGCTCTCGATTACTGATCTGTATCACTAGAATGTTTGTTGTTTGTTGGTTTATGTTTTTTTTTTCTTTCAAGACTAGACCTCACTCAATTGTCCAAGCAGGCACTGTACTTGGGGGGATTCTCCTGTCTCAGCCTCTTGAGTAGCTTGGATTATAGGTACTATTGGTGTGTTTTACTAGACCTGCCTTCTTTCCTTTCTCTATATATGAAGTCACCTAAATTCAGCTTCAATGTACCCAAACCTTTCAGCATCCTAGCTTGCCCTCCCTCATGTTCCTGTGCTTTTCTTGCTGCAGGAGCCTTGTGGTGGGTTGAATAAGAGTGGCCCCTATGGTCTCATATATTTGAATGCTTAGTCATTAGGGAGTGGCACTACTTGAGAAGGATTAATAGGTGTGGCCTTGTTGGAGGAAGTGTGTCACTAGGGGTAGCTTTGAGGTTTCAAAAGCCCAAGTCAAACCCAGTATCATTCTATCATCTTGGTGCCTGTGGATCCTGGCTACTTCTTTGGCACCACATGCTACCATGTTTCCCACCCTGGCAATAATGGACTAAACCTCTATAAGGAAGCCCCAATTAAATGCTTTCTTTTGTAAGAGTTGCAGTGGTCATGGTGTCCCTTAGAAATAGAGTACTGGCTAAGACAGGCCTTTTAGCTGAGATTGCTCAGAATGCTAAACTTATTCTGAAATAATAACATAGTGTCTGAGGCTACATGAACTCAGGGTTCACTCTGAGCCTGTGCTTCCTTGTCTTTGATTTCTTCACATAACACGAACCATAGTGTTTACTACAGTGTTGCACTGTTTGGGTCACTTTCATTTGTTCTCAAGTTTCAGTAAAACAACTTTTACGTATACCAGGTTAATTTGGGGTTTCTTATACCTGTAGACTTGCTGCTTGGAGAGCTGTTTTCAGTCCAGGTAGTCTTTGCCTTTGCCTGTGAGTGTTATTGAACACTATCTACTCAGCTGCCAATAGACCACCAATAAGTGGAGTTGTGTAGGGGTGTTCCTGTGGGTAGATATCTCCTACACCCTTCTGGCCTATTTCATTCCAGTTGTTTCTATATGGTTTATATACAAATATTCTCATTGGTGATGAGTAAGTGTGAAATAAACAAGGAAGTATGCAAATTATGGTCATGCTGATTATCAATGGCTTTCCCTGAAATATATTAAATGCCATTTCTTAGGATCTAATACATTTAACAAAATTTATCAGCATGCTCTCCTTTCCCCAGCCCTTACTTATTAAGGACTAATGAAATGCCATTTATTTAATGACACATGCATCAACTATTTCCACTGCGTTTGGGAACTTACTCATGCAATCATCTTTCTTTAATTATCTGACTCCAAAGAATATTTCAAAGTCTTTCCAAGATCTTCTGAAGTTATTATTTCACTTTTGAATAAGATTTACTCTTCCCCTCTAGACACATAACATCTAATCATTTTCCTCAGAATAAGGTTGACACTTCATTTATCTCCTAAGCAATAAGACATGACTACCCCTGTGCATAATGAAGGACTCCAAAGCCTGAATTTATTGTGAAGCACCTAGCAAAACTAATTGCACGAACCACAGAAGTCTAATCAGTATAAAAATTAGAATATAGACAATCATTTGAATGATAATACCAGAAAGGACTTGAGAGATCATTTGTTATCAGCTCAGCTTACGGATGAGAAAAGTCAGTTTGAGAAAAACTAAGAAGCCTCTGAAGGTCACAGCCTTGCTCCTGGTCAAAACTGCCTCCCACACTCTGTTGCTCAGATATTTTACACTTCACTCGCTTTTTAAAAATTTTCTTTTTTAAAGCTGAGTTACTTTCTCAAATATTTACCATTTTAAATAAGGATTGACAAGATTCTTTTTTAATGTACTTTTGAAAAGAATTTTTAATTTCTTATAGGACACTCATTTTTAAATTTTGTTGCATGACCAGATCAGATGCCATCAGGTTATACCTGGAAAGGATTTGTGTTTTTTCTGAATTCTTATGTGGCCTCTTTACCTGCCATGTGGACAAGTGTGTCCTCTCTTACCTTACACTCCCTTATGTCTGCAGCTTCTCTCAGGTCGATAAGCTCCCCAGGGACTACAGTGAGGTTTGTGTCAATGTGAACACGAGATCTCCCTCTTTCTTCTCCCTCTTTCCACACATACTTTAAAATTGTTCATATCAAATTCTGATAGTCTGTAGAATAGTATTGTGGGGAAACAGTTATCTATTTGATTTAACCAATAAAATGATAGTTATGGGTGATCACCAGGAATGTGTAGTTGGATAAAGGAATGATATGAACCTCATGTGCTTGGATTTCAGCAAATTCAAGCCGAGTGCAATAAAGCTTCAGTTGTAGCACAAGCTAGTGGGTATTTTAAATAATTAAGGAGTTTAAATTTATTTATCTTCTTAAATGGAATTTTAAGGGAAATTTAATTAAAATTTACAATTTTTATTATTGTTGCTTCTAAAATTAGGAATAAAGCATAAGATTCCATTGCAGTCACCTGGGGGGAAAGCAAAAGATTGTATAACATTGTTTATTTCTAGTCTAGCTGTCTTGTATCTTCATCCACTCATTTGACCATGAGACAGTACTGTGGGATGTAATGGCTTGGATGGAGAAGCCCAGGGCCACTGTGGGAGCACACAGAGAAGAATTTACCCTTGATCATGGGAACAGCAGACCAAGATCACAAGAGAGAGTGGCATCTCAGCTGAAGGCAGAGAGACAAGTGAAAACCAGGCTGCATAGTAGCAATGGTAAAGAATATTCCAGACAGTAGAAGTACATCTGCAGAGCCCTAGAGCAAGAGAGAACTTGATGTACCTTCAGAGACGGTTGCAGGAGGACCAGGGCACAGGATGGCAGCTGATTTCAACGAAAGCCTTTGTATTATAGATAAATGAGTAACTCTCTTAGTCTCTCAAGAAACAGGAAACTTCGTTTCTGCTGTGTTCTGCCAGGCAGACATGCAGCCCCAATCTTCCAACAGAAGCGTCCAGTCTGGAGTTTTATTTTAGGAGAAATTCCCATTTCTAAATGTTTGTGGCAATGCATAATGCAATAAAATGCTAGGCTGGTGAAATAAAACTAAAGAGTACTGGCTTGAAATTCCTAGTCAGGAGCATTCATTGTCAAGATGTAGCTCCCAACCCAGCATATGGTCACTGCTTGACATCTCAGAGAGGGGAACTCTCCGGCCTGGCCTTTTGCCTTAAAAAGCAAAAGCTCTGTAGTGGATGGCGCTTGGGGATCTGATTCCACAAGCCCTTGAGGTGACTCTGATGAAGCTGATACTTGCTTCTTGGAAGACATTTCTCATTGATTACTTGAAACTTGAGCGTACGCATGCATGCCATTTTGCCAGTGGCATTTGGAAAGGGCTTTTTCATGGTCCATCCAGACAAAGATGCCAACATCAGCTTTCCCTACCTTTGGTCTTCCTCTCTCTTCAACCGTAAACCATGCTCCATATCCTCCATTTAACATCCAAATTATCCTTGCCCAACCCCAAAGAAACCCTCTTAGGCACCTAGTTCACCCACAGCACATGGCTGTCACCTTGTTCATACCATCCTTTGCTGTCAGCAATGATAAACACATATGGAACTGACTTGGTAGCTTCCAAATGATGCAACGGAATAGTCAGCGACTGGAAAGAATGTCACAGCTCTTCATTGGCTCATGGCATTTTCTCCAGAATGTGTGTGCTAATATATATATATAAAACAGGCTTGAAGGAAAAATATTTTATGGACTCTAGAGCATCATCAATAGTAACTTGGTTACTATTTGATTCCTAAGAAAAAACCCTTGCCAGCTGAAATTAAGGTATCACAGATTGAAGGAAACGATTATCTTTTAAAGATTTAAGAAAATCCTTTAGGTTTAGCAAGTATTAAATGCATTTGCATAAACATGTATGCATGGGGTATCTTGTTATTGTCACTTTCCCAAACCTCTGGGGACTGAGCCATTCTGACCCAGTAGATCTTTCACTATAGACCACATAACTTCGGACACCACTCTCCCTATAAGGTGTACATTCCTAGCACTGCTTGCTTGCTGGTTTGGAAGAGAAACAACCTTGCAGTAAGACCAAGCTCTGATTCATCATCTACTACTGAACCTAAGCCAGATCCTGGGCTTAGCCTTTGTCCAGCCTTGTAAGGTAAGCATCTTAAGAGCATAGCACCAACTAGGTGACAAGAAGTACCACATGGGTCTTAACCTGCATGGCAGTGCACCAGACCATCCATTAAGAAGGCTTCTTGATCCAGGATGAGGGTAAGAAGAGTGGAGTGAGTGTGCAAGAAAGGAGGTCCTCAAAACTTTAGAAGACATGCACGTGAGTGCTGGGAGTTGGTCTTTGCTCAGAGTTGAATGTAGGAGTTAGCTATAGGAAGGCAGAAATGTGTGTTTTAAAGAAAGACCATCAAAGCAGAGATATGGTCTGCAAAAAACACTTTGGAAAAGTGGGAAGGGCATTTGGAAGCAGTGGATGCTGGAGCATGGTGCTAAGGAAACTCTACTTATATAACTGCATTGTTTAGTGAGGACTTCGACTCCTATATATGTTCCCAGGAATTTTGGAAAGCTACTTGAGCTGATTCAAATGCCACTGACGGGAGGTGTGGGGGAAACTGGACACCCTGAACACACTGAGCCCTCAAGGGCTGTGCAGTCCCTTCCCGACACTATTTTCAAACAGCATGTCTTATGACATTTAGTGTGGATAGAATTTTCTGGAGGCGGTATTTATGTACATGGCATATGCTTGAATCTGTGTAGTACTGGATGGTTTTGGAGTTCCATTTCTTCAACTGAATCTCTCTTAATGCATTTATAAATTAAGAAACCTCTAGAAGTCCTTAAGGTGAATTATTGTCATAGGCTTCTTTCTATAGGAGGACTTCTCCCTAGGGTCACACTCACTGCAAACACAGCACATTTTAAGCCCACTAAAAGGATGGATAGTGGCTTTTCTACCAAACCACAGCAAACAACAAACTTTGAACCTCACCACAAATGAGCTGGTGATGCCTTTAAGTGTCAGCCTCCCCAAGAGTTGCTATTGTGAGAAAGTTTCTTGAAGACCAAGGCAAGAGAGAAGAAGCCTGTGTTGAGTCCTGCCAGCCCCAGGGACTCAAGGAACTACATGGTAAATCCCCGCTATTTCCTGTCCATGCCTTCCTGGGATACCTAGAGTAGCCTTAACCACATAAGGTTCATGGTGGGACAAATGCAGCCCAGCTTTCTGACGAAGCCCTTCGTATGCACATTTTTAAGTATGTCATCATAGGATGTGTGGTTCGCTTTACTATTTTCAGAACTAACATGACATACGTTTTAATTTTAAGGAAATCTGTTTTGTCATTGTTTTTTTATGGCTCCTGATTTTTTTTCCCTGCTAGAAAAATAGTTTTCTAATACAATAGCAGAGACACTCTCCTATGCTGTCTCTTAGAGATGTAATATTTTAAACATTAAATTTAAGGTCCAGTTATCCGGTGTGAATTTTCTTTTGTGAGATGAGACATCAGTTGATGTATATTTGTCCCAAACTAACATCCATTTGTTCTTGTCTTACAATATATTTGCCATATAATGTAGCAATCTGATTCTTCAATACTCACCTACTTGATAAAAAACAGGGCCACACCAAAGCCTACATTGCAATGTTCAGAGCAGTCTTATCTATTAAATTATCAACTGGTGAGTGGATGCACAGGTTGTAGAATATCCATAATGAAATACTATTGGGGAATAATAAGGCACAAAAAATAGTGCAACAAACTTGCACAACCACTTTGGAAATCAGTCTGGCAAAATCTCAGAAAACTTGGAATAGTTCTACCTTAAGACCCAGCCATCCCACTCCTGGGCATATATCCAAAGGATTCTTCACCAAACTGCAAGGCCATTGACTCAACTATGTTCATAGCAGCTTTATTTGTAATAGCTAGAAACTGGAAACAACACAGATGTTCTTCAACAGAAAAATAGATATAAAACAAAAAAATCAAAACTGTGGTACATTTATGCAATGGAATACTACTCAGCTATCAGAAATAAGGAAATCATGCAATTTGCAACCAAATGGATGGAACTAGAAAAGCTCATCCTGTGTGTGCTAATTCAGACCCAGAAAGATACACATGGCATGTATTCACTCATAATTGGATTTTAGACATATAGTACAGGATAACGATCCTATAACCCACATACCCAAAGGAACAGGAACCTAGCATAACTATCCTACAAGAAATTCCACCCAGCAGCAGAACAAAGCAAAGGCTGAGACACACAGTCAAACATTAGGTGGAGCTCTCGGAGCCCTATATAAGAGAGGGAGGAGGACTACGGGGGAGGGGGTCAAGATCAACACATGAACATCAACAGAACCAACCAATCTAGGTCCCTTAGACTAGACCTAGATCCCCCATACAAACACAGATGATAGGCGATTTTATTGTCATACAAATCCTATACTGGGGTGGGGGCAGTCTCAATGATTGACTTTATTACCTATTAGTGGAACACTTTACCTTAGCTGAGCTGCCATGCTAGGTCTCAGAGCTCTTAGCCCTCATGTGACTGATGAACTGGAGAAAGGATAGATGGGGGAAGGAGTAAAGGAAGGTGGGACTGGGAGGGGAGGAAGAAGGGGCCTGAGTCCAAGATGCAACTTGAATTAACAAATAAAAGTTATAAAAAAAATGGTGAAACATGAAGGAATCTCAAAAACATTAATAGGAAGAAAAAAAAACCCACAGGGAAGAAAAAAAAAAACCCACAGGGGACTTCACAACATGTGATCCTTTTTATATTCGAAGCTAGAAAAGGCAAAACTACAGTGATAAAATGTAGGTGAGTAGTCTGGCTGATGGTCAGAAAGTAGAGGGTCTGAGAAAGTCTTTGTGGGTGACAAAAATGCTCTGAACAGCTTCTGCTCTTTTGCTTTTGGAGACCAGACCTCATGGAACCCAAGAGGGCCTCAACCTGCGTAGCAGAGACAGGCTTTGAACACCTGATCTTCCTTCTTTCCCTAAAATTACAGGCACACGCTGCCATGTCCAGCTTTAAATACCCTGATATTGGAAGTGTTCACTTTTTTTTTTTTTTTTGCCTGCATCTCTGCTTTCGGTGAATGTAATGCCCACCAAGCTTAACACTGTTACATTGTATGATTCAACAGTATTCCTAGTGTGTAGATACAGAATGGGTGGGTCATGCAATATGTTCTTTATCCATTCACCCTGACCACACAAGTAGATTTAGGTATTGATGTTCCTAAGCAGTGCAGATGTCTCTTCTGCGTACTAATTTCATTTCCTTTGGATACATACATACATACATTCAGGCATACAAACATATATACAGTAATTTAAACTTTTGGAAGATCCTTGTGCCATTTTTCCATAATGGCTATACTAACCCGGGTTTCTGGCAATGCATGTGAATGCCCCTTTGCTCCATTTCTGGCCGACCCCGAGCAGTGTTTAGAACAGCTGTCCTAACTGGTGAGAGGCAGTAGCTCCTGAGGTTTTGTGTCTTTCCCTGATTACATGAGTGATGTTGGATACCTCTTTTTAGGCCAGTTGGCAGTTTCCGCATCTTCTTCTGAGAGATTATCTGTGCAGATCTCTGGCCTGTTTTCAAATCAGATGGGGGTGGGGCATGCTGCTGAGTGTATTATATACTTTGGATAGTAATCCCTTTTCAGATACACACGTTACAAACACAATTATGTCCTCTAGGCTCCCTCTGTGCTCTTTTTTCTTGCCTTTCAGAAACCTTACAGTTTGCAACAAACAATCCCATCTGTCTTGTTTGCTTCTGCTATCTGTATTATGAGGATCAAACTTACTTTTTCTCCAATTCAACGTCATGGAACTCCTCCTTGTTGTCTTTCAGTAAGTAGTTCATAGTTCCAACTGATCTTTGTTTACGTGAGAAAGGGCCTATTCCCTTCTTTTACCTGTGGACAACACCATTTGTTTCTCTTTTAAATCATAAACTTTAAATTAGCTTACAAAGTAACCAGTTTCCAAATGGAGTTTTCATCGATACTTCATTCGGTTTGATTCTATCTTCTCCCTTCCCTGCCTCTTCTTTCCTCACTATGTTCTTTAGCCCCCAGTACTTTCTCTTCCACTTTGTCATCTTGCCATCTTTGCCCTCCCTTGGAGTCTTTCTTTCTTCTAGTTTTCTGACCTTTACCTTTCTCTTTTCCTACCTGGCTACATATATTTAACAGAGGCTAAATCTGTGTATGAGAGAGAACATACGATTTGAGCCCAGGTTACTTCACTTAAGGTTTTCCAGATTCATGCATTTTCCTCTTTCATTTTTTTCTGTATAGATAAATAAAATCTCATTATATATATGTGTGTCATTTTCTATTTTTCAGTTAATGGATATCTAAGTTGGTTTCATTTTTTGCCACTGTGAAAAGACCAGTGAAAACCATAAATGTGTTTATGTCATGGGATGTGGGTATATGGCCAGGAGTGCCAACAGTTTTCACTAAAGAGACTTTCTCCCATAGCATGCTTTTGTCATCTTTGTCACATATCTGTTGACAGAATGGAGATTTTTTTAAAAAAGACTTTCAGTTTGATAGATGTTATTTTTATTGCAGTACCATGCTGTTCTGCTTATTAGAGTTTTTTAGTATATTTTGAGGCTAGGAAATTTGTTTGTTTTGGCTACTCTTTTGTGGCTTCATATGAATTTTAATGTTTATTTTTCTATGTTCTATAAAAATGTCATTGGTATTTGGTGGGGATTGGATCCAACATATCTTTGGGAATCTTTCTTCATACAGATCAGTCTTTGCCTTTTCTTTTTCCCTGAAGGATCTTTAACATTTCTTGCAAGAAAGGGGGGCCCACGCAATGATTTTTAAAAATCCCTCAATTTTATAAGAAACTACAGAAAATCAAAAATGAAGAAAAAAATCTAAGAAATTAGAAATATAGTTAAGAGTTAGTGTACTTTATTCCTCCTTCTCTCTCCCTTTTTGTGACAGGGTCTCACTATGTAGCCCAGGCTGACCTTGAATTCAAATTCCTTCTGTTTAGGCTTCCAAATGTTTCTTCACTTGTGAGGAAGAGTTTTCTCTCGGTTTAGAAAACAGTGCTGACAGGGGCTTTGTGTGTGTAGAATAGTCTCACAACATAGCCCAAGCTTATGGTGTCATTCTGTCTGCCTCTGTCTCCCTAAGGCTGAGCTGCCACACTATGAGTGTTCATTCAAACAGGCAAAAACTCCATACTTCACCTTGAAGCAACTCTAGCCAATTTCAAAGAAACAGATTGGTTCTTTCCTCCAAGATATCTATATGCCAAGATTGACTGTTCATATGAAATTCTTGTAGAGGGAAAGGCTGTATCTGCAGGCAGAGACTCTGTCAGCACCTTTCTGCTAAGCAAACCAAACATATATCCCCTAAGTATCAGGCCACATCAACCTGAATGAGGCTGAACTCAGGCACAGATGAAGACTGCTGCCTGTCACAGACATGACACGAAAGCTAGGAGGGAGGAAAACCCTCAGCCTTTTTATTCTTTCTCACTAACGCTCGCCTTCTTTTTCCTAGACCGACAGTGAGCTGGGCAGTCACACTGGAAACAGCTGAAGTCAAGATGAGTGTGGCCACTCACTGCTGCCCAGAAAACAATGAACTGAAACTTGCCTCCAAGCTGACAGACTCAGATTTGTAGTTCTCACATACCTGAGAAGGTCTGCTGGATTCCAAGGCTCACCAGGAGTTTCTGCTTGAGTGGGTCTCAGATAAGCCTGAGTCCCACGTCCCTAAGTGATGCTGATTATGTGGGTCCAGGGAGTTACACTTTGTGAAACATTAATTTTAAAGCCATCAGTGGTTGAGTGTTGACAAGAGCGGTTCTCAACCTGTGGGTCACATATTAGATATCCTGCAAACCAGATTTTATCACTCATAACACTAGAAAAATTATAGATCTGAAGTAGCAACAAAATAATTTTATGTTTGAGGTCTCCATAACAGGAAGAACTGTATTAAAAGGTAGCAGCATTAGGAAGGTTGAGAACCACTGCTTTACAAAGTACTTAATTCTGTGACTCTTTCTGGTATTTAATAGCACTTATAAGTTATTTTTTTCCTAAGTAGTAGAAACCTTTAATAACAAAGTTGTATGTGAACTACAAAATTAGACTTATAGATAACTCACTCCATATTTTCACATTACTGAATACAGATACCGAAACTCAAGTACATCTGGGGCAAAGCCAGGGACAACCCACACATTTGATTCTAGGTCAAGGTTATGATCTTTGTTTCTTAAAAAAAAAAAAAAAAAAAAGAAAAGCTTAAAAAAAAGTAACTTTAAAACAGGAGGCCTTAAAACCCTTCCTAGGGCTGGAGAGATGGCTCAGCGGTTAAGAGCACTGGCTGCTCTTCCAGAGGTCATGAGTTCAATTCCCAGCAACCACATGGTGGCTCACAACCATCCATAATGAAATCTGGTGCCCTCTTCTGGCCTGCAGATATACCTGCAGACAGAACACTGTATACATAATAAATAAATCTTTTAAAAAAAAAAAACCCTTCCTATAATGCACACACTGCTTAATGATTTTCCATATAGAACAACAGGAGCTGGCAATGTTGCCACGTTTTAATAAGCAAAATCTATAATACTCACATAGCGAGGACATCACGTGACAGTGTTTTCCCAAAAGCATTGTGCTGTTGAAGGACATATGGCCATCTCCAGCATACTTTGATATATATCAGAATATCTTGTTCTAAAAGGCTGACCTACGAAAATCACCTCCTTTGGACCCAGGCAGCCCATACTTTGAGCTCAGGTCTTACTTAGCCAAGGTATGTGCCAAGCCAGGAGCACGGAGGAGACAGAAACCCTCTCTGGGGGACTTAGCTAAGAGGACAAGCTGTGGCAAGGCTCTCAGGATCTTCTCCTGGAAGGGTAGCTTAAGAGTGTCTTCCACAATGCGTACCTGAAGAACTTGACTGAAGCCATATGGGTAGTTGCTCCTTTCCCCCAGGGACACATCCCAAGACCCCCCTGAAACCATCAATAGTACTGATCTTGATTTAAAGGTCCACTTTATATGTGTATAAAAAAGTCCAGTTTATAAAGCAATCAGAGAAAAGCTTAACAGTAACTAGCAGAGAACAGTACAGTTAAGACATTATTTTGATGTAGTTCGGATCCTGAATATCTTCCAAAGGTTCATTCATGTCTTAAAGCCTTACATTCCTCTAGGAGGATCTTTTGGGTGATACCATAGCTTGAGCAGGTGTGGCCTAGCCTGAGGTCTTGATGTCATCCGTGGCATGATTCTGAAGGCAGCCATGAGGCCCTGGGTCCCCTTCTCTTGCTCTCAGGAATCTCGCCGCCGGAGTGATAGAGTGAACTGATCGTGGACTAGAGGCTATAAAAGTGTGAACTGACAAAACCTTTTCTCTTTATGAGTTCATCATCTCAAGCATTTGCTGTTTCACTCACTCATCGAGTGACCCTGAAGTGACACAGCACCTACAAAAGAGGCTAACGTGGCGAATAATGTGGAATGAGGGTACCGCTGATATCAGCCACTGCATGAGCACACAAGTACTGGGAGCTGATCTGATAACTAGCAGGCGGGTAGTATACACTGCGTGGAGACAGTGGACAAGGAGGCGGGCGGTATACCCTTCATACAGAGAAGGCTTGACCAGAAAAACAATGGCTTGGATAGCTTTACAAGTGCAAGGCCTCTGAAGCCAAGGAAAAGCACAAAGGTGACAGAAATGAAAGCAGAGAGGAAAGGCACAGTTTTCTTTGAACTGATACTAAATGGTCTCAGAAACGTAATATGGCTTCTCTTTGAAGTCCCCACTCCTATTGCAGGAAGCAGGTCCTACAGGCAAACTAAGAAAAGAAATACAATATTCCACAATGCCTGAATAACGGGAAAAACCAGACCAGAGTTTACAGGAACATGAGGCATCTTAGGGCTGTCTTCTGACAAAGACTGGAAATCCCAGCAAGCATAATCTCAGGGACCTGGAACTATTCCTTAGAGAAGAAGTTCTTCTTCTTGTTACCAAGCAGTACAGGGAACTTCCATTTTAACTTTGCCAGCAGTTCCTCAGGAAAGGGTCCACCAAAAAGCCTCTGGGCTGGCTTTTTGAGGACTTTAAAAAGACATCAACACATAAGATTGAAAAATCAAGCACAGATGTAGGGAAACTGGGAAGTAAGATGGCAACTGGTTTCATTAACTATTAGAAAATGGACGTTAATCCCTTCTGCTGTGACAGTGACTATGGTTGTCTGTTCTTAGATTTGTGCTAAGTGTGTGACACTCTGACTTACATCCTCATGGCTTATTAAAACAGGGGGAGCGTTGCACATAAAATCGTCAAATCTCAGTGGGAAGGGTATATAAGTATTCACTGAGCCAGTCTCCACAGAAAAGTCTACCTTTATAGGTTTTCTGACTAATGAATGAAATTTAAGCCATGAGACAAAGCTGACAGGGACAGTGTGGCCTGACTGGCAGCACCCCTCTTTTAATCAGAAAAGCAATGGTCCCTTTTGTCTTTAACTCACCTAGATTATTTCTGGAGACAACACCACCCCTCCCCTTCCCCGCCACAATGCAATCAGTATAACAAGATCCTGCTCCCCTATCTGCAGGGACTCCTGCATCCGGCCCAAAGGTTTCAGTGCCCTAGGACTCAAAAAGAAGAGGCAACAGCATCCAGGTAAGTTATCGGTTTATTAGGAAAGTACCAACACCACATTCTTGGAAATTACTGGAATTTTATTTGCCTCAGGCTTATGACTTGCAACCAAAGACATTGTGCAAAGAAAGCAAAGATTAAGTACACTTTAGGGAGAAGGAGATCATACACATTGGTAACACAGGAGATCAGATAGACAAAAGGAGCCATCCAGGACACTCAACACTGTAATATTCAATAGTCTTGTCAATAAAACAAGAAAAAAATTCAGCAATGTTTACAGTAGACATAAATCTTATACAAGTCAGAAAGCTTTTTTTTCTTTTGTTCTTCAGATCATAGAGCATAAAATGGAAAAAAATGTATATGTAGGTGATATCTAACTACTGTACATTTGTCACCTAGTAAAGTTGCTTATATGTACCACAGTGTTCAAAGAAAACAATACTGAACAAATGAAAATCTTGAAAACTGCCTGATGAAAAATAAAATAGCCAGTGGCTTTTAATGGCTCCTCCTGGTCATCAGTGCTGTGGAAGATAACAATCTTCTCTTCAGAACCGACGATGGAAGCAAGCATGTCAAACTGCTACCAAATTCGACCCACCTGTAGAAATATACTATCCACTCACATCTTTTCCATCAAAAGCTTTTATTTGTTTTTAATCTTTGAATCTTTGAGGCCCATTTGGTCACAATATGTTACAAATATTCCCGCGTGCGCACGCGCCTGTGTGTGTGTACGTGTGTGTTTCTTTTTTTACACCATGATATCATATGTTTGTCTGGCACTATCCTAAAGCTAGTTCTAGATGTTGATGAGGACAGGGAAATAACCCAGGGCCCAAACGGCAAGTGAAACTCACTGGGGAGAAAGGAGAGAGGGGAAGAAAGCGTTCAGTTCCGCCATGTCCTGGCTGGTCAGTCGTCATCAGTCCCACTTGCCTCTGACTGTTCCTAAAAGAAAATAACAGGGTGGAAAGCTTGAGGGCATCACATCTCTCTCAGTGGACAGACACTGCCGAGGCATGGGCACCCTCCACATCGAAGACGGGCACTGCTGAACTAACAACCCCAAGGCAATGCCTGCCAGCCTCACTTGCTGTCTGCCGCTGTGAGTTCTGAAGTTTACTGCTAACCAGTTCTGTTTTTATCTGAGCTTTGCAAAGCTGTCCCATGACAAGAAAAAAGAGCATGCGCTGAGTGGCCGCTCACTGGTAAGTCACCTCAGGAGAACATGGGTGTTTCCAGTGTAACAGAAATGTAATAAAGCCTAATTCTAAAACTTCCCAGTCATCCCAGAGTAGCAAAGTGTTCAAGGGAAATCAAATTCACATATAGACTAAAGTGGAAAGTTGTCTTTCCAGAATGAAATCTGTGCAGGGGATTTGGGTCAGGGAAGCCAAGCCGCTCTGGGAAGTGAGTTAAAGGACAGGACTGGCCAAGTTTCCGACTGACCGCTGTTCTCTCACACTGGCAGGGACAACCGTGCTAGACTGAGTGCTACAGTGACTAAGCTCCTGGTGTCTGCATTCAGTCCCTGCCATTCACTCCTTCAGGACACACCGGGTACCCAGGACCCTAGCGATAGCTATGTGCCAGTGCTAATATAAACATTAAGTATTCTTCAGATTGGAAGGTGCCTGGTTTGATAAAATGCTCCCTAAATTTTTCCTGATAAGAATAAAGCCTTTAGGTATTTAATCTCAGGGCACCACAGCCAAACACTCTGACATCACAGTACCTTTTCTTCCCTGCCCCCTCCAACCATTATTTCATCTGAACTGCTACATACTCACAGCAAGCTGGGTGCGGGAGATATAAAATATTAGCCAACCATGAAGAAAACTGTATTTGCACGTATGTGCACTAGAAGACTGAAAGGGAAATGGAAACCGACTGAGGAGATTTTCACTTCCACAGCGACACACACGGCTTTCGACTCTTTGTTCCCATCCTCAGCATGACCGCCTCACTGGCCTCCTCCTTTCAGCCTAAGCAAGAAGAGTATACCCCAAGGCGGCCAGGAGTCGGGAGCCGGGTGGGGAGCTGGAGGACCTAGCTGTGTCTGTCCACGCAGGTCCGCACACTCACATTCTCATCCTGCTCCTCATCGCTGTCAAAGTCGCTCACGACAGGTTTGGCTTTGCCTCGATTTGGCCTTTTTTTGCCTTTCCCTGCGTCCCGGACTTTCTCTTCTTTTTTATTGAGTTTGATTTTCACCTTCACAGATTTTGCTAGAGCGGAAACAAGAGAGACCCCAGTGAGGATTCAAAGCCAGTGAAATTATTATCCCACCCGCGTATAACAAGTCAGACTTCCCTGAGTGCCGGAGGGCCTCAATGACACTGCCTGTCACCCTGTGGGCCTACATAAGCCCCTTTCAAGTGCAAGCATGTCTCTGTTTGGAAGGTCAGTGACACAGTCACAAGGGAGGAAGACCTCGTGGGGACTGGATCCTTTTATTGGTTCTTCATGACTGAAGAGGACAGTTATCAAATAGAAAATTTACATTTATTAACACATCTTATAAAAGGTTAAAAAAAAAGGATGATGTCATTATGTACTCTAAGTTAAAAATTCAAGTAATTTGAATAGCATTTTTTTTTTAATGTTGAAAGAGCCAAAATGGGAAACAAAAGTGACAACATGCTTCCTTTTACCCCGTTTCATGGCTCTCTAGTTATTATTTACAGAAAAAAACCCAAAACAAAACAGTTTATACCTGTAAATAAATTCTATAGACGATCATACCAAGGATCCACATATGTATAGACGCACATACACGCAGAGACATTGGAAGTTACATGGATCTTCAGACATGCCCACTGTCCATGTCTTGCATTTTACTTACACATGGGAGATGGGCGTGCGTATCAGCTCACACATGTAGCTTGATTCTTTTCAACCCGTTAAGTTCCCAGGCACAATCTATTCTATAACCAACTTAACCAGTCCCCCAGTGATGGGTGCTCCACCAAAGAAAGCTGCTGTCAAGCTTGGCAGACTCCGGTTGGGGTACAGTAGTAGCAGCCAACTGGGACACCCTAACGCTATCTGTCAAATGCACTGTCAGGAAGGCTGCAGCCCATTTCTGATCTTGCTCAGAAGAGTGAAAAGTGCTCTGCCCCCTAAGGAACTTCTGAAATAGGTGGCCAAGAGCTACCACTCTAAGCATTTGAGGGTGAGGTCAGGAGAAGGTGGGTCTAACTAGACAAGCCAATTTCGCCAGTGTGTTGTAGATCTCAAGACTGGCTGTACATATTTCAGTGAGGGTGGGGGATTTAATCACTGCAAAAATATGTGAGATGAGGCTTTCAATCTCTTGGAGAAATGTAAGGAAAAACCTCATCGAACAGTAAAATTAAAACACTTTGGTATAGTTGTTAATGTTTTTAGATCTGTGAAGTGTGGAAATTTATGCTACAAAATATCATAAAACTGGAACACACTCCTCAAAATACTATCAATTTTGAGATTATACCATTTTTTTCACCTTCCAAGTCACCTACACTAAAGCAAGTAATTAGCAATAAACTAAATGATATTCATGAAAGCATGTCTCTCTGCAGACCAAAATAAAAAGGCGTTCTAAGATCAGTTTGACAATTACTTTTAGAAATCAATGACGGTTTAAGTGTGGTCTGGGCCCAGAAGCACCCTGTGGGAACTTGTTAAACATGCAAGGATGGGTCCTCACTGATTCAGAAACACTGGGATAGAGCCTAGTAGTCTGTGTTCCTCCAGCCCTGCATATGTCAGGCCACAGTGCTAAAGAGTGACCAGTGGTGGGCACACTAGTGTTACCTCAATATCCAAAGGCAACATGGGCACAGTGTCCTCAATGAACACCGGGCAGTCCTGAGCTCCATGGCTGGTGCACTCAAATTTTAACAGCTGAGAAAACCAGGCATGAGCCGGGCAAGTATGTGGCTGCTGGTATGTGTGGAAACAGCCCTGCGGGCGGGAAGGACCAGGCGCGAAGGGCTTACCCTCTGACTCGGACTCTTCTCCATCCTCCTCTTCCTCCTCCTCCTCCTCATTACTTTCTTCTTCACTCTCATCTTCTTTGGCGATTTTCTGCCGAGCACTCTTAAACACTGACTGTAGGACAATGGAGTCTTCATAGATCTAAATGGCCAAAGTGTGAACTGTTAAAAGCCATACGCTGAGGCCCACGGACCCACAACTGCTGTGTGCACCTCCTTAGAACACGCACACACACACACACACACACACACACACACACACACACACACACACACAGGCTTTAGAGATGCCACTGTTGGGTTTCTTCCCCAGAGTGTACAGTGTGTTTACATATGTGTGGCCATATATGCTGATGTTGGGAGTCTTCCTCAGTCACCCTCTATATTAGTCATTGAGGCAGGATCTCTCCTAGAATTATAGGCTAGCCCCTAAACCCACCCAGATTCTGGGAGTCTAAATTGGTCCTCATATGTGTGTGGCAAATGCTTTAAACACTGAGCCAACTCGCCAGGCTGCCATTAACTCTTGTGAAAACTCAGAGGCAAAAGAGTAAATCAGAATATAGGCACAAAGATACTCAAAGGAAGGCCAAACACATTGAACCAAAGTTAAAAGAATGTGTTGGGGTACATGGGTGCAAAAGGTGGTCTCATCTTTGACAACAAAAATCACTATTTTTTGTTTGTTGGGTTTATTTTTTGTTTTGTTTGAGACAGGGTTTCTCCATGTAACAGCCCTGGCTGTCCTGGAACTCTATAGACCAGAATGGCCTCAAACTCAGAAAGCCACCTGCCTCTGCTTCCCAAGTGCTGGGATCAAAGGCAGTGTGCCACCACTGCCTGGCCAAAACCAGTATTTTAAATCAAACTTATTTAAGTTGTTCTCTTAAATACTGTGGCAATACAGCTGCAAAGGAACCCTTTACAGGGCCGATCCTTGTCACTGGGCTTCCATGAGGCCAACAGTCACCTAACGAGCTTTGTGCAGTATGTGCACCCACCTTCACATCGTCCCACACAGAATTGAGAGAAACAAGACATCTAAACACAGTCCTTTCCCTCAAGGAATTAAAATAGAACCACACTCTACATGTGTTCCAGCAATCTCACTTCTGGACACGTACCCAAAACAACTATAGGTGGGGTCTTGATATAAATTTCCTCCACACATCCATGTTCCTAAGATGCACCTTAGCCAAGAGCTAAGGAACCCAAAGGTCTGTAGACAGATGAACATACTGGAGATCAGTGAGTAGGAGTCAGTCTTTGGGAGGAAGGACTTCCCAACACCTGCTACAATACAGAAGAATCCTAGGAAGCCACTTACCAAAAGACAGACCCTAAGTGATTCCATTTATGTAGTCAAACTCACACAAAGTCGAAGGGTGGCTCCAGGAACTGGGGTAGGGGAGAAGAGTTGTTGCAGGCATAGGGTATATCGTTTGCTAGGGACTTGGTAAGTACCTACATGAGGAGCCTTGACACTACTGAACTGCACCCTTAAAAAGTAGTTAAGGTGGTAAAGTTTATGTTGCCTTTTTTTTTTTGTCACTACTCAAAAGCGATGCATAAACAAAAGCCTTTGCTCTCTGAAACTGAATTCTTTTGCTGTGAAGATGACCCACACAGCCAATCCCATCACTCAGGAGGCAAAGGCTGACTGATCTCTAGGTTTAAGGCCAGTCTGGTCTACAGAGTAAGTTCTAGGACAGCCAGGGCTACACAGAGAAACCTGTCCCCCCCCCCAAAAAAAAAGATGGCCCACACAGTCACACATTCAAGGCAGCCTGGGGCAAATGATGAGGACGGCAGGGAAAATAAAAGATAACACTGTGGGACGGGCCACTGGGACAAAACCTGCCAGGCATCTGAGTTGACAAGTTAGGGTGAGGATGAGTTGGCCAGGAGTGAGACAGGAGTGCCAAAGAGAAAGGCAGGAGGCCCAGGTGGAGAGATGTGTAGAGGGGTCCCTGCCAATCCTGGCTGTGGAAGTGTACTCTGCTAGGCTACATGCTACACGCAGGGCCTCTGTGTAACTTGACCTGTCCTTTCTTCTCTTTTCCTGGTCATGGGAGCATCAGGCCAGAAAGACAGGGGAAACAAACCAGCTACCACCAAAGGTAAGTGGAATTGAGCTGTAATTAAAGTGGAAGTGTCCTTCTTTCCTTATGCTCACAAACTTGGTGTTGCTTAAAGAAAACCAGCAACTTGAGTCTCCCCCCTATTCTGTTTTAAATAGCTGAACATTGAACTCCTGGCAGAAGGTACTGTCATCACCTAAGTCTCTGTAAGTACTGAGATGGTACCCAGACTTTCGGCATCAATGGCTTGTTTGAGTTCTTCCTCTAATGGGAAGTCAAGCCTTGAAGGAAGCGTGAGCAGAAGACCACCCAGCTATGGCACAAAACTTATTCACACGGGCAGCAGAGAACATGGCCTTTTGGTGTTTCGTGTTCGGCTGAGAGGAGGTAATGATTCAAACACTAGCAATGAAATGCTTTGCTTCAGGGAACCTAAGCGTGGCAAGGTTAGGCTCTTCTCAGACAACCTGACACATACCTGGGATCCCTCCAAGTTGAACGTCTGTGCGTTGTGACAGAGAAGCATGACGTCTTTCTCTAGGTCACCCAGGCTCCGGTACTTATGATTACGGATTCTTTCCTGATGGGGATTTTGAACAAAACAGAAGAGGGATATGTAACTGTCTTTACTTGTTTAAGAAAGCCCAGCTCCCCCTTTGGCTTCAGAGCATTGTTGAGTGCACAACCCCAAGGGGCGTCGCTGACCAAGATCACCCTCCCACCGGTGGTCTTTAGGATGGGGAGGAAGATGCATAGAGTGGGAAATGAGTGGCAATGGAGGGACAGGAAGGTTCTCAACAACATGCAGTGTGTACAGTCTGAGCTTTCGATGATCAGAATAACATGCATGAGAAGGATTGGTGTCATCCCAACCCCACCTTGCCTGGGTAGGTCAGTGGTTAGCAACTAGGAGGCCACTACCCCAGCCCCACATCATCTCCAGAGCATCCATGCATATCCTTTGTTTACCCTAAGAATAACAGGGAACAGGGTATCTACCTTTATCTTTTTGAAATCCACTGGCTTCCTAATTAATTCATAGTATTCTGGTAACTCTTTCCTGGAAGGTAACTGAATGAAGACTTCACTGAGCTGTCGTCCTGAACTGCAGGGTGGGGAAAGACAAACAGAAACAAAGCAGATGAAGCACTCGCCTCAGGGATTGGGGGGGGGTCATTTCAGAGACTGTCAACAAAGCAAAAGAGGTCCCAGGCACACAGGCGTGGGGGGTCTGTACGTGGAGGAAAAGCCCGCCACTACTCTGGAGGCTGATGCCCCTTGTGCTGGCTTCAATCACAGGAAAAATTACCTCCTCCTTTCTCTCTCTCTCTCTCTTTCTCTCTCTCTCTCTCTCACACACACACACACACACACACACACACACACACACACACACACAATGTGGCAAGTACCCTGTGGATTCCCCTGTCAGGACCTGATTTCTTTTTATTCTGACAGAAATATTTAAGATAACTTATTGAGCCCCAAGTCCCATTTTAAATGAATAACAGAGTTGGTTAAAAGAATACATACAGACAAGGCTCCCATGTTCCTTTTGTCTTCAAATTCATTACATATTTAGAAAATATGTTAAAATATACAGAGTGATGCAAATATGAAGCTGTTGTATGTTCCCCACAGTCCTGTCTCATGCCTCTCCCAGGGTTCTAATGCCATGAACCCCTCCTATTATTATCCCTTGCTGAGGAGCCCCTTCATGTCCCCCAGATGCACTGAAGTGTGGAGCAATTTGGGCAAAAAAAAAAAGAAGAATTGCTAATGTGCAAGCTGCATGTTTCTAGAATCTGAGCTGTGCCCTCCCCCAAACGCTTGGTGGGTTTATTGAAAGCAGGTTTAGTAGAGAAATGCTTTAGTGTTTTGTCAGTCGGAGGCACAGGCTGCAGAGCTCCAAGCTTTTCACATCACTTAACGCTGGAAGCAGGCACAGTTAGAGGAACAAAGGATGATAATTGAGGTTCAAGATCCCAATACCTGATTTGGCCTTCCTAAGTCAGTAACAGCTTGTGATGTATGGTCTAGTCATTTTCCACAAAAATCTTACTGCCTTTATGATGGCATCTCCAGTTCCTTTGTGAAGTCAGAAACATCAAAAGATAATCATAAATCCCTGGCATGCAAATTTTGGAAGGTGACTGCACCAATGTTCGGGAACGCTCAGAGGCAGTGGCTAGGCACAAGTGACAATGTGCTGTTTTAATCCACGGTCCCAGTTGTATAATTAAAAAATAATCATAATGACAGTTATCATAAAAGAGGCATGCGCAGTAAGTCAAGTGTTGCCTAGCAACCAGTGGGGAAAAGCTGAAGTGCAAAGGGGCCTGCATAAATTAACCAACACTCCTCAGTCAAAGGATGAGCAAGTTTTTCGGCTAGAGCGGGTCACTGTTTTGTTTTATTTTTAATGCTTAGATGAATTAAAATTCATGAATACTAAAATCCGAGACAAACACAGGAGGTTCAGACACAAGACCACACCACAGAATGCTAGGAAATTAGATTCTTGGATTACTGTGGCAACAATCAAGGTGTTCTCTTACTCCTGCAGCCCTTGTAGGCTGAGCCATGTTGGGACGTCCATAATTTGCGTTGCACAATACATGGTACATTTATTTTCTCCTTTATAATCACTTCCAACACAGGGCCACGATTGCTGGTGCATTTTTCTACCATTTTGAAATCTATAAACTCGTATTTCACCTTTTTTTTTAAAGGGAGCATTTTTATGGCACCAAAAAGCCTCTGTGTGTGTGTGTATTGAAATTTCTAATTCTATGAGTGTTTTCTTTGAAATGAACATTCTTCATAAGCTGACATCAATCCACATGCCAGACCTCCTGGGGCCATGGCTTTAACACCTGACTGTCAGTGACGGTGACGTCACCGGTGTTATCTTCTCTGTTCCCAGCAGATGGTGTCATTTTTCTATTGACAGATTACAAGCACGTCTTTGCTCCTCGCACCTGTGAGGGACAGGCTCCTGATTTCAACTGTGCCCTTGGTGCAGTGGGAATTAAACACTGTGGACTAGATCCAAGAATACACTAGACCTCCAACAGAGTGCAAAGCCACAGAGGCTACCTGTCCCTGCCTTCTCTATCCTGTCAAACCTGCAGTCCCTAGGTCCACCAAACAGACAGGTCCAGAGTCACCTATGCTAACAAGAGGAGAGCGAAATGTTCCCAGACTTGGTGTCAGTACTATAAAATTAGAAAAAAAATGTATTGTATTCTACTGAAACAACAAAGCCCCAGCCCCGCTGGACTAAACACTCCTTCCTGGTTTCTCTGGCACCCCCACCCCACCCCCAAAACAGAGAATGATATACAAAGTGCCACACCAGGTGATCTGGAAGCCACCTAACTGCTTCCACTTTTCTACACACACCTTCCTCTGGCCACCAAGCCCACTAGGGTGTGGCCTTATGCCCCAGTTGTTTACTGACACCTTCTCAGCTCAGCCCAACAGCATCTTTCTCTTTGAAGCATCCTCATATGTCTGATTGAACATTTCTTATATCTGGTGCTGGAGGTGGTGAGATAGGGTCTACTCTATAAACCAAGGATGGCCAAACTCATGGCAATCCTCTGATTCAGCATCGCGAGGGCTAGGATTACAGGTGTAACTAGTCCTTGTTGAAATCCACCCCACTTCAAACACTTTACGGTCCTCCTACACTCAAGACTCGTTTTCCATATAAATGGAGGTTAGTCTCCTTAATATTAAATGCATTCCACTTTCTGTACCTCACTTCTCAGAATTTTCTCTCCTTCCTACAGGATGCCAAGGTCAAATCTTCCCCATCATCATTCCCAGGGCAATTGCTGGGATGGCAGCCCAGGAAAGAGAGATCAAGGCTTGGGCAGCAGAGGCTGACCTAGATAATGCTCAACTCTTAAGGACCTATAGAATGCATCAGGGCAGTGGCACACCTGCTTAATTAGGGGTTGCAACGGTTAACCCCACCCCCACAAAATGAATAGGTTTAAACAAATAAAAAATGAAGTCACTTGAACAATGGACTAATTATAGAAATGGTTTGGAGAATATGGTCTGCCTCTGGTGACACCTTTATCCTACCCTAGGTACTTTTCATTATGTTATTTTTATACAACCCTAGACCCAAGTATAAATTATTAAACTGTACTACTTCCTGTGGCAAAAGCAGCACCCCACCCCCGGTTTCCTCCACAGACAACTTTTACATCCATTTGCACAGTGACCTATCTCATACTAGGACATGTCACTGCAAAGATACAGGGCTGGTGGGGCAGGGAAGGACCCCCCCCCCCCCCCCGGGATCAGGGCTTACAGGAGCAGGTGGCAAGCACTTTTGCATCTACCCAGGCGAATGGCCACAGGGATATGATGGCTATGCCATGCGCATGAAGAGAAGCACTATGCTTCACTCTCAAGCGGGGACTTGCAAGCCCTGGCCACAGGGTACTCATGCACACACTTCCAAGGGTTAGTCTGTAAGGCTTCATGCGGAAACCAGGTTATCCCCATTACCTCTACAGTCCACAAGGTGAGGTTCTCCCCATCTACCCTACTGACTCCAGATGGAGGCTGTACACAACGTATACTCTGCATAAATACCAGCTTCACTTCGATTAGGTACTACAGGAAACATGCTTTAGACTAACGTGCTTAGAAATACCTTCCTTTAAAACAGTGGCTATCATGTCTTCCAATGATTCCTTTTAGGTCCAAAGCAATGAGTCTGATACTAAAACGAAGCTGGGCTTCCCCCTATGAACAGCCCACCAGATTTTCTCACACTCTCTTTTCTTGAGACAGTCTCATACAGCCCAACCAACTTCACTATGTAGCTGAGGCTGACCTTGAACTTTCTATCCTCCAAAGTACAAGAATTACACATGTGAATCTGTATGGTTCACAGTACTCGGAGGATCAATCCTTGGGCTATGAGCATTCAAGGAAAATACCCTACCAACTGTATTCTCTTTATCACCCAACAAAGCTGTTCAGTTGACTATAATAGTTGTGAAAAACAGATAACTACCTGAAGCCAAAATAAGACTTGTTTACAGTAAACAACGGAAGTAAAACTATGCCTTACTTCATAAGAAAATGGAAGTTGATTTATGACACCCCGTTGAGGTTGAAGGGATAGTTTAAGGAAATCACTGTAGTCCTGAGGTTATCCTCCATAGGAAGTAATTTAGGAAGAAAACCTAGAAACTAGAATGACATAGCATGGCAGGAGGTGAGAAAATGCTGCTTTCTCTCCGGGTCAGGTTCCTTAGGAAGCTTCATACACATTACTGATACATTTTCTGAAGATCACACCTGTTCCCCAATTATCTAAGATACCCTGGAATCCTGAGCCAGGTATGACACAGGAGCCAGGAGCATGCCACAGTCACTAGTGAGACCTTTTGTCTGCGCCTCACACTCACCAAGCATATATGATACCCGAATCTGACATCCCAGGTTCTGGTGGCACGGAATAAGCACGGGGTGTAAATTTGCTTCTGGAAGTTGGGTGGGTAACGGTTAAAACTATCCCACATATCAGGAAAGAACACAGGTATCTACGCCATGCTCCTCCTGATCATGAAACAGAAGGCTGCCGTGATGGAGAAGCCAAGCCCTCACTCAGCACCGCCACCTGACCTCACCCACATTTCAGGAACAGTGGCACTCTGAAGCACTGTTTTCTAAATTATTGTCTCCTCTGGGCTGAACCAAAGATGAGAGGGGTGGCAGACAGATGGCTCAACACTAAAGGCACCAAGACCTAAGTTCCATATTCCATATCTAACCCACAGGGTAGAAGGAAACAACCAATTCCCACAGGTTGCCCTCTGAATTCCACATTCGTGCCACAGCATGTACACACACAGGAACACACAAAATACATGTAAATGCAAATAAATAGCATGTATAAGATGGACATCATAAGATAACTTAAAATAACTTAAAGGAGACAGTCAGGATGTTTACCATCACAGAAAAGACCAGTGATGGGGCGCTAAGGAGTCTAAAGCTGTGGAGTTTAAAAGAATGGGGGAGAGGTGTCTCTTATGGAATTTAAACACACACACACACATATACACAGATGGGATGCTAAGGATTCTAAAGCTGTGCAGTTTAAAAGAATGTGGGAGAGGTATCTGTTATGGAATTTAAGCACACACACACACAGGATATAAAATTCTAAGTGTGGTCCATCTCAAAAGTTTTGAAATAAGCATAGAAGAAAGAGATCAGAGGAGATATGGAACAACTTTACATTCACAGGAACACACTCTGCAACAAGATTTATAATCTAGTGCGATTCTGAGCCAGGTCTCCCACAAAGAGGGTCGCAATGTTTTGATCAGGCTACCTTGTCTGGAACTGTGTTAGAGTTTAAGAATCACATTGTATTTTCTCTAAAATACAACAACAACAACAAACCCCTATGTCAGTGTCACATGGCCACCTTTGATTTCCATCAAATGAGCAGCATACTTCACTACTGATTCCTCTAAATAAATTTCAATATGAGCACACAGAATAATTACATGAAAACTTTACCTAAGATACTAAAAACTTAGGAGTCTGTTGCACTTTTTTAGATAGTTCTTTTGAATATTCTTATAGTCTCTCCCACTGTCAGAGACTCTTGGAAAAGGACATATGCTTCCAAGTATCTTCTTTCTTCACTTTATATTTTCTAAGCCCCTCAACTCCCAATCCTCCTGCATCAGTCTGAAGGTTACCAGAATGATAGGCACAGACCCCCATGCTTGGCTTTATTTTATTTTCTTGACAAGCATCTTGAGATAGATGTACTATCTATCACTAAGCTTTTAGAAATAGCGACCGAGGACTTATAGTTTCCTACACTTTTTTTTTTCACTTCACATTTCATAGTAGTAAGAAAAGGTATGAATTCTCACCTACCTCTGTCAGGCATGACAACTAAATGGCTTGCCACCTCCCTGGCCTGCCAGCTCCTGCTTCACCACTTCCTCCTGGAGACCCAAGATGCTGTCCTTTCAAAATGTAAGGAGGACTGATCCTCCCCTTCTGAGCATTCTGTCCTTTGATCCTGGATAGTGTCTTGTCTTCTGTATGTAAAATGTTTCAAGGCTCCTGGTTGATTTGTGACACAAATTTTCTACAGGCAAATGAAGCCCAAAGTTTCTCTACCTGAGGAGTCCAAGGGACAGATGCTATTTTGTTTAATGGTGGGTCCTGGCAGGTCTCTAACTTCTTGCAGTGGCCACTTTGGTAAGCTCTGGAGTGAGGCAGACTCATCTCATGTCAGGAACATAAAAGGATTTATGTACGTAAAATCCATCTAATATCTGCTATCTTCAATATCCATTTTTACTCAAAATATTCATGGAATCGAGTCTGAAGACAGTATCATCCCTATAAAAGGAGGCATTCTAACGTTTCCATTGGGGATCCTTCCTCTTCCTGAGGGGTCATTCATGTCAGTGCTAGCTTAGGGGAGAAGAAGAGAAGGGCTATAGGGTCAGAGTAACATTGGAAGGTGGGGGATATTCTGCCTTTGCTTTCTATTGCCAGGACAGAACACCATGGCCAAAAGCACCTTGGGAAGGAAAGGTTTTATTTCATCTTGGACCTCTCAGGTCTCACTGAGGAAAGCCAAGGCAGGAACTTAAGTCAAGACCATGGAGAAATTCTACTTTCTGGCTTGGTCAACCTGCTTTCTTACACACTCCAGGATCACTCGCCATGGGATTGTACTACCCACAGCTGACTGGGCCCTCCCATATCAATCATTAGTCATGAAAATGTCCCACAAGCTTGCCTACAAGCCAATTTTATGGAGGCATAGTCTCTATCATGGTCCCCTCTTCTCATGTGACCCCAGCTTGTCTCAGGTTTACAAACAACAAAACCCACCAGGAACCCTTCTATGCCTCAGAAAGCAAATGGACGAAGTGTCTTTGCTCAGCCACCTTCTGAATGTGGGCATAACTGACTGAGTACCATAGGTATCAAGTCACCAGGAGTCACGGCAGCCTGCGCCACCAACACTTACATCAGAGGAATTTGTAACGAGGGTGAAGTAAGACACCAGGACCCACATTGACCTGTTCACGTTCTGAACGCAGCATCAGAGCTCTAACTCAATGTTGCTCAGAGTGAGCCACAGCACACCAGCTCACGGAGCTACTGACAACAGTGATTCCTGGAAACAGGGTTCACTGAACATATGCATTTTGGGAAACAATGGGCTAAGGAAAATTAGATTGTTGATTTCACAGCCATTGGTGTACCCCCCCAACCCCCACAGTTCTCTAGCTGGACTGAGTATCTCTAAAAGAATGAGAAGATGGGGGTTGGAAGTCCTGCTCTAGGCGGCATTTTCTCAGTCAAAGCATCAAGCTATGACCTCACCAGGCTGCTAGGCCATGAGACAAACTTTGGCAGCACTGTGTGAGGTCCAAAGTAGCTGACAGAGTATATGAGAGGCTTCTCAGCACCTAGAACTTCTATTTTGTCTAAATGCATCTACCTAGTCACAATGCTATTTCAAGGTCATTCTCCTGGAATCCACCTGAAGCTTATAAAGGCAACAGTGCCTGGGCATGAGAGCCATTCTAGCAGCCTTCCTCCTCCATTTAAAAAAAGACAGAATGTCTGAGATGCCACAGATGCTAAAAATAGGCTTTGTCTGAAAGAATCTGTTGACTGGTTCTGAAAGAGGAGTCAATACTAATGATATAATCATGACATCAGGGGCTGTTAACAGCCATGGAGAGAACTTGAGCATCCTGGTGTGGAGTCTGCAGGGCTGCATTACTACATACACATGTATGCAGAAATGTATGCATGCTGCCCCATGTATACTCCACTTCCCTTTCCCCTGCTTTCCTATAAATCACAAAGGACCTTCACTCACCACTCTGAAACAGAGACAAGAGCTGAGGATCCCACCTGGGATTCGGTCTGGACAAGTCTGTCGGACATCCTGTGGATGTCTTCTGCCATCTTCTCCCCACTGCCACTTCCTTATCAGAATGACTTCTCGGCCTTCACCTAGCAACACCCTCTACTATGCCTCATGAATGAGTGACGTGGCCTATAATCCTCTCTTGGCTTTCTTTTCCTCATAGCTCCATGTGGGTAGCATCCATTCCACCACCCACTGGTCACTGCACCCTCTCAGGAAGAACTCAGGTGTATCCTCATCTATGTCCGCAACTCTGGACACCAAAGGGAGGGACAGTCAACTGCAAGGACACGGGAGCTGTCTTGCAGGTAGGAGTTCCTGAAGACCACACTCAGGTTCTTCACTGTGGAGTTCACGGTCTGCTCTGCTCCTTCACCCAGAGCCGGCTACTGTTTCTTTGGACAGAGTAGCCTAGCTGTCCAGGGACATGGGTTCTCTAGAAGCAGCCTGTTTACCCACACTTCCCTCCATGGCTGCTACTGCCCACATTACTGAGTACTCTGGGGTTGTACACCCTAAGCCCTTGAGATCACCCCAACCCCAGTCCCCGTGTGACCCACAAGCCAACTGATGCTTTTCTATTTCTGCCTCCCCCACCTTAGCCACACCAAGTATCTGCACTACTTGCTCACAAAGCTCCACGCATTGCCTGGGTAAGGCAATGCATTTTACTTTTGCTTCTGTTGTTTTCCAACTTTCAATACTCACCCAGGGACAAACACAGAAAATGCTGAGATTTTGAACAGTGAGAAAGGATTTTGAGCAACGGCTCTGAAGGAAGGCTTAATTTATCACAATACAACTCTGAAGATCACACAGCTCAGGTTTAGTGGAAAAGGAAGCAAGGGGACAAAACAGAATGACACCAGCTCCAAAGACCCCCAACAGAATCAAGTGCCAAGCCTTTTTTAGCCTCTGGAAATGACCGTTTAAATTGTACTTAGAGAAAATGGATTTATCTAGGTCCTAACTGCATATGGTTATATTCTCTACCCTCAGAAATCCCAGGCATGACACGAGAGGTTTGCAGTAGTCTTTAAAGTCATTAATCCACTTTTTCATGGTTATGTGGCTGCTTTGATAGAGGAGGGGGTCGGAGCAAAGGAAAAAGGAACTCAGACCCAAGCCCGCTTTAGGGGTGGGCACTTAGCCCCTACTTTGCCCACTGAGACCATCAGGCTTCCTTTCAGTCCACAAGAGTCACTTTATTTGTTTATTTATTGTGCAGACAGCCCAATCGTACAGAGTCAGTGTTGTTTCCAGTCTGCCTGAATCCTTTCTCCTGATGATACAGCCAGCAAAATTGGCAGTACTCAGCAGGCACTGTGGGGTGTGTGCTTTCTAGGACTGGGCACTGCTTACTGAGAAACAACAATCTTGCCCAAGTTTAATTTCTGCAGACATGTACTTAGGGCCTCTGTAAAAAAAGAGAAGGCTACCAGGTCAGGATCTCTTCTTCCTTTAACTCGGGATACAACCTCAGTTGTTTTCCCTCTGGCCCCAGATTAGATCCTGCGTTGACTGGACTAAGGTTAGGGTGTGGACAGCATTACTGGATCATTTGACAAAACTGGAAGACAGGAGGACAAAGCACTACACTGATCATTTCAGCAACTCTGCTTGATCGGAAAGAGAGGAAAATACCACATTCGATGTACAAGCAACTCTTACCTTGGCATCATACCCATCCATTTCCTATCAGCCAACACCATCCAAGTCTAGCATCTCTAGGAGAAGAGCACTTCTGGTTTCCACCCAGCTGGGGCAGATGCATATGAAAGTTAGACAGACTGGCTGGAGGAAGCTTAAGAATCACCATGATGGAGGCTTAAGAGGTCATACGCTGAAATCCAGCCCAGCAACACACTCATGAGGAAACGCAAGATGCACTGCCCACGCCATGCCAACCACAACCCACTTCAGGACACCCAGCAGTATGAACATGCACCCAACTTGATGCCACACACATGGGGGTCTCCTCTTCCAGGGCTTGTTGTTAAGCTTCAACACCTGGGCAGCACGGAGTTACAAGATCCACGGGACACATACCAGGATGAGGGGCAGGAGCAGACAGAGGAGGCAGAGACCTACCTCAGAGCAGGCTGGGCAGGCTTCCAGATGGCTCCTGCCACCTTTGTAAGACATGCATGTGCAGGCGGGCTCTTCCAGGTGAGCACACTGCACAAACAACCTCAGAAGCATGTGTGCGGGGAAGGGGAGGGGGGGTGCGCACTGAGAGTATGTGTAACCTGCAACCCCATTCCAAGTAGAGGGAAGGGGAGTGGTGACTAGTTGAATTTGTTTCCAAAGACCGAGTCTAGGCGTAGGCTTGCTTTGTGTACCAAAGGATACCTGATTTAGAGACATGGGAATACAAGGAAGATCCTGACCTGTTTCCTTCTATTTCCAACTGAGAATTACAGGGCACCTTCTCCACGTTACACCTGCGGTAGAGTAGAAAGAACACTAGCGTCAGAAGACCTGTGTCCTCCTCCCAGCCCAGCTCCTTCCTCACGGGCTGTGTGACCTGGAGCAATTCATTTCATTTCTCTGAGAGTCAGGGTGGGTGAGAAGATCAGACAAGATATCAGTCTATAGTGGTATACATTTCTTCAAAGTGGTGGGGGTGGTGGGTGGGGCATGGCTTCCTAACATCTCTGGGCCCTTCCTGCAGTCTCCCTGCCCCCCTGTCCCACTTCCCACCACACATGTCCCATTTGTGGTTCCAAGAATAGTGGGGTATGTGCTGTCTTCAGAAGGAAGGTGATGTGACTTTAGTCTTGTCTGGCCCCTCAATAGTACGGTGGGGAGGATACTTACCAAGACTGCTCCTGACTATGGACTAGACAAGGCAGTTTTTCCACATGAGTGGATTCCGTGCAGCAGCAAGCCTGGTTTCTGGTCACCAACTAAAGCTCACCTCCCCTGATCTTGTTTTCAGCAGATCACTGAATAAGCGCTCTTAACTGGGAATGAATTTGAACCGCTGGGGGCTGGGTGACAATGTGGGACACTGACACAGTTGACCCTTTGCGTGGTGGCAGAGGACAGGCAATCACGTTGGCGACACCCTGAGAAGCTCTCCATCCCATCCACGTTATGCTCGAGACCAAACCAGCGGTCTCCTGTGGCAAACCCAGACTAGCCCACCTCTGAGCCTCTGAATGGCCACTGCCTGTTTGGCCCAGAGTAGGAGGCAATCGGACATGATCAGCATATACCACACAGCAGAGGTACAAGAGTACATGCAAAACTCCAAATATACAGCATTAGCTAGACTGTCTGGAATCCAAGTAAGAACGGGAAGGCCATGCAAGAAAACAAAACCATAAAGTTGCTAGGTTCAGAACATGGAAGCCTACTTTTTCTAAGCCAGAGGTCTGGAAGCTCTTAAAGAACAGGAAGACATGATCAGATATGTACCTCAGAAAGAAGGAAGGCAAGACAGGAAGGGACGAGACTCCCACACAAGCGGCAGCTGTTTCAGACCAGGGGTTCCAGGGTCTCATGGAGACAGTGTGTGACAAGGCAGGAGGGGGCTTGCCTTGGAGACCTGTGTATGGGTAGGGGTCTATAGAAGTGAGGTGTGGATGGGGAGACTTCTGGTGTTTTAGATTTGGAGCCTCTGGCTGATGTTGACGCAGAAGCCAATGCAGACCGGAGTCCTCTCAGCAGTGGAAGAGGAAACCGGGAAGGACAAACACCACCCTGGGCATTTTATAAATAATATTGTAACTAATTCAGCAAACGTCAGGCCTGGCTCTATGATCCGAGACCAACAGAGGTGCCAGATACTAAACAAAGGAGATTCTTTTTTTTTTTTGGTTTTTCGAGACAGGGTTTCTCTGAATATCTCTGGCTGTCCTGGACTCGCTTTGTAGACCAGGCTGGCCTCGAACTCACAAAGATCCGCCTGCCTCTGCCTCCCAAGTGCTGGGATTAAAGGCGTGCGCCACCACCGCCCGGCACAAAGGAGATTCTAACACAACAAATTCTAGTCACCTTGATATAGGTTAGGAATCTGACTGGCTTGGAGAAAATTATAAAAGCACACAAGCCACAATGGACACTAAGTTATGCAAAGTACTATATAGATGTACTTGATAGGTCTGTTTCAAAAAGGCAGTACGCAAGAGGGTGTGAGGCACTCCCCCTGGACAGAGCTGTTGACAGCAGGCCCTGACCCAGGAGATACACCAGTGAATTCTTAGGAAAAGCTCTGGAAGAGAAAACCTTGAAAGAAAACAACATCTCTGAATAAGAACCCAGATGTTCTGGTTAAATGTGGGTCTTCAAAAATAGTGGCTCGGCCAAAGTTGAAATAAGGACTGCTAACAAATTACTTTTAGTATATGTAGGGATTAAACAAGGACAATTGTGACTGGGTTTAGAACATGCCATATCCTTTTAAAAGTGCTATAACATAAAGAAATACTGCCTGGTTTTTGTTTTTGGTCCTCCCCTGCCCCCGAAAAGTGTCATTATGATGACTTTTCTTCAAAAAACAAACATCGTCAGTGCATTCTGGTGCAGTAAGGGTCTCATGACCCTGCCCTCTCCAACTTCCCTATTCTGTGTCAGCAGAACAGCAGTGTCCTTCCTGCATGGAGCAGAGCACAGGGGGCCAGAGAGACATGAAGTGAGGACCCGATGGCCAGATTTAACAGCGCATCACTGGAACCGAAAACAGCTGAAGATATGCACGATGGGTAAATGACTTCCTCAATGCTAAAAGTTCTAAATTCAGATCAAGCGGAGGCCTATACCATCCATCCAGGTATCACTAAGGGCTTATTAAACTTGGAAGGGTAGGGGCAATATTAGTCCAGGGAGGCAGGAGATACACAGCTGTCACTCCTGCCATGCCTCTGACACTGTGTGGTAGCATTGTAGCCACTGACCAAGCTGGCCAAGCAGAGCCTCCCGCCTTCCCCACTGCTTCAGGTCATCTTTAGGGATGGACCTAAGGTCCACACCCTGTGCAGACAGCAGATCTCATGAAATGTACCTTCAAGTCATTCATCTTCAAACCACGTATAGATCAGACAAGAGAGGTTAAAAAAAAAAAAAAAACAATGTATAAATGCATATTCTGCTTCCAGATTGTTGGGAGGTTTGTTTGTCTGGTTGGTTGGGTTTCGGTTTTTGTTTGTTTTTTGCTTTTTTGTTGTTATTGTTGTTTGCTTTTTGAGACAGGGTCTCATTATGCTGCCTGGCCTGGCTTCAAACTGGATACCCTTGTGCCTCAGCCTCCTAGTACTGGTTAAGATGTGTGCATGCCAATTTGCAAATTCTTCAGGAATGAGAACACAGATTTGAAAAGCAAAGTATAATAAACACAGATAGGATAGCGGATTTTTTTTTTTTTTTAAGAAAGAATCAAGGTGCTTCAAATGAGTTCAAGCGAGCAGCAGTGAACTAATTACTTCCTGAAAAAGTGTAGATTGCTTCTGCAAACAATGCGCAGGAAATCATAGTCAGTGGCAATGGAAGCAGAGGATGGAGAGCAGCAAACATCCCTGGTTTGGAATGAGAAATGAAACCCGATACTGGTAGGCTTTGTGTTGACCCTGGTTGAGAACTTAGACTAAATTACCAGAGGCCAGGGGGCTACTTAGCAAAGATAAATAACATCATTAAGGACTAGCAGGGGGTGTCTCTGAAAGAGCCATGGCAGGCAGGCTAACCTCATTTCAATCCTTCTGCAGGATTTCTAGGCTGATAAATGGGAAAGGGCTACAAACAGAACATATTTGGTTTTAGTCTTTCTCGATGACCCTGAGAAGGGACAGATGAATGTGTGTGACATGATAGATAGCTTGACCACATGAGTTCAAGGACGCTTAGCCAACTTTCAGGATTACTGGTCAATATATTCAAGTCAACCTGCCAGGGATGGCCAGGGCAGGTCACAAAGCCCAATCCTGGTTCCTTTACAAACATTTTCGCAATAGTTTATGACACATCTGAGGCTTTGAAAAACCTCAGGAAGACGAGCAAATACTTGTTTAAAGTATAAGGAACAAGTAAATTCAGTGATGAAAACAAATGCTGCAAGATTGAGCTGCCCTGAGCCAGTGAACCTCCATGTGTGTAGGTTGAGCAACACTAATCCTTACTTAGCTCAAGGCTAAACTTAGCAGTTTTTGAGAAAAGAGGTGTATGGTGTGTGTCATGCATCTAACATCAGCTGGCAATGTGTCCAGGATGCTGGAGAAAGCAAAGTGACTCTGGTGCCCAGAATAAGCAAGCAAACTGCCCCATACCCTCAGAGTACAGCAGGAGCTCTTGGGTGCACGTCTCAAATGGGCAGTACAAGAGCAGGATGTGCCTAAGGAGGGTCTAAGTGTCATACTCAGAGAAAAGAAGGGGGATGTTTCTACCCGAAGGTGGCCCTGGGCTGCAGATGACAATTTATAGTTATTTTAAATGGACATTTCTTGAAGTGAAATTCATTCTCAGATGAGTTTGTAGAATAATTAGCTAAAACTTAGTGGGCAGAAGGCAGTCCTGCAATGTCAAGAAGTTCCTCCTGAAGCCGTGCCCTGATGCAGGACCTGGGTCCGCAGGCTGGAGGACTTCCTGTCTCCAGTGCTGCTGCACCCGGAGTCACAGGGCACCAGACCAGGCAGAGCCAAAGTCCAGAACTTCTGGCTTCAAGGCTGTCTCTAGGGACCTTTTACCCTGCTAACTGGAGGCTCGAGACCTGGAAGAACTCTACTGTATCAGTCACCACCTTATTCTCTAAGGCATGTCATGGCGATTTTAAAAAAATCACACAAAGTCAGTGGCTCCTGGGTCACATTTTTAAACTGTCATGTTTTAAAATACAAAGCAAGAAATAGACACTCAAATTATCTTAAGTCTTTACAGAAACATCAAGTCACATCTGTCCCAGAATCATGCAAGGACTTTTAACAACTGCTCCTAAGAGCTAATTAATTCTTCTTATATATCTGTTAAATATAGATGGAGGTCTCACATAATATACTGCCCAGAAACATCAGAACCTTAACACTTGATGGGTGTGTGAGATGGAGTTTAGTCCAGGTGGCTTTTCTTTTTTAGGTAGACTGAATTGCTGTACTGTAACTGATTCTAACATTGGAGAAACCTCAACACAGCAAGATGTATATTTTTCCAGTAGCGTTTTCTAAAATGAACCAAAAATACGACACTGTATCTAATTAAGGCCTTCCTAATTTGAGTGCCTCCTACTCGGGAGCCAAGTTTGGTAAGAGAAATAAAAACTATAGAGTCCATTGCTTTTTTCAGAAGATCACTAACATGAAACATACATGAAACAATACATGAAACACACAGTGCTGGGAAATTTATCACATGATCTCCAGAAAGTACCTAAAAATGCAGGAATGAACAAAATGAGTCTTAAGAGGGTGCTTTCTAAGGGGAACTCAATAACCAAATAAACAAAGGCAGGGGATGAGGAGGAGCACTCAGTACCCGCACACTGGCATAGTTAAATGTCCTTTGCTTGCGGTGCAACTAGAGACATGCTCAATACAATAGTCAGTTCAGCCAAACTGCATTGTCTGTTTCTGGAGGACACTTTCTTCACAGTGCTCAGAGATTCCTTCACCTGCTTGATTAACTGCAAACATTCTCAAAGTTTGATAATTAATCATTAAACTATTCAAAGAATCTGGGGGTTATGTTAACTACCCAGGACAACAATGCTGCAGTTTGGGACAGGAATTATTCCACTGTGTGCGCAGGAGAAACTGAGGGTCAGGGAAGTTAAGAGTCCCCCAGCCAAATGAACATCAGAGTCCAGATTCAAATGTAGGCAGCTGAGGATAGGAAGGAGCTGATGCTGTGAGGCCCTGGGCTCTGCTTCTCCAGGCATAAAGGAGTTCAGTTCACACAGCTCTGTACTGGTGATGCGCTCTAAGAAAGTCCAATGTAGCTACGTAAACCAGGGTGACACAAACACAGCCAGCCGGCAGTGTAAATAAGCCATGAAAAGCCCCGTCAATAACAGACAACTCATACTTCATAATGCTGGTAGGGATGGGGACAGCTGAGAGTCTGTGAGTGCCAGGTAAAGAGAGCACCCATTTCTTCCCTCCTGCTGAGCTCCCACTGCGGGGAGCGTGGGGGGGGGGAGTCTGGCAGAATGCTGCCTGGTTTTTAAGTTTTTTTTTTTTTCCCAAATGGGGCAGTCCAGAAACAAAAACATTACAAATCTCTTCTCAATAATATAAAGCCAAATAAAATAACCTACTCGCAACACGAGACCCACTAGGTGCTGACCCGATAGCTGATGAAAGAAGAAGAAATAACAGCCACTATTCAAAGGCCCAACTTTTAAATCTCCACAGACTTTCTCAGTCCTTCTCATTGTGCCAGCAGATCCAGCCTGAATCAGCAGGGGGTGTGATCATCAAAGGACTGCGGAAGACCAGGGCACACCTGGTCGGAGAAAAAGAGGTTATACTCTCCCGACACAAAGGCAAAAAGGTCAGATGTGCACACAGAGGGACACTCTCAACTTAGCTGTGATTTCCTCACACCAGAGACTGATCTGAGGTGTTATTAAGCCAGCGGGAAAGCAACAGGTAGAAGTGGGGGTGAACAAAAACTTCAGAGTTACTAATTCTTGATTTACACACACACACACACACACACACACACACACACACACACACACACACCTAAAATTTGTGTTTACTCCAGGCCAAGAGTGGACTTGGGGTCAAGTTTCCCTCTCTGGATTGTCAGTGAGCAGCTGATTCAAACTCAGGGGGATGGGGGCTGAGTTTGTAGACACTTTAGAATATTTAAAAGAGTGTATTTTTTTCTTTTAAAAAAAGAAAATAGAGCCGGGCGTGGTGGCGCACGCCTTTAATCCCAGCACTTGGGAGGCAGAGGCAGGCGGATCTCTGTGAGTTCGAGGCCAGCCTGGTCTACAAAGCAAGTCCAGGACAGCCAGGGCTGTTTGTTACACAGAGAAACCCTGTCTCGAAAAACCAAAAAATAAATAAATAAATAAATAAATAAATAAATAAATAAATAAATAAATAAAGAAAGAAAATACTGAAACTAGTAAGTACAGGAGCTACAAGGCTTGATGGGTCAAGAGAGACAAATTCTGAGCCCTCACTGAGCTTTTCTTCTCCTGTCCCCATTGCTGTTTTGGAAAATGCCACATGGGTTAGAAAGGCTTAAGAGTGAAATTCCTGGTGGAAAAGTTTTTACTTTCTATGCTACTTAATCTTTTGAACAATTTCTTTCCTACCTGCCATGTAACACAATGAAGCTATGAAGAAAAACCCAAGTCATGTTTTATCTGTTCACGTTCAATTCAGCACATGTGCAGAACAACAAGAGTTCCTGGTGAAAACTCAAGGTCTCTGACAACTGATCTCCATGATCAAGCAATTTAGAGAGGAGAAATACCTGCTTCCTATCTTACTTTCCATGGAAACAAAAGATGGCTTTCAAAGGAAAATGTTATTGCATAAGAAGAAAATATTGCATCAAATGGAAATCAAAGCAAGTAACCAAAATCGACTAATTCCAATGCAGTCTAATTAGCTAAAATAGTATAGGGCTGACTGATACACGCAAGTGTCTTTACCTCAGTTTCTAAACAATCATTCATTTGTTTAAAGTGGTCTTGGCTATGTCTAGCACCACCTTCTTATTGGTCATGCCCCCAAAGGGGTGACTTTTCTGAAATACCACTTTGGGTACATATAGCAAGAGAGACCATAGCTCATAGAAATGTTCCAAAAAAAAAAAAAAATCCAAGCATTAGAAGAAGGGAAGCACAATAATTTTGTGGAAGTATCTGGTTTTGAACAGGGTCCTTAACATAAAACATTTACCTTAAATATTTCTGTAGTTCATTTTTTCTAATGAGTAAACCTCAAAACAATTTCACCCCATCATCCCAATGCCACTCTTGTCAAAGCTCCCTTTCCAGATTAGATTTCTTTAAAGAGTTGTCTAGTCTCATTTTCCACCATCACAAACAAACACCAGAAGAACCATCATATAAAATATCAACAGTGGCACTTCACAAGGTGCAAGGCAGCTCTCAGCTTCCAAGACAAAGCCATAAAATGCAAATTAGAACAAAGCCCATAACCCAATGCATGTGTCCTTAAGTCCTACCACTCACGGGCTTGGCGGAAAGGAAGGAGCCACAAACTCACCTATCTTTGTAGTTTATCACAGTATCAATAATGGCGTTCATCTGCTTCGTCAGTTTTGGGGGATTTGGTGACAGTCTCTCAGCTGGGGGGCGGCCTCTTCTTTTCTTCGCTTTTCCCACATCTTCCTTCACAGGGTCTTTATCCACATTCCTTCGTCTTTTTCTCTTCTTGAGCCGTACTTCCTCTTCCATTTCTTCCAAATTGCCGTCTTCGATGGCCTGGACACCGGAAACAAAGAAGAAGAAAGGGAAAAAATCCAAGTAAGGAAAATAACCAAGATAAAAAACGTGTCCGTATCTTTATAATACGGGGTCTAGACGCACATACCTTGAATAATGAGACTAAAATGAAACTAACAAAGTTAAACTAAAAGTTAACAGCCATCAATGAGGAGAAAAAGAAAAAAGCCACCACCATATTGGATGAAATGCTTATTGAAGCCCAGTCTATGTTGTGAGGGCCTAAAGCACTGACAACCGTGACAGACATTAAAGCGTCCAAACGTCCAAGGGCTTGGAAGTTACGGAATCCACGTAAGATGCATCTCAATACAAGCAAAATACTCTAAAGTTGTCACTACTGTAAGGACGGTAACTATACACAAGAACCGGGGGCAAGAAGAGAACAAAATAACCCCCTAAGAACACGCCTCTGCAGTGACACAAGCCCTGACCTTTCCTTAAGGTTTTACATCAATGTATTCATGATTCACGACATAAATCAACAGTTCCATCCAGATTTTTGTTGTAACGTAGAAATTAGTAAACAAGGAACAGAAGGGAAGTATGAAGCCCGATAGAGAAAACACACACACACACACACACACACACACACACACACACACACACACACACACACGCACTCACAAACAGCAAAACACTTTTTTCCAATTACCTGCAAACGCTTGCTTTAAACCAGAGCCAGCAGCACTAATGCAGAAAGATAATAAAATAGCTATGAAAACAGCCAGGTATGAAGGAGACCTGTTCAGAAAAGGCTAAAAGATCCATGTGACAGGACCCACAAGTTCAAACTTTTCTTTTTTTCCTGGTAGGTCTCTAAACTTATAAGAAAAATTAAGAAGGGAACAAAAAAGAAAGGAGAAAAAAAAAAGGAAAAAACAACAGACAAAAGAAAATCTGACCATGGAAAATAAATTTTCTTTTTAAAAAAATCTTTAAATTACGCTCTTGAGATTGCTTTCTCACACAAATAACTGGTGCTGCTATTTGTTCCCCAGCCTCTCAATATTGCCTCCAGTATGTAAATGCTAATCAATCCTCTCCTAGCTGAAAGAGCTCTAATCATAAGGCAATTACCTTCATTTCTCTGCAGCACCAAACATGGCTAATATTTATGATCATGTGAGTATAACAATCAATATAAAGAGTGATTACAGCTCAGACATAATTTCTTTCACTTATGTACAATGCCTCCTGAAACAGAAAGGTTTTGTGAAGAAAGCCTGGTACAGAACACAAAACAACCTGGCATGTTAAAAATGCCAGTGGGATTAAAAAAAAAAAAAGAATGTTCCAACGCACTCTCCAATGTGCTAATCTAAAGAAGCAACATGCACAGACCGAATCCTGAGGGACAGCCTGAGCCCAGGCCTTAATAATCAAAAGACAATTTCCATCACGATCCTACAGTGTTCAGATAACCACTATGAAGGAGGCGAGACCTGATGAGTTATAAAGAAAAAGGAGAAAGGAAAAAAAAAGCTCCCCATTATTTCATTAATATTCATTTGCCTAATAGCAGGACACCCACTATACAGCTAAACACAGTGCAGCTAAGCAAAGATAAGAGAAAGAAATTGTCCCGCATATCTTGGAGGCTGAACATGCTAATCATAAATACAGCATGCAAGGCTGTCAACAGTTAATGGTACTGCTCTCCTCCAGCACCCAGTTGCACACAGAAATCCGGAGAACAGCGGCTTTTGATGTGTTACACACCTACACATGCCTGGGATGTAGTTCTACTGAATCTTCAAGACGGCAATGAAAAAGGATATTTACCTTACCACTATCAGCAGGCCGGCTATCGGAAATCACAGTTAGTGGGGATAAAATTAACAAGCCGGCAAAGCAGCGAGCTGCTAGTCTCTTCATCAGCTGATCAGGAAAAAAAAGAGAGCTGGGAAAGGCTATGTTTTCATATACAAGTAATTTTATTTTACTGAAAATTTAATACTGGAAGGATTGTGGATACTCAAATCTGCTGTTTCATTCTACCTACGACCAGGCCCCAAGCCTTCCTCCTCCAGCCTGTTTTAATATTGACAACTACTTATCATATTGTTCCCCCCTTATCATTCCAGGCAGCAGAATTAGAGATTTTAGCTCAGGTGGTTTCCGATTCTTACTTGCATTTAACAATTAAGCCAATAAGAAAACAAATGAATATTCAAATGTATTTTAAAAGATTAAAGCAAGATATGCTTTTTGTTGTATTTTATGCTTCATCTTAGTCATTTTTCAGAAAAGATACACTGTATGGTTTTGGAGCAGCCTAAAATGATTTTTAAACACAGAAGAAAAACATCCTTCCCCCCCCCCCCCCCACTAGATGCATGTAAGTAAAAGCAATGTGCATGTTCTCGGGTTCCTGTATTTTAATACAGTGTTATTTTTCTCTGTAAAGAAAATCCCGAATAACTGACACTTCACTTTCGGTTTTCATACTGCAAAATTTTTCATTGTTTTTCTTTTCAGTGGGATCCGTGAGGAGGGGGGAAGTTGTGAAAAGAGTATCTCTGCCCTAACCTCCCCTCCCCTTAGTTCTGGAAAAGGGGGAACAAAGCATAAGCTTGTGATATTTGGACTTTTAAATCTCTACGCCTGTGAGTACCTAAGAAGGGAAAACAAATTAAATTGCAAACAGAACTAGTCAAGCAAATTTTTATTACAACTGCTAATACTGCAGATTCTTATTAAATTTAGGTTCTGGAGTTACAAGAAAACACACAAAGTACTGACCATTATTCTCCTTAAGTTAAGGTTTTTATGCAGGAATTCAGAGAGCTACAAAAATCTTCCCTCCTCCCCAAAGACCCGGAACACATCTATATGCAGGGCTTCATGTTCTGTGGTTTCTAAGGGGCTTTTTCTAATGGAAATCAATTCCCTCCATATTTTTGTACTTCAAGAGTTAGACTTAAGATTTCTCCTGCATGTAAGAAAAATTATGGGGACTTCTCTGATTTAAAAATATTATTTGTTAAGCTAGCTCAACGGACAACTTAGCTGGGGGTGGGGATGTGGGTACAAAAAAAAAAAGAAGAAAAGAAACCAAACAAAAACAAAAACAAAAAACTTGCTACACAATACTAAAAGTACTACCCCCAGAAAGAATTCCCTTCCAAACCTTTTACCAGCACAATAATGAAATAAATCACAGAAGCAAACCCCCAGTTTCCGACTGGTGACGTGTTGCGCAAGAGTGCGAGCCCTAATTCAACATACAGACGGCTCCCATGCTGAACTGCTTCTAGATTTAATGAAGTGAATAGGAAGGAAGTCGGGGAAAAAAAGTGTACAAATAAGAAATTAACACTTTCCTTCCCTACCTAAATGGTGAGGCACAACTACAGGGAAGTTTGGTGAGGTACCTCTTTCCTTAAAGGCACACTGCACTCATTTGGCTCCGGATGTCTCACACACACAAAACCCATACGGTGCTAAAAAGCCCCAGCCCAGTTAAAAGAGGTAAGCATACTTCAGCCTGCAGGCGTGGGGAGTGTATGCGCATGTGTGTGTGTGTGTGTGTGTGTGTGTGTGTGTGTGTGTGTGTGTGTGTGGTTGTGTGTGCTTTTTTTTTTTTTCCTGAATGAAGCTGGAAATTACTCCTTCCTCCACTGGATGGCAACCTTCTTTTCCCCCCACCCCCTTCCTTTCTCCCTCTTTCTTTTCTTTTCTTTCAATTTTGCTTAAAAGAAAAATACGTATTCGTGAAACAGGATGTGCATGCACAAGTGAGGGAGGGACAGGCTTGCTCTCCAATGATTCTTAAGAAAGCAGCGGTTCTGACAAGGGCGGGCAGGAGGCGGCCATGCAGGAATAGCAGCTCTGGAGCAGACACCGGCTCGCAAAGCACATGGCAGCCCCCGTAATCAGCCACACGTGCTGGCTTCCATCGTGCCCTCTGTCATCCTGACACACGCCAACTACATCTTTCACTGAATGACGGAAGGTCCAGAAAGCCGGCATTATGCTCCTTCTCAGAGGCCCCCCCCGGGGGGGGGAAGGACGGGGAGGGGTGGAGTTACACGTGACATCCCCCATCATAGCAAAGTGGCTTCCCTATTGTGAATAGGTAAACAGGGGCGTGTGAACAAAAAGCCACTCTGTCCATTGTTCCCACCCTTGCCGCTCCAAATACACCAGGCAGTGGAGCAAGGCCCCCTCACCATGGCCCAAACCATCTCTAGAAACACATAAAGCAGCAGCAATTCTGGAGATCACTAGACTGGAGGACAAATGAAAAAAAAAAAAAAAAAGAAAAAAAAGCATATTCTGACACTAAGTCTGATATTTATTGTATCTCTTCCCTGACAGATTTCTTTTTTTCCCTCTGGGTGTCCACTTCTACCACTGGTGCTTTCTGGGGAAGCCCACATCTCCAGACCTGACAGTAAAGTCCTGAAAGGCTAAATCTCTTTTTGCCCGAGACCCTGAACACTAAGAACATGAACATGATCCCCCAAACCTGAAGAGTAACGCTAACAACCAAAATGAAGACTTTACAGCAAGTGAGTTTCTAGCTCCATTGTGAGGCATGTTCTTACAATGGCGGGATGAAACAGTAACAACAGATCTCCTGCCCTGCCTTTCATGTAACAGGGTGGTAAGTGCCGGTGGCAGACCACCAGACCTAGGACTGGGGACAATGTTTAAAGTTTCAATTATGACGTTCCCCAAAAGCAAAGTATTAAGAAAGGTGTACATAAAACTGAATGTCCTCCGGGGAAACCCTCTAGACATAAAGGGACAAACACTGCAAGCTGTCACTCACAGGACAGGAGCTCAGTGACCTAGGCTGCAGAGCAAGGAGCTCTGGTGTCACAGCTGCATGAGACATGAGACTTTGAATGCACTTTTTTATTTACTGATATGTGCACTTAAAATGGTGAGAATCAAAATTCTATATTTATTCTTAATAAAAAAAAAAGAAGTATCTTTAAACAGCAGAATCCTGAATCTTCTCTACATACTGAGGAGAAGAATCCCAACAACTGCAGGTCCATACGTGTTGCCACTGCCTCAGCACAGAGCACTTAACACCGGGGCATTTTGCCAGCTTTCCTTTGGAACTCAAATCTTTCAGTATTCCAACAGGTGGCATGCCCAGTCTTGTCCTGCCCAACGACTGTAAGCTCTCTCAAGAATCCTCACATATCCCCTCCATCCACTGTTATTAAGGAGATGCCCATGGTGTAAGAAAATACATAGAGAGCATACCTGTTCTCAAACGGTCTGTTTGCTAACCAATCTGTCACATATCTAAGGGATGGGTTAATCTGCTGGCTAGGGAGCTCATAAAATAGGATTCCCGCCTGTATGACAGTACAAAAGAATGATGGCATACTCATTCAATTCACAGACTCTCATTTATTTCATTTGAAGATAGGGTCTAAGCACATAGCCCAAGCTGGTATTGAACTAGCAATCCTCCTGCCTCAGGCTCCACAGTGCTGGGATTAAAGGCATGCATCCATTAACTTATTTCAAGCATTTGTTGCCAGGCAATTTGAAGGACAACTGCACTTGCAGTTCCCCCTGAACTGGACTTAAGTATACAATGCTGGCCCTAGACCTAGCAAGCAGCATTGGCTTAATGGATTTCTGGTACAGTAAAATTTTCAGTTGCTGTTTAACCTCAGGTCACTATTAGAGCAAAATGAACCAAGGCGTTTCCTTGACTCCAGAGGCATAGGGAGCCACTTAAAGGGCTGGGGTGGCAGGGAGAGGACAGAGAGCAGAAGTAGTATATAAGTACACTGTTTCAATGTGGAATTTAAAACAGGAAAATTGGTACAGGGAGAGGCAAAATAATTTATTATTTATTTCAAGCCACGATATCCAATAAGAACCCAATCACAGACTGGGTATGGGGGTACACACTTGTAACCTCAGAATCTAGGAGGCGGATCACAACTTCAAGTCCCCCCTGTGCTACCCACCATGGTCCTGCTTCAAGTCCCCACCCCCCCACCTCACCTTTGAGCATTTTAAAATTCAACCCTCTACTAGGGGAGTAACTCTTAGTAGATAGAAGCTTCCAAAACATCTGGCCCCAAGGACCTCACCAAACACACACAGACCATTGAGACCTTTGTACTTACTGTTAAGCACAGGAGTCACTCCAACTGCCATGTGCAGAACCAACGAATCTGAGAGAATCTGTCACCGAGAGAGCCTTAGAGAAACAACAGGCAACACGAGAAATGTAGTTCAACTTTTGTATCCCAAGACCACCTGTCTAGCTGCTGCCAAGTTGCACGATACCAAGAATTCTGCCCATTTTTCCCTTGGGCAAGGATCTGCAGGAAGGCCTAGGTCACCTCTACTTCAAGGAAATACCAAGAGGGAGCAACAGGTTTTTGATACAAAGTCACTGTTTACTGAGGACAACACTTGCTAACACCAAAAAAAAAAAGTACAATGATTAAGATTGTGACCACTGCTTGGAGATGACATCAAGAAAAGGACACCAAGGCACCTTCATGGATGTAAGGCTTGGCTTCTCTGAGTTGGGCTGGTCCACGAGTTACTGAGCCCTGATCAGTGGTCACATGTTACTACCACATGACAAATTCTCTGGTCTATGCATTCACCCATTGTTGAGGAAGGCATTAAAATAAGGAGCCTGTGCTAAGAATGGAGCACTTGTTCTACTTGAAGCACATTTAAAGAATGCCCATGATAGCCCAATAAAGAGGGAGGAGAACACTCACACACTCACTCACGAACACACACACACTCAAAACCACAAGACATCAAAGAAGAGCAGTCTGAGGCTATCTGAGGAAGGAAAGCCCTCACCTCAACCCTAATAAATCTGAAGATACATGGAGCCACTGAGGCTCTTTAAATTTTTATTTCTGCATTTGTATTCTTTGAGAAATTTATCCACTGTGTTTTGGTCATATTCACTTCCTTTCCCCAACTTGGAAGAGGGTCTTCTATTATCATTGTCATTACAATTTTCCTTCAGGAAAGCAACTAACTTCAGTACTTCGTGCCTGAGTATCAAATTGTCTGGGAAAAAACTATTGTCTTCAGTCTAAAGTAGAGTGCTCAATTTCAGCAGTAAGTAGCTTCCTGTTCCTAGTCCAGTTCAAATGGAAAAAGAATTAATGTTTACATGTCTTTACTGTGACTCTACAGTAATCTGCCTATTTCCATGTGGAGGGTGGGGTACCCCACGTGGGCCCCGGGCTCCTGCAGTGGCACTATGCTGCTGCCATTTCAAGCCACTTTAGCTTTCTCACTTACATCTCGTTTCCTAGTTGTACTTTAGTGCCTATCCCTCTCCTTTGATGATCTATATTGGTAAAAATATCACACAGGCTTATGACTGGAAGACAAGGGGGCAAAATAATTTCATGCCTCACCATGTGCCAATGGCCAGTTAGACACTCACAGACAAATCGGCAGCAGGTTTTGAAAGGAGTAATGAACCCAGTCACTGAGCATGAGCCTTAATTCCTATTCATAGTGAATTACAGCTGAGAGGCTAACAACACCACCCGTACTTTATGCACAATTCATAAATTCTATACCCTGAATGTAGCGTTATGTCCTAAGTTTCATCTGCTGGAGTCCTAATACTTCAGAATGTGACTGCACTTAGAGACAGGAGCTTTAGAGGGGTCATTAAGAAAAAAAATGAGTAAAATACAGTTATGTAAGTGGACTTTAATCCTACAGGACTGCTGTACACAGGTACACGCAGCACAGTTGTGTGAAAAGCAGATGGGCATCTCCAAGACATAGAGGGGCTCAGAATACACTAAAGACGCCTCACCTTGATGTGACATGGTCAGTCCAGAGCTGTGAGAAATCCCTAAGGTTGTTGAAACTATAGTCTATGGTATGTTGTCATAGGTAACAAATACAATATGGCAAATGAAATGTGCTCTTGGGAAGTAGTGCATAATTGTAATATGGTGATGGAAATATGTACGTACTGGTGCAAAGGAAGTCACTTATGTGCAACGTACATGCCTTATAGCAAGAGATGAGAGGCTCTGTCTCTCAGGCTATCCTTTAATCGAAGGGAAACTTCTCTACACTGTACACCTGCTGCCTGGCCAGCGATGTCCTGAGTCGTGCAACTTCTCCCTGTCCTTGTCTCACCTAAAGATCTCTTGTTTTCTGTGTGTGCCAAGGGTTTCTAAATAACGTAAGTGAGAGAGATTGGATTGTTACAGAACACATCTAAGCTGCCATGGGAGGAGAGGCTGATTGGGATTGCACCTAGGTCAGAGAAGTCATGAGATGAAAATAGAATAAATAGAGAACAGGGTTTCATGCACATACAGAGTTAAGGAGAGGAGCTTGTCTCAGGGAGAGTGGAATTTCTCACATACAAGACATGCATTTAGTTAGGCTATAACTATATAAAAACATGTTAAAATATACACTCATTATATGTGTATACATATAGGTATGTGTGTGTGTATACATACATACACACACACACACACACACACACACACACACACACACACCTATTCATATAGCCCTGGAACACCAGGGCAAGGAAGACTATGAGATCCCATACTTCTTACTCAGTATATAGAGATACTCTGTAAAGTATGATTGTCTTAATAAAGCGATACCTTTTGGGTCTTGGTGAGCTGAGAGCCATACATATATTGCAAACAAAACTTGCTCTCTGGTAAAGTTTCAATCAGTCCACAATTTTTAAAAAATGTTTATTACTTCAGGTTACATCTCCATCACAGTGCCCTCTTTCCACCCCTCCCAGACCCGCCCTTCCACCCTCTACCCCCTCTCCCTTCCATCCCACTCCTCTGGAGTGGAGTGTCCCTACATATCAGTCCCCCGCCCCGGTTCATAAGTCATATGAGGGCCAAAAGCCTCCTCATACACTGGGGACCTACAAGGCTGCACCACTAGGGCAAAGTGTCTCATTGATAGGAAACAAAGTCTATGTTCCTGTTCTCTTTGGTGCATTGGTTGTAGTACAGTTATCCTGTACTATATGGCTAAAATCCTACTATAAGTGAATAGATGCCATGTGCATCCTCCTGAGTCTGGGTTAGCTCAGTCATAGTGCAGGCTTGTACAACCACTATGGAAATCAGTCTGGCTGTATCTTAGAAAACTTGGAATAGCTCTACCTCAAGACCCAGCCATACCACTTCTGGGTATGCATCCAAATGACTCCTCACCAAACCACAAGGACGTTTCCTCATCTATGTTCATAGCAGCCTTATTTGTAATAGCTGGAAACTGGAAACAATCCAGATGTCCCTCAACCGAGGAATGGATTAAAAACAAAAACAAAAAACTGTGGTACATCTACACAATGGAATACTACTCAGCCATCAGAAACAAGGAAATCATGCAATTTGCAGCCAAATGGATGGAACTAGAGAAGCTCATCCTGAGTGAGCTAACCCAGACTCAGTCCACAATTCTTAAGCACCAAGAAATAAGAGGCAGTGTTAAATAGGGCTGGGTCTTGCTAGGAAGCACATGACCCTGGAGGAGCCTTGCATCGACTCTGCTCCTTTTTGGTACTCTAATCCTTGGGCAGGGCTGACTGGCACATCTGCTAGGAATCTACAGCTGAAGTCAAGATGGGAAGAATGAGATTGTGGCCAAGACACTCAAAGACAACATCAACTATTACTGCATAAAAGACAGACAAATGTGGGGACTTGGCTCTAATGGCAGTGACACATACATAAGAATATGGCCCCTAAAACACATTTCAGTGTTGGGGCATCTTGAAATTTAAAGGGTGAACACCTGTGCATCAGTGATTCTGAAGGCAAGGGCCTGTAGCACTGACCTCTGAGGAGCCTGTCCCAGGAGAAGTCTTCCTGCCAGAGTGAGTCTCTCTGACTTGGTTCACAGACACGCTCTCTGTGCTCCTGAATGTGCTGCCACGGAGAATGGCAGAATTCCTTTCAGTGTTACATAAATTAATGGAACGTGATTGTGGAAAGAAATAAGGTTCTTGGGCTGGCAAGATAGCTCAGCAGGTAAAACCGTTTGCCTCGAAGTCTGAGGACCGAAGTTCTACACGGGATCCCACATGAAGATAGGAGAGAAGCAACCCCACAAAGTTGTTCCCTGACCTTTACACACATGTCAAGGAACATATGTACCCTCCCCCACACATCACAGATACACAAAACAGTAACAAATAAAAAGAAAAATCTAAGGTTCTTATTTCTAAAAAGGTGAATGCACACTCAAAGATCCCAAAAGAGGTGTAATTCTTTAAAAAACAATAGTGCCATTGGACTAGGCAAGGCTTAACTGTTATAGTTTGGGAAGAGTCTGTACTCAGCTTGCTTTGTTAGTGTCAGTTTCTCATTTGCTCTAAAAACACCCAAGGTGGGAATCCTAAGCAACACACCACGACTATTATTTCTGCAAGAAAGACTGCAGAGTGATTGCTTTAGTCAGGAGATCCACAGGGCACCTCAGCCTCCCTCAGACAACATGGCAATCGGATGCACCTGAGTTTGTACCTAACCCTTTATCTGCATCAGTCCATCTGGGAAGTCCTGCTGGGCCCCACTCATCTACCTTTTCTCAGCTTCCCAGAAGCTTCCTCTGACCAGTGTACTGACTGAGTAATTATGAAGTCATGAAGACCCAAATGTGCATTTGGGAACATTATCAAGGGGTCAGGCTACCCTGCCTGCTCTTTGCTTGTCCTTTTTCTTTTTATAGCGCTACAGTAAGACTTAACACCTGGATGCTATATCCCCCAAACCCCACAGCTAAGGATTAAATTTAGGGCCTCACACACACTAAGTACCTCTACCACTGAGTTACATTCCCATGGTTCTCCCCCACACCCAAACAGGTATGGGGCATATTTCATCTCTAGGTCCTAAGTCTTTCTTACCTTCTTCTGCCCTACTACTTCTTCTGTTCCTCTTCTCTGGTTAGCATATCAAGTCCAAACCCATGAGCCTCCTTAAACTACCCAATCTCACCTGTCATCTTTCCCTGTATGGTCTGGATGGTTGTACCCTCAAAAGGCCTACGCTGAAATCTTCCCCCTCAAGCCAACAGCACTAGACAGTGTGACAACCTGGAGGCCATTAGTTCACGAAGGCAGAGACTGTGGCTAGATTAGTGTCCTTAGAAAGCAGGCTCTAGTATGCTCCCTGGTCCCTTGTACCACAAGAAGGCACCATGAGGAGGAGCCACCTAGGAACAGGACACAGAACCACTGCATAGTATCTGCAGGGACTTTAAGAAGGTTCTTTTAGCCTCTGGAGCTATGAGCGACAGACTGCTATTATTTATAACAGACATGGCTTGAAGTGTTTTGTTACAGCAGTCTGTAGTAAGACCATAGCAGGTGACAATTCTTCAAGCCAACAGGAACCCAAATCCAATGTCTTCCTACCGAAGGCTGTATTCACGCCCACCTTTGGGATTCCTTCTCTCACCTAGGATGCCTGCCCTAACCTCCTGTACCTGTGCACACTGTATGCACTGCATTGGCTGTACCTACTTCAAATGCCAAGCCAAAATGCAAAGTTTTCATCTTCTCACATACCCGCTGATTGTTTACCACCTTCCCTTCACTGTTATGCTGCTTCCGAAAGTCCATGTCACTCCTAAGTCCACTTTCTGGAAACACAGTATAGTCAGAAGGCCACAGATTTCTCTTCCCAAAAGTTGCTCAAAAGTTCCCATATCTGTCTCCTTTAAACCTTTCTTATTTTGTTTTCCCCTCACACTGCTGCTTCACGTCTCCCCTTCCTGCACTGCCAGTCTTATGTTTCCCTGCCTCATCTAACAACAGTTTCAAACCCTTAACTGCAGATTGGCCAACTTTTTCTCTGGCTGACTCCTTCCCTTTTCATGGACTGTAAATGTTGAAGCACATGTGACCAATCGCTTGAAGACCAGAGCAGAGAGCGTTAAGGAGCCCATGTTCATCATCAGTCCTCGGGGAGGCTCTTACTGATCCTGTACAGGGTCCTTCCTAGTGCAGCACCCTAAGCCTCCATCCACGGAGGGGAGCGGGGGGGGGGCTGCTCCTAGACGTGAGGGCTCTTTGTAGGCTCCTGAGAGACTTGGAAATGAACCCTTAGTCTTCAGTATGCATGTGTCTCTTAAGTAGCCCCTAACTCACCAGTACTTCTTTTTGGACTTACCAACTCGAATTTCTATGATCCTACCCAACACCACAAATGCAAATGAAGTTTCTCATTTCCCCATCAGCCAAGCAAGTATTTGTCTTTCTAGATCTTTCTGACTCACCTATGGGAGCATCATGCCCTCCATTACTAAACCTGGATGCTTTTCTGTCTTATCAGCCATCCTGTCGGTCACCTTTCCTCTGTGTGCTCTTTGCTCTGGAAAATGGCCTCCCTGAATGGGTGGGTCATTCTCACCTCCCTACTTTTCATAAATTCACCTTCACATTGCAAACAGTTCTGTCACTGCCATTCATTCTCCCATCTAGAACATGCCTTGGCTCTGAATTCTTCCTGCAGATCAGGAGAAAATCCATATTCTTTGAGCAGAGCTTCTGGAGTTGATCGCATCCTAGCTCTCCTTCTCCACTTGTCCCCATAAAAACTCTCTGCTTCCAACATATGGGCTCACAGTCAAGAGGAGTCACATCTTTCCAAGTCTCCACGGGCTCCTGTGAGCCTAGAATTCTAGTCAAATCCCTCTTTGCTACCCACATCATAAAAGCACCTCTCAAAGGCTAAAATTCCATTATCTCAATATGCAACTTGGTCCCTCCTTCCACAATACTTTCATGTTATAAGCAATCTCATTATGTTGGTTCAATTCTGTTTGTAGATAGTTTATTTTATTTTGAAATCCTGGCTGAATCTCTTATCAAGAAAAACTTGTTTTTTTTTAAGAGATTTATTTATTTATGTAGTTTATGTATATGAGTGCTCTGTCTACATCACAGAAGAGGGCATCAGATGGCATTATAGATGGTTGTGAGCCATCATGGAGCTGCTGGGAATAAAACTCAGGATCTCTGGAAGCGTAGCCAGTGCTCTTAACCGCTGAGCCATCTCTCGAGCTCCAAGGAAAAACTTTTTAAAGGGTCATTTTAATCAAAATAGCTTCTCTTGCAGTAAGATCGATGCCTTGCTCACCGTCTTACTGAAATAAAATAAGTCTTTGTATACTCTGTTTTCTTGCAACGAGGACTTCCCAAGGAACCACATTTTAACATCAGGCTTCAGTGATTAATTCAAAGGCCACACAATTGCATGATGAACTAAAAACAAGCCAGATAAACCAATCTGGCCCTACAGGAGAGCTATGTACGTATGTATGTATGTATGTATGTATGTATGAGCTCATCAACTCACAGAGATCTCCAAGCTGAGAAGTAATGAAGCCCTCAGTTCAAAGGCAAAGTAGTGTCTGTATTATGACTGAGCAAGGTACTGTGGAGAGTCAGGTAACGGCTGAGAAACAAAATCAAACTAGGGTGGAGACCTACAAGTATAAAAAGCCCAGTCCTGCTGCTAAGCAGAAAGAAATCCACCAAGAAGCTTATCTGTAGTTGTAACTGAGCTAACAGTCTGGAGAGGTCTCATATTCACCCCAGGAACTGGTATAATGCTCTCTATACTGCCAAGGTTTTCACAACAACCTGTGTCTCATCTACTTCAAGCTCTGCCTTTCCAACAGGAAGACGCAACAACACACAGGCCAGATGGTCATCAACAGATAAGAGAATCAGTTATCTTTTACGAAACCAGATGAACATTATCAAAATAGAAAAGGCTGCAGGTTCAAGGTTGAACATTCACTGAACAGACACACCTGTCAGAAACAATAGGCTATATCCCAAACCCTGCTCCCAGGCCTGTGAGGTTCAAGTCCTCATCTGTAAAATGGAAGAAATCATATTGATTCCAAGTCTTTTGGTGATTAAATGGGCTTGTATTTACAGCCTCTAATCCCGCATTGCCTGGCACAGAGAAGGGCAAGAAGAATAATTCAGAGAATGGGCCTGATTTGGCTCAAAAGCTGTCCTGTGGGCTAGGGGTGGCTCAGTGATGGAGAACAAGAGGTTGCTGGGCTTGGTGGCACATACACCTTTCATCACAGCACTCTGAAGGCAGAGGCAGGAGGATCTGTGTGACAGCCTGGTCTACAAAAGGGAGCTCTTGATAGCCAGGACTATACAGAGAGACTCTGTCTCAACAAACAAACAAACAATACAAGCTAAAAATTCTATAGGAATAAATTTTGGTTAAGAATTTAGTCTTGGGAAGGAGAGAGTATATTTTGCTTACTTTCTGACGAACAAAAAACAAAATCACCAAGTATATTAACGTAAGAGACAAAATTGCATTTTGAAAAGAGGACAGGCACCCCGTGAGACACCAAAGCCCTATTCAGGGGCAGGAAGAAAGCCATTTCCCAGTGTGGAACGGCATGTGGCTACATATCTTTCGAAGGCCCTAAGTACAGAAGGCACTCTGCTGGCCCTAAGTGCCTGTAAAACAGGTTTTCTCCAGGTAAATGCCACTAACAGGCTAAGGCTCAATGTGGTCTCAGGTGGAGCTGGCTGGGGCTACTGCCAAGTGTGGCGCCTCCCAAGAGGTTGATAACAACCCTGAATGCAATGCCATCCAAATGGCCCTTTAATAGGATTTTCCCTTGGCTCTTTCTCCAACATATGCAAAGGTCAGTGAGATTCTAGGTCATCTCCTTTTTCTTCCACTTTCTGTACTTTCCTTTTTGTTTTGTTTTGTTCTGTCTTGTTTTTCAACATGGGGCCAGGTTCAAGTCTCTTACATAAAACAGCATAGTATTCATACATAACCTAGGCATACTCTCTGAGCTTAAAACCATCTCTAGATCACTTATTTACTCTCCCTCATATGATACAAACGCTATGTAAATGATTGTCATACCACATCATTTAGGGAATAATGACACATATCTATGGTTAGTATGTGTTCAATAGAGATACATTTCTTAAAGCATTTTGATTTGTGATTGCTTGATTCTGAAGATGTAAAATCTGTGAATGCCCTGGCTGTATGTACCATGACACTAAAGTATTGATTTTATTAAGTGAATGGAAATAGATAAGATCTTGGTAATTTGGGGGACAACTTGATGTTTTTGATGAGCACAATTTAACATCTGGTATATACTAGGCAGTAGTGGGCAATGGGTTATAGAGGGGGCTAGGTGGGCTGTTTCTTGACAACTGGGTGCTAGACAATCCAAGTTCTGGGTCTGTGCAGAGCGGATAAAGTTCCAACTCCCTGTAAGGAGTGGCCCATGTGGCAGCAGCTGCTCGCTTTTCTGTTCTACTGTGTTGGCACCTTTGCTATCATGGCCCATAACAATAGGAAACTCCTCTGCAAATGCCATGTATCTCATAACCAGGATGTCTCTGAAGTCTGCACAGGGTATCAGTTACTAAGTCCACAGTCACAACAGAGCACCCATGTCAACTCTACATGGTCAAGACGAAGAACAATGAAACAGCTCTGAGTCCTAGTCCCTGAGAACTGAGTGCCAAAGAACTGGAGGTAGCCCAGGACAAGCCAACTGAATCATCCTTTCTGTGGTCGCCAAAGGAAATGCTGAAGGATTGCAAGGCAGGATGGAGGGGCTCTGTCTACCTCTACTCTCACTTCATGACTCCAGTGTATAGATCAGGGAAACTGAGTCACCAGGTGGTGAAGAGATTTGTCTATCTCATAGTGATTTGTGGCCGGAACCCAAATCCAGCTGTCTGACCCACGTTCTCCAGCAATGCCATCAGGAGCCACGGCAGAGAAGAGGAGGTGCTACTTGCAGTCTCAGCTTTGAAAACAGTCCTTGTAAAAAGATTCTACAAGGTTCAAGTGCATGATAATCTTTAAAAAAAAAAAGATATCACACATGTTAGCAGTGTGATTTCTGAGATGGGCTCTGGACACAGTGACCTTCAATATTATATATCAGCAGGAACGGTGGTAGAAGAATCAGGCTTTACCCAAAACAAACTGCCATGGTCTCGGTCACAGATTTCCTCGATTCTGACAATTCTTTCTCTTAATGAAAGAGAGGGAGTAAGCCATATAGGAAAGCATCATGGTGTTATACTTAAGATCTTCATCAAATATGACACTTGCATAAAAGGAAAAGGTTTGTTCATTCAATACTGTGTTTTTAATTTTAAGGTAGTTGAGATTAACCCAGCTTTTACTGAGGATGAAACAGGAGTTCACGCTAGAAGAAGGTGGAGAATCCAGCAGGATTTCTGAGATGAAGCAAGGTGGAAGCAATGGTTGTATTTTGTATGCATTTTTAAATAATCCTCATCCATGCTTTCTGGCAGGATACTGCAGCCTTCACACCTTTGAAAAGTGCAAGGGCACTGGCTTGTCAAAGAATTCTTTTGGGTAGCAAATCTTTATGAAGGCAAATCTTCATGGATCACTAAGATCTCGCTGGACAGACGCCACCAATGTCTACCTTGATTGCATTAGTAAAAAGAAAACACATCATTCTCCTGGCTTTGCCAAAAGGGTAAGAGCTACAGCCAAACCTTCTCTTCCTGCTCTCCCTGCTGGCTGCACCATATCCACTTACTCACACAGTTATTACATGCTTGCTATGATGGTGGTGTTACTCCAGTTTCTGGGATATACCCGGCAAGACGCTGGCAGTCCCCGGACCTCAGGACTGATGGAAGTGAACAGTGAGATGTCCTTTGGGCAGTGGCAGTGCCACTGCAAACAATGTACCTCACGTGACAGTAACAAGCACCATTCAGCAACGGGAGCCAGGAAGGGTCTCTAAGGAGCTCATCTGGACAAGGAGAAGTGGAAGCCTGGGATAGAGGGTGTGAAGGATCAAAATGACAGTCCTGTGAGTCAGCCACTTAAGAGGAAGGGAGCAGAAGGCCATGATAAGTATTTGGGTTCCACTCCCCAGTGGCTAGCTACAGTGGGCTGGGTGGATGCTGGTGGGGTGATCAGAGCACACATTCCTTCTAAAAGGTTCCTTCTGAGTCCTCTGGGCAACCTGAACAAAGAGAGAGTCGCCCTCTAAAGTGCCTGGAATCTGAACATGTCACCTTTGTACTCAAGCTCCTGTTTGTCAGTGAATGTGTAGGCTGTATTTCTCCTTCCCTCAAGGACAAACAGGGGTGAAGATAACACACATGCCCAGCTGTTGCTGTTGGGAAGGATCAAGTCTCCCAACAGGAGCGGGGAGACAAACCCAGATTGGAGAGACAGCGGACCTTCCCTCCCCTACCAGCCTGAAGACACAAACACTTACGGATCATCCCCAGAGGGGCGGCGCTAACATGGGCGTCATGCAGAATACACGTTGCTTAGAGCCTGCTCACTTCCCAAACAGTTACAGACCTCACAAAGGCTAGAGTGTGCCACAGTATCACTCATCTCTGCTAATTCTCACTTGTTGTACGCTTGGAGAGCCACTCTTTTACCAACCCTCGCAGGTGGCTAACTGTGCCAGAAGCATCGCTAAGAGCGCCTCTCGCGTCTGCCTCTTAATTGTATTAGTCAATTTGCCCAGCTGTGACTGACTGTGCAGAGCGACAGCTTAACACACTTCCCACATCCAAACCCATCTATGAAACGTAATCCGTCTCTAGTATGCTGTCACTGAATTGCATCTGCTGTTACACAGTTCCTGTTCTTGTGCTCATGGACGGCAAGGCAGGAGGGGATTGTTATTAAAAAAAAATCACAACAAAAAGCAAAGCAAACAGCTTCCTGAGACTTTGGAGGTTTCCTTTAGATAGTTAATGGTAAGGTTCCTCAAATCAACGCTGCAAATGATTAGTTTGGGGTGCAATAACAAAGCACCAGGGATGGGGCAGCCCTAGTGAGGGGTCAGGAAGGGGCCACACTAATGTGATAGTATGTCAATCTGACAGTACTAAGGGATAATCAAATGGCTGGCAATACAGTATTCAGGAACTTGTTTGTGAGTGAGTTTCTGAAATAAGAAAGAAGCTTTTCAATCAGTAAAATCACCAATGTGGGCTCGCTCTGCCCCATCTACTGAGGCCCAAGGTAGAGAAAGAGGCAAGAGGAAAGGGAGATTCCCTTTTCCCGACATGTGACTTGTCTTCTGCCCCTAGATACTGGGTACCTGATTCCTGATTTTCAGGCCTCTGGGGTCCAAGACCTACGCCAGCCATGTTCCCATACCCTGGTGCTTGGGGTGTCAGATTTGGACTAAAGCCACATCATTGGCTTCTCTGTGTCCTACCTAGCAGACAGCTGGTACCTCACAGGAGTCTCAGCTCCCACAATCTTAAGCCAGTGCCTAGAGTCAGCTGCTTTCTCAGTACTGGTCCTTTCTCTTGGGGACTCCAAAATAAGAGTTTACAAACAACATACATGTACTGTTCATGGTTCAGTGAGCTATAGGTCAGAACTAGCTGCAATACAGGCAGACTCTGGCTCTTCTGCTCTTTCTTCCTGCCAGAAGTGGACTTTTTCTCTCCCTCCTCACATTGGAGAAAGGCCTATCAAAGACCACTGAGTTAGTAGCAGGCCAGGGCCTACACTCCATGGCTGCTAGTCCTTTGTGTAACCACAGGCTAAAAAGAAAACTAAAGTAAAGATGTCACTGGCTGCCTGAGTATAGACTGGCAAGCAGTTGAAAGAAAACTAGATAGAGCCAGTTAACTGCGGGGTAAACGCAGGTTGGCGACAAGCCTGTGGCCAGATGCTGTGGCATCTTCAGCAAATAGACACACCCTCCTGCTTAATGCCATCACTGAGGAGTGCCCTCCCCCACACCTAAACCTTTCCCTTGTCACCCAAACTTTGTCTTCAGGACACACGACAGAATTATTTTCTTCTCCAGATACCCATGAGGGTTTTTCTCTGAACTGAGTATTTCTTAAAAATCAATTCTCCTATTTCAGGATCCTTGTTCTATGTAATATACATTCAAACACAGAATACCTCCACATGGACCATTTTATTTTTAAAAAAAAAGGGGGGGGAGGAGAAGGAGGAGGAGGAGGAGGAGAAGAACAACAACAACAACTAAGAAGGGCCCCAGAGGTTCAAAGGGTACTGGGGTCACGAGGCATAGTTAAAACTCTGGCTGATCTCAAAGCTTATTATGTTCTCCACTGCTGTCCTTGATCCCAGAGGAAGTGGCATTAAGATGTGTCTTCCTCATCCCGCCCAGGGAAAAATGGCATCACCTTGCCCTGATTTATTCTCCCTAAACAGTGTTTGCCCCAACCCTTATTCAGGATGAAGGCTAATTATTGGGTTGTTTGAGTTTTTTATTTGTTTTTTGTTTTGTTTGAGACAGAGTCTTACTACGTTGCCTTGACTGGCTTGAAACTTGTTTATAGACCAACTCAGACATCTGGCTGTCTCTAAGATGAAGACTTCACACATTCTACCTTTTGATTGAAGAACAACACAGGATTAAATACCAAATCTTGATTTGAAAAAAAAAAGACACTTTTCCAGATTTTTTTTCTTTCTCTACAAGAATAAATGAAAATTTCTTCTCCATCTCAAGAGAATATGAACTTACTGAGTCTCCTTTGTATCTGTAAGGCCAGGGCAATTTTCCACAGCTATTTTTGGTGACTGAGTTTGATTTGAGAGCTAAATCCTGACTTCTAACAATAAAATTCAAGACCAAGAATTCTAGGCATTAAGGTTAAAAAAAAAAAAATCAACCATTCACAAGTCTCTCCTGTCTCCCAACCTTTACTGTTTATTTTAGTCAGCCCTCTGAGGACTACTATTCCTTCTGTCGAATTTACCCTGCTGAATTCTAACAAAAGGGATCATACTAGGGTAGAATGATTGTTAGAGCAATCTGGGTAGTGGATATAAAATAAAAGCTGTTGGAAGTTATTAAAATTCTTTTACTGCTGTCAAATATCCCCCCCCCCAACAATTCACAACTCTTAGCACCATTAATTAGTTCCGTCCTTCCATCCTGTGATGGAATGTGGGGAAACCTAAATCTATTTTCTAGGGCCTTAGCTCTCCCTTGTGTATAAAAATGGAAATGCAGCTTGCTAGAAAACTCTGCCCCAGTACATTGGATAACCTTATTTTAAAGCCTGAATGCCTTTAAAAAAGTAAAAGGTCAATTCTTTTAAGTCTTGTAATCTTAAAACAAAATAAAAGAGATTATTTAAAGTAACAAACAAGAGTAGAGAAATACAAAAAGTGTTATATATGCTATGCTTTAGATAAAGTATGCAAGAAATCCTACTGGCATAAAATAAAATATTTTTAGAGAAAATTGCATTTCCCAGAATCACAGATGTTCTCAGCCAAAATAGAGCTAAGAGATTCCAGTCTGTCTCTGATTTGGGGTGGATCATACTTAATCCAGCCCAAACAGAGATGCTGGTATGTTTCAAATACTTCCAGAGAGAAGAGTCCACAGACTACCTCTTCATACATGTGACATTTTATTACTTCTGATGTATTTCATCAGGTTATTTGAAACCCCACCCTCTTGGCTTTTTCTTGGGTATGTATTGTTTCTGGTACTTTATGACTAAAATCTTCAGAGGCTCATCTGCATTCTACACCCTAGAGTTTGGCAGTGTGACTGTCTGCGCTGAGTGTCCAAGTGCAGGGACTCCTCCTGTCTGCATGTGCATGCTGGCATCACACCACTTTTAAAATGCCTAAGTAAATTCCATGGAGATTTACGTCTGGTTTACTGATTACACCCCACTGTTATCTATCTAAAGAGTCCTTCACTTTCTTAAATTTATACTGAGCTTTGGGAGAAGGAAACACTCAAAGCCCTCTTCATGGAAAGCAGATGTGATCATGGGGACCCCATTTGGGTACAAAGATCATGAGAAATGCATACTCTCATCTGGTAGCAGATTTATCAAGAAAAAGGAAAGATATGTCTTTCCTCCTGGGAGGTTCCTATTAAAACCTTATGGCTTCTGACAATACCTGTGTTATCAACTGGCCTCATCACCACTGCATCACAAAATAGTTATTGGGGTCCAACTACACCATTACAAAACAAAAGGCATTTTCCTTCGATGCCCGGAGCCTATGTAGACACCTTCATCTGCACAGTGTATAAAGACCCCAGCAGAGGACAGGTGATAACACAGGAAGTGCGTAGAGATAGATACTCAGCAAATTCAGTGGGACTTTTCAAAACCATATTTCCAAGACATCAGATCCACTGTGGGACAAAGGCTTGTACTCCAAAATTCGTTGTCTCCACCCAGCTGTAATTATATATTATACAGAACACATCATCTACATCGCGTTCCAATTATCTCCAAGTGCTGCGGGGCAGAAACCACTCAACTCAGCAATTAAGCAAATTCCAGGTTATCAGTAAGCGTTTTAAGGAAGGGAAGCATTCTGAAGTTGGCAGAGAGATGAAAGAAGCAGGAAGAGAAGAGCCAAGCCTACCAGAAATCACCGTTCAACTTTGCAGTAACTCCAATTTGACAAAGTCCCTGTCCTCAGGAACACCAGCATTACAATGCTAGAAACATCACAGGAAGAACAGACATGGCTGAAGTCAAAATAAAAGTCCTGGCCTACCCACGGCCTCATCAGGACTCCCTGCCAATATAGTAGATGGAATGCCTGTTCTCATACATAACGATACAGTGTATTTTCCCCCAAAAGTTAGCAAGATACCAACTATATCATGATCACAAACAGATGCATACAAGTTTAATGTCTACTATAACACACTGTTAACACTTTGGGTACACCCGGAAGAAGCTACCAAATAGTCACTGTCAGAATATTGTTAAGTCACATTAATATGCCTTTCCATGCCTTCTAGACGGGCCATACACTGTGCAAGAACTAAATCCACTGTCTTAATAAAGATGAGAATAAGGTTGGTGCACAAAGATTAAATAACCCCTTTGTTTCCCAAATGCAGCAGCATGAGCCCATCAGCAGACAGAAATGTTAACCAGGCTTTTCCAGGAGAGAGGTGCTGTTAGCCATTAGGCGAGGCAGGCATTTTCAAGGGCTGTGAAATACCTGAGTGTGAGCTGATAGCCTTTTAAAAGACATCCCTTCAAAGGTGTATTTCTTTTTTACTTCAGCTAAGACTCTGATATTGCCTGTGAAATGTCCCCTATGAGGGGACATGTGTTTGGTCCCCAGCTGGTGGGGAATTTGGAAACTTTGAGACATACAGACTAGTTGGCTGATGTAGGCTTGTCAGAGCCTCAAGTTTCAAAGGATATCCCATCTCTGCTCTGCTGGAGCTCTCTGTTTCCCATTTGCAATGTTCTGTGACCAGCTGCAAGCCCGGCTGTTGCAGCTGAGTTTAATCCAGCAGTCATTTTCTCTGCCATGATGGACTATCCTCCTGAACTGGGAGTATAAATAAACCTCTCCTTGCTTGCTAAAGTTGCTTCTTTCAGGTGTTTTGTCACATTTTCAACACCAAAAATGTTACTGATACAGGTTCTTTGAGAATCTTAAAGGAGACAGCCCAAATCATCAAGTCATTTATTTCAGGAGACCTGGGGAAAACCATGCTCCTAATAACACTAAATCCTCCATTTGCATGCATCGTCTTTTCTGTTAAATATGTGGTAATGACCCTGAACTGAGCATGCTCCAGTTTGTGTTCACCACCTATCTTTTCTGTGAACATGCAAATGACCTCAAGCCTAACATGCTTAGGAACATTTGTGTGTCTACATATGGTAATGTCTACACGTATAAATAGGTTTCCCCAATAAAAGCCACTGCTTTCTTTGCTCAGGCGAAACTACTTCACACATTATCTCCAGCGGTCTGCTCACTGGAGCAGTACTAAGCCCCTCTCCACTCCAGTGTCTCTTGGTTAGTTTATACTGGTCAAGAAGAAGCAAACCCTTTGTGCCCCATCATGGCTGGATCTCTTCAGTCCCAAAGGCCCACTCCAATCCAGAGATGAGGTTAGATGAAGGCCACTGAGAATGGCACTGGAGACCCAGCATAGAGCGCTCTTCCCGGGAAGTTTCTGTATGTGAGGAAGGCAAGTTGGAGAGCTTCCTTCCATGGAAAGAAAACAAGCAGAGAGGTATAGGTCAGTCCTGAAGATAGGGCTACCTGCTGGGTAAGAATTCTTACTCGTGTACTTCCAGGTTCCTAGCATAGAATGCCAACACCCTTGGCTTTTCCCAAGTGGCAGGAATGTCTTTACCATGCTAACAAAGTGGCTTCTGGTGAGCTTTGGCCAGGGTTGGTCACAGAAGACTAAAAAGAGTGTTGGAACCTTGTCCCATGTGTTCACTGTCTTCTTAGTGCTGAGACAAATGCCGGAAATAAGGAGTTTAAAAGAAAAAAGGCTTATTCTGACTAACAATGTCAAAAATTTCAGATCATGGTCAGTTGGATGTTGTTTCTGCAATCTGGTGGAACAATTGCTTGCCTCATGGCAACCAGGAAGCAGAGGGTGAGAAAGAAAGATGTTGAGGACAAGATACCTTTCATCTTCCGCTGGTCAGGTCTTAGGTACCACCAGCTCCTGATAATGCTATTATATGAACCCATCAATGGATTAATACACTGATGAAGTAAAAGTCCTCATGATAAAATGGGCTCTCAATGGACTGGATCCACCAGCTAGGGACCAAGTCTTTAACACACAGGCTTTTGGAGGAAATTACCACACTCAGACCCTAACATCCAGAGTGATCTCCAGAGAGGCGAAAGAGCTTGGAGACTGAGGTCAGTCAATTGGCAAATGGTTTCATCAATCATGGCCACTTAATGAAGCTCAAATGAATACCCTGACCACTGAAGCAGACTTCCTGTTTGGAGTACCCATTGATGTGGGAGGAGATTGAAGATCATTAAGGAAAGGTGATAGAAGCCTGCCTCCCCTCATCTGACTCATATACATCATCATGGAACTAGAGATGCAGGGGTATTTTCCTGAGTTCTGCGAGCCAGGTTAGTAAAGTATGGATTCAAAGAGCTCATGGAAACCTCTAAGCCAATCGGGAAAAAGCAATGGGGCCCTTGGGCCTCCCAAAATGTGGCTGATAACTGAAGTTACAGACAATCTTGTTTGGGATTGTACTCCTGATCTTGTCATGTCTGTGGCAGCACTAAACGGCTGTTGAGGCTGAAATGAGCTTTTGTCCCTTCAGGGTCAAAACTTCTGGTAGGGGCTGGAGAGATAGCTCAGTGTCTTTAAGAGTGTTTTTTGTATAATCATGGGGACTAGAGTTCATATCCCAGCACCAGTGTTACAAAAAGGGCATCCCTATCATCACATAATTCTAGTTCCAAGAGATCTGACACCCTTTTCTAGCCTCCACAAGTACATAGGGATACACATTCACACATGTGCATGCACATACACTCACACAGACACAAACCCACATAAACAGATGATGTAAGTCTTCAGAAAACAACAAAATCCCTCAAGGTGTTGGAGGTGGAAGAGCATGCTCAGAGTTATGTTCATCAGGAAGTACTGAGGCTTGACCTTCAGGCCTCACATAAGCTTCTTCTGGGACAGTCACTCACCCAGTCTTTCTTCTACAAAAATCTGTAAATGTCAGACATTCCATACTGATTGTTTTTAAAAGCTTCTGAATCTGCCCAACCATCAGATCCTAGAAATAACAGACTTCACAACCCCTCGGTGGTAACTTGGAAACTCTTGAGGAAGGGGCCAATTCTGATGTATCCCATATATTCCAACACAGCGTTCAAGAAGTAGACAAGACACAAAAGAGCTAAGAGTCCTTTGAGATTAAAGAAACCAGAGCTCTAATGAAATACTTGTGGCTGGAGCTGATGGCCAGGACTCCACCCATCAAAGTCTCCAAGATTAAAAAAAGGGGGGGGGAGAATAGGTGTACATCAAGACCTCCAGGGATAGCAGTAACCCCAACAGCCTTGTGCCAACTCTAGACTCATGGGGGTAGAAAGGACCAAGTTGCATGCCCCCAAGATCATACTTAAACAACAGCTTTTACCTTTATCCAGACATCATCTTGGGAAAATAATATGACGTCCCCAGGGTAATAATATGATGATGTCCCATTGGGTTAAGGGGAGATTAAACTGACCACTACCAAAAGATGATGTTAACCAAGACTGGGAAACTGCCTACTACCAAAAAACATTTAAGTTTCAATGGAAACGGTTTTTAAATCAACTTAAAATACTTTATTAAAAAAAAAAAAACAAGTTGTGTTTAAAATTGTGATTCTCCTCATTTAAAACATTATGAATTAAAAAAAAATGCTTTTAAAAAATTCTTCCAGCTAAACAGACTCTCTCCAGGATTCTGTGGGAAATTTTAGCATATTCCAATTATAGAATAAAACCTGTTTGTGAGGAAACTGTATTTGTCAGGAAAGCAGCAGTATCATTTACATTTATCCTGAGTATGCTGAGGCAGAGAGAGTGCTAGGTGTTCATCCAAACTTTGCTTGCTCTCCTGGGCTCACAGCCACAAATGATTCTCTGTCCTCTAGGCAGTTGGGGAGGGCACACAAAGGAGGCTTGCACAGTAGAATGTAAGTGGATGTATGTGGAACAGGAGAGGCACAACCAGATGGGCTCCTGTACCATTCTGTTTCCCTTCTTACAGCTCATGTGGACAGAGCTAGCAGATGCTCCCCAGTATGGCCTGAAGAATGCCACGAACAACAAGGGCCCTCACCCAGGAGCCATCACCAAGGGCTTTTCATGCCTACAGAAGAACCCTGACTTACGTTTTTGGATAGATTCAGAGATCGGTGTGGTTAGGTGCTTCTGCTACACCACGGACTAAAACCCGTGTCTACACTTTACTGTGTAGTAGTCTGTTTCACTGTGGCAACCAGTGGCACTTAATAGCTGCACATGGAAGTCCTAAGTTCTAACAAGATACAGCTCCAGATCCAGCTTATCAACCAGACAGGAAATCAGACAATGACTGAGAATGCTGGGAAACTGGGATGGTGGAAGGGCAAACAAAGGAGCATGAAAGCACATTGGGGTGTGCAATTAGTGTTTATCTTTTGAGACAACCAATGAATGGAGCTTTGAAGGAGGAGGAAAGGTTCAAAAGGAGAGGGCTGGAGAGTTCATGCCAGACTAAACCTGAGTCCTTTAACATTTTACCCATGGGGAACTGCATTATGAAGACAAAAAACACATTGTTCTGTTTTATCCAAGGCATAGAATCAAGGCCAGAGAAGAACTATAGGGAAAGAGAATTCTGTCCAAAGGGAGGAAGAGCCGGCCATCAAGGCTGACCTTGAACTTCAGGGTCTCTGAAGACAAAAAGACAGTGTACTGCCTTTGATGGCCAGCCAGCCTCTTGGCATGGGCACTAGGGAGTGTGGGCCGAGCACGGGATGGCTGCGCCTCCATTCAGCCACCTACCAACTCTGGGATTCTGTGCACCTTCCTGGCCTTAGCCTAGCAGGCTTTATACAGTGCTGCCAGGAAAGAGAATGCTTTTGGCCTTGTTGGAGCTTATCTTACTCTGAGTTCTTGCAGTCTCTCTCTCAGGGCTACACTGGGTGTGATTATTCAACAGGCCAATGGCTAGCAGTACAGAACATCTCTACACACCCAGGCCCCGAAGGACCCCCTTCAAATTCATTTTGTTGCAGCAAATATTTCATCGCCGTATATTAAACAGAATTGCTCCTGGGTCAGCAACAACAACAAAAGGCAGCAAGCATCCATTTCTTCCCAATGGTTTTGGTCAAGGTGTCAGGTGTTTTACTCATCAGCAAATAGACCATCCAGGAAACAAAAATACAGTTTTCAAAAAGATTGTCAACAAGGTGCATCCCACTAAAGCTGCAGTGAGAACAGCTTCAGCCTTCTTGGATGACTTGACACACTGCAAGGCACCTTAGGGATTAAAATCATAAACATCGGTCTCCATAGAGGAGTTAGTTCTGTAAAACTAGTTTTCTATTTTGAACTGTACCTGGGGTGGATAAAGTGGGAGCCTGCTGCACACATAAAGAATGCTCTCCAAGCACTACTGGGAGGCCAGTAACTTCCAATTTCCTAAGATTATACTTCGTGTCCATACTCACTCACCTAGTTGTACATGTGGGGTTCTGTGAGGGACACAGCAAATGCTGATAAGCTATCCTAACACATAGACTTCCCAAGATTAACACCATCACTCTTCTTAGGCGTAATTCTCCATAATTAGAAAACACAGTTGGGCTACAATCTCGACCAGTGAGCAAGGTTACTTTGCTTACCACATCTGGAGATTATTCCTATCAAAAAACCGATTTTAAAGTGCAGGCCTAGATTACGTTTGTTTCATCTCCAGTAATAACACTCCTGGTGATTAATATATTGCTTAAATAAACAAAAAGGAAATCCAATTTTCCCAAGCTCAGAAATGAATATTAAACAAAACCTCCTTACATTATAGGATGTGTCTTCATTATACAACTACAACCTTAGCAGTCAAACAAAGGGAATTCATAGAGCTGTATTCTTAGGCCATTGGAATCCTTGCCTGGGTCTGACAGGGAAACAATCACACACGAGTTACATTTTATATGCAATTGTTCAACTATAAATATGAGTTATGCCTTCTTAGATTCTCTTTGCAGAATCCCACAGACACCATCTTTTCAAAATTCAGGTCACATCCCTATCATTACACAACATCCTGAGAGAATCGTCCCTCGAGTGGTACCAAGATCAATCTGCTTCCAATATCCAACCTCAAAATCCTTCCCAGTTTCTCTCTCCCCACCTACCCTCTTATGACCCAGGCCTTGAAATCTTTGCTTCACAAAGCCTGGGAATTATATTCCCATTGAGAAAATGGATGGTGCCCAATACTGGCTTCTGTTTAGTTTGGTTTTTACCCAACTGCATGTAGTATTTCTGCACTTGCCTGCTGGCCCTGTCTGGAAAGCATGTCCCCGGCTGTTCTGCCTGTTAGGTACTAAGTCTGCTCAAAAGAATGGAAAGGAGAGCTATACCTTTGAATGAAAGAACCCTGCTGGGCCGTGACATTCCTACCCATGGCTGCAATGAGCATGTTGATATTTCTGGGGTCCCAAAGGAATATTGTGCGATTTTATTCTCCAGTCAAAATGAGAAATTACTGCTTTCTGAAGAGAAAAAAAAAATCCCCACAAACTTTACAATAACATTTTTTTCCCAAACATCAGAACTCTAGTCTAGGCATCGTCGGTGTTTTAAACAGATAAATCATACCAAGCCAATGTTCCACATGCAAACACACCAGTAGCCCCTGATTCTGTATTTCTATCCAGCTGTGTGTCCCAAATAGTCACACACACTTTCTGGGCTTCAATTTCTTCATCCAAAACCAAATAGTACAAAGGACCCCTCCATATCTAAATATGCTATAACCAACCATGAAATCACACATCCAGAAAACAATGTTGCCCTGAACTCTCTGTGCAGGCCAAGCAGAAATTAAATCCACGATTGAAGAACATAAAATAAGGGTGAACAATTAAAACTATCTCTAAGGCCCCCACCTCGTCCATTTTGAGAAAGTGAGGCATGGCCAGACAATTGACCATAAAATATTAATGTGTCTCACGGCCCTAATCACCCTTATTTCTTATGACCAATCCTCCTCTAACAAAGAATGCCTCGCTCTATTTTTCCCCTACGTACTGCCTGGAAGCACAAAATGACCACTGAACCAGTAAGACAAGCTTCAACGCTCAGGAGCCCAGGCCCTGCTGTCAGCAACTCTGCCACAGCAGAGAATTCCGAAAACACTCCAGCCATCAGGTAAGTTTTAAAAAAGTCACACCTACCCTGAGCCATTGCTTCTCAGTGAGGGCATCGCTGTAGTCCACGTCCCTGCGCTGGCGAGAACCCCTCCCAAATATCTTCTCCTCCTCCTCCTCACAGGTGAGCCTCTCCACTTCAGCATCATCCTTGATAATCCAGGAGGGCAGCTCATCTTCCTCCATCAAGCGAGGTTTGCGCTTTGGATTCCTGGCATCCTCCCTCCGCCTGTCCATGTCCATGCGCTGAGGGCAGGGAGAAGAGCGTCACCAGAGGGAAAAGGACTCTGTGGGGCGGAACTCGGGGTCTCCAGAAGTCGCCTTCCACTGCCTACGTATCCCTTCCTATCTCTTTGGTATTAGTCCTTGTTCTACTTCATCTTTGAAGCACAATGTCTACATGAATGATTTCAACACATAAAATCTTTGTAACCGAAGTTTTTAATTATTATTTAACACTTATTTATTTATTACTATATTCACTTATAACAAATACCAACAATTTCTTAACTATTAATCCTACAAATTTCTACAATCCCTTTAACCTAACCACTAATCCTATTGACAATTATTTTCCTAACCTTTTAGAAAGATACAGTCTCTGGGGCAGGTCCTCAGTCATCAGGAACACAGTCTTTGTTGTAGATTCTTTAACGCACTTAGCAGTCCTTTTCTGGATGTCTCAGATGTAGATTCGTCAGCGTAAGTTGGTTATTGCAGTCTCACCTTAAATAAGGTTTGATGCTTTTTTCTTTCTGGGAGACCCCAGCCCCTTCGCATCAGCAACTCTGCCGCTCTACTTCAGAGTCCTTAAAGCCAGGTACAGTTTCCTTTTGGCCAATGTTTGGACAGATCAAACCCCTCTAGGCAAAAGCTGAGCCACAGGGTTTAGTCCTTGGCCTTTTGGTGTCTTGCTCAGGCTTTCTTTGCTCACCAGCTTCTTTCTGCCTCTGGGAGATCTGGCCATCAAATGATGGCCAGCACTTTTTTCAGCAGGACTCTGGGAGCTCTCTAGCATCAGGGGCTTCTTCTTCTTTAAGGGGCTTCACGCACTGTCCTTAAATAGGAGGAACTCTGTTTCAGCTTAATTTGGGCTCCACCCACTTAGCAGCTGAAAACAATGTCAGGCCAGATACTTTGTTTCTTTAAGTCCATTAAGTCTTTCCTGTTTTCCTGACTTCAACCTTGTTTTTCAGTCCATTAAGTCTTTCCTGTTTTTCCTGACTTCAACCTTGTTTTTTCAGTCTATTAAGTCTCCTGTTTGTTTCCTGTTTTCACCTGACTTCATCCTTGTTTTTCCACAAGCTGATAAGCTAATCGCTCACAGCCAAGTTGATCTTCATGCCTTGAATTAAGAGACTGTATCAGAAACCCCTATATATTTTCTAAATCTAATTTAATTATTCTAACTCCCTACAAATCTTTCTTCCTCTACACCCATCATTTAAATTTACTTTTGCATTAAAAAACAAAACAAACCCTCTTCTTCTTAGACTATGTGTGTGCAAAACTTCCCCTTAAGTAGCACTGAGAAAAATCAAGAGGAATGCATTTAAAAATGTGAGCCTTGGGCCAGTGAGATGGCTCAGTGAGTAAAGGTGATTGCTGCCAAGCCTGGTAACCCGAGCTCAGTCTCTGGCAGCTACATGATGGAAGGGAAGAATCAATTCCAGCAAGCTGTCCACTGACCTCCGCACATGCACACGCCACATGCAAAATAATGACATGGGAAAAAACAATTTAAGGGTGAGCCCTACCTGAATAATTCAGTGTTTCTCCAAACAATTGAATTCTTTAAGCACATATAAAGTCTACTACGGATATTAACCTTTATCAAGATGATTTGCAACTTTAGTGGAACAGGGGATATTTAAGGGGAGGTTATTCATGACCACCCACAATTACATGGAGAGGGGACATAAATGGTTACACTGGTCGGCTGTCACCAATACAATGACTTCTCAGTACACGGTGCCGGGTAGGAAAGGGTAGCATTACTCAATTCTTCACTTTTTTTTTTTTTGGTTTTTCGAGACAGGGTTTCTCTGTGTAGCCCTGGCTGTCCTGGACTCACTTTGTAGACCAGGCTGGCCTCGAACTCACAAAGATCCGCCTGCCTCTGCCTCCCAAGTGCTGGGATTAAAGGCGTGCGCCACCACCGCCCGGCTTAATTCCTCACTTTTTAAAAGTTCAGCTCTTAGGAAATTATTATAATAATACAACAGACCTCAAAGCCAGTATAGTCTCAACTGGCCAAGACACATTTCACAGCTTCCCTTCGCGGGCCTAGGAAGTCTGGGCTGCTGCCTCTTGCTTTCTGTTCAAGAAATCCTATCTGGTTCTAGGTAAATTATGTGTGTGGCTTTAAGTTCAACCAAACCCTCTGACACGTGTAAAAGAACAAACCAAGGCACTGCTTTCCCTCTCTATACCCTGGTTACATATACACAACAGATTATCCCCATAATGACGAAGTTATTAATCATTAGTTATTTACCTCTCCCTCTTCCTCTGGTTCTACTGTACCAAAGCACGGATTCAACCAAATGAGTTTTTTTTTTTTTTTCCTTAAAAGCTAAAACTGATAAAATGTGAAGGAAATATTTGCTACTTGAACCCAAATGTGACTTAAAAATTAAGGGTCGGCCAGGCGTGGTGGCTCATGCCTTTAATCCCAGCACTCGGGAGGCAGAGACAAGCAATCTCTGTGAGTTCAAGGCCAGCCTGGTCTACAAAGTGAGTCCAGGACAGCCAGGGCTACACAGAGAAACTCTGTCTCGAAAAACTAAAAACAACAACAACAAAAAAAAAAATGAAGGGTCAAAGCTCCTTAAACTCTACTTCAACATTTCAGGAAACCATTCTGTTGCAGGGTAGGGTAAGCTTGGGGCATGTTGGCATCCCATTGGTAAATAAATGTGGCTGCCCTGTTCTCTCATGCACTATAGTTAGCTCGCAATGCTGGGCTTATCCAGCCATCCAATGGTTGGCTCAGAAACAAGGCCTACCCATGGAAGCCTGGCAAAGAATAAGAGAGTGCTTTCTTCAAGACAGGACCTAGACGGAGGTTCCACAAGGCAACTTCCTAATAGCTACCATATAACTAGTACAATCCCCCATACCCTATGCTATGACAAAGTGTTGCCATTTCAAGCTCCAGCTAGACAATTCCCAATTCCTAGGACAGAGCTTGTAAAATGACCACAGTAGGTCATTTTACAACTGGAAAGCAGGACAACTGAAGAATAAGTCTCTCTTTTTAAATTTTAATGAAAATAAGCCATGTAATTTTTTTTAAAAAGAAACAGATTCAATTAAATATGATAAGCTGTAAGTCCTAAAGATTGCATCTCTCTCCCTAGATTCTACTCCCACAATACCTCTATATAATATCCTAAGCCAGAATTGGATAAAAAGACTAACTTTTTTAAAATTTAAGGTATATCTCCCCCCAACATCTCCCCCTTTTAGTCCAATAAAAGGCTCTTTTTCTTGTAACAATAAATGCAAAACAATAAAAACAAGTAGGCCACAATTATGAAAATTATAAGATATAATATACATTCCAATGTCCAGTCCATCAGTTGCATTTGGTAACTGATGATATTCTATTATCTATTTCAATGAGCTTCAAGTTATATACCTAACTCAGTTTCCATTCTAACTTACATTACCAACTTAAAAACATAAAAGAGTAACTTTTTAAATTTAATTACTATCTAGATATATTTGCCTTAAGGCCTTATTATAAACCTTCACATTTACAATTGTTTTTAGCCTTTGTAGCAAACAGTGCCTCCAAAAGCCTATTATGCATATATTGGTCAAAGAGAAATATACTGTGTATGTTGCTATCACATAAAAGTTTCACAGGTTATCACTATAGAAGGTGAATTATTTGGTGTCTTGGTTTTAGATGGGGAAAATAATACCACTGTTTAAAAGAAAGACTATTAGAGAAACTATTTGTTTACAGAATCTATACATTGAAATAAGTCTGTATCAGTGAGATGTGCAGAACTAATTCTTTTTTTTAATGTTTATTCATTACTTCAGATTACATCTCCATCTCAGTGCCCTCTTTCCACCCTTCCCAGTCCCACCCTCCCATCCTCTACCCCCTATCCCTTCCATCCCACTCCTCTGGAGTCGAATGTCTCTAGTATCAGTCCCCTGCCCCAGTTCAGCAGTCATATGAGGGCCAAAAGCCTCCTTATACATTGGGGGCCTACAAGGCAGCACCACTAGGGCAAAGTGTCTCCTTGACAGGAAACAAAGTCTACGTTCCTGTTCCCTTTGGTGCATTGGTTGTAGTATAGTTACCCTGTACTATATGGCTAAAACCCAATTATAAGTGAATAGATGCCATGTGCATCCTTCTGAGTCTGGGTTAACTCACTCAGGATGAGCTTTTCTAGTTCCATCCATTTGGCTGCAAATTGCATGATTTCGTTGTTTCTGATGGCTGAGTAGTACTCCATTGTGTAGATGCACCACTGTAACCGAACTTTTAAATTATTATTTAACACTTATTTATTACTAAATTCACTTATAACAAACAGCAACAATTTCTTAAATATTAATCCTATAAATTCCTACAACCCCTTTAACCTATCCACTAAACCTATTGATAATTATTTTTCTAACCTTTTAGAATGATACAGTCTCTGGGGCAGGTCCTCAGTCGTCAGGAACACAGTCTTTGTTGTAGATTCTTTAACGCACTTAGCAGTCCTTTTTCTGGATCTCTCAGATGCAGGTTCGTCAGGGTAAGTTGGTTACTGCAGTCTCAACTTAAATAAGGCTTCATGCTTTCTTCTCTGTGGGAGACCCCAGCCGTCTGCAGGCCAACTTACTTCTTTTGAATCAGGAACTCAGCTGCTCTGCCTCAGTCCTTAAAAGCCAGGCACAGTTTCCCCTAGGCCACTGATCGGACAGATCAAACCCCTCCAGGCAAAAGCTGAGCCACAGGGTCCAGTCCTTGGCCTTTTGGTGTCTTGCTCAGGCTTTCTTTGCTCACCAGCTTCTTTCTGCTTCAGGGAGAGAGCTGGCCATCAATGGCCAGCCCTTTTTTTCAGCAGGACTCTTGGAGCTCTCTAGCATCAGGGGCCTCTTCTCTTTCTGGGCTCCATGCACTGTCCTTAAATAGGAGGAACTCTGTTTCAGCTTAATTTGGGCTCCACCCACTTAGCAGCTGAAAACAATGTCAGGCCAGATACTTTGTTTCTTCAAGTCCATTAAGTCTTTCCTGTTTTCCTGACTTCAACCTTGTTTTTCAGTCTATTGAGTCTTTCCTGTTTTTCCTGACTTCAACCTTGTTTTTCAGTCTATTAAGTCTCCTGTTTGTTTCCTGTTTTTAGTCCACATGCTGATAATGCTCTTCATGCCCCGAATTAAGAGACAGTATCAGAAACCCCTATATATTTTCTAAATCTAATTTATCTAACCCCTACACACCACAGTATTTTTTATCCATTCCTCGGTTGAGGAACATCTGGGTTGTTTCCAGGTTCTAGCTATCACAAACAAGGCTACTATGCACATAGATGAGGAAATGTCCTTGTGGTTTGGTGAGGAATTGTTTGGATGTATACTCAGAAGTGGTATGGCTGGGTCTTGAGGTAGAGCTATTCCAAGTTTTCTAAGCTATTGCCAGACTGATTTCCATAGTGGTTGTACAAGCTTGCACTCCCAACAGCAATGGAGGAGGGTTCCCCTTTCTCTACAACCTGGCCAGCATGTGCTGTCCTTTGAGTTTTCGATCTTAGTTATTCTGGCAGGGGTGAGATGGAATCTCTGAGTCGTCTTGAGTTGCATTTCTCTGATGATTAAGGAAGCTGAGCATTTCTTCAAGTGTCTCTCAGCCATTAGGGATTCCTCCTTAGTGGATTCTCTGCAGAACTAATTCTTAATAGTGGATGAAGACTTCAGATATACGACACCCAGAGACTTGGCCAGATCACATTCCATTCTTGTTCCTCATTAAATTCTTTAATCAGAGTAACTGGCATGGATTTAGATTCTATTTCCTGCCCCCTGGTGGAGGTGCTAATGAACAGCGACGAAGCCAGAGGTAGCCAGAGGGTTAAAAGTTTTCAAAATTAAACCAAACAAAAACCTGTATAGCTCCCCTCCCCCAAATGGATGCTAACACTTACAAAACAGGCATTAGAGCTCACAAAGTTAAGGTGCCTACACAAGTACTTCCACTTCTTAGCCAGTCTGGCCTCTTACAAACCTTTTCTGGGGCAGCATACTCATTCCCTAGCTAAAGGAAGCCTGGGCCTTGGGGAAGACAGTACATTTTTGTCTGAGGTTTTCAGTTTCTACAGAAGTCCAGCCTCAAATAAAGGAGAGGCAATATTTCTCCCTGATTTCAGGGTTGCCAGAGAATGACAACTTCTGAGCCGAATCTAATTTGGGAGTCACTGCCTTTTGCCTCACAGGTCCCCAGTCACCTACATCTTAGTAAGTTCCTCAAAGATAGATGCTTGTTTCTCATGTGCACCCCTAACCTCCCTATTTAAAAAATGTAATCTATAAATGCGGAGGGTGACAGCAAAACCCCCACATTACTCCCCTGTCTCTCTAAAATGGCTTCACCTGCGTAGGAAAATACATTTCCTAAGCCGAGGAGGGAGTTATGGCTCTGGCAGTCTGCATTTTTCTGAGAAAGAGTTAATGGTCTTTTATTGTGAATCATTATGTGTGGGCACAATCTGTGTTCTCTAGACAAAAGCCACAGAGGCAAATAAAAACCCCCCACGGAAATGCCACCCCCATCAACGCAGCCTTAGCTTTATCCTCATACCCTCCCAAGCTAGAACGGCAGAGATCGCAAACCCACTGGGCCATATTTGGCTTAGTTGTGTTTTCTTTGGCCTTCAATGTTGTAGATTAACATGGAGAAAAATCCTGAACCTAGTTGCAAACCTTAATGCTGAGGTTGCACCTAACAGGGCAGATTCCTAGCTTCTCTTCAAAACTTGTAATTTCTGGCTAAATGGGCCTCACATCTGTACCTTACAGCCCCAGCATCAGTAACTATCTTTCATACACCTCTCTTCTCCATGTGCTTAGCTCATGCAGGGCACATTATCCGAGACCCCGGGGCCTTCCAACTGGTGCCCGTGATCAGGGTTCTTCAAGCTCCTACACTGTGGCTGTGGTGCACACGTATTCCGTCCTCCACTATCAGGCTAAATGGCTGAGAGGAAGAACAAAATGACTGAATGTACTGGAGGAAAGAAGCCTTCTACTTTGCCTTACACTTTACACATCTGGATGGGCCCCTCCATCCAGACAAAGCCTGGCACTGCAGACGTCATCACCACCCTTTCAATAATCTGCTATGTCACCACTACGTGCCCAGGACTGTTCTGGTCATTTAAGACATAGTGCAAAAGCCTGAAGAAGGCAACATGCATCATTCTGCGGCTGCTGAGCAGCCTCCCCCACAGATTGGGTTTGTTTCCCAACCCCCAGGGTGTGTGGCACACCTCACATGTAAATCAAATTGAGGTTTCAGGACATTTATGGATGTTATGTATCACAGAACTTCAAGGTGAAAGCCACAGACAATAAATTCTAAAACACCAAGGTCCCCTAACATGAAGCAGGTTTTGCTCTTTGAACCAAGGTCGTATCTTCCTATGCACACACATCAAAGGTTCTATATACTTATGTATATTCCCTGCAACAGTTTGAAGGGATGTTGCTCACCTGCTCCTATCAGGAAGCTGGCTAGGCCACAACTGCAAGCTGAATGCTATGAGAACAGGTAGTTGTCCAGTCTGACGCTGCCTGCGATTAGGAGTGGGTTCCCCCTGGTTAACTATGGACCACAAAACCTGTCAGAGGGTGAAGCTGAGACTTGGCTCTGGGAAACTGTTTCCATACAGAGCTGTGGGCCTAACACCACCCCATTTCACTTTCCAAAGGAAGCCAGAAACCAGGATTCTTTTCTTGTTGGCAACAAATGCAAAATTTTAAGAACTGCTATGTGGGCCAAACACAATATGTCTGCAAGCTAAATCCAGCCAGTTTGCAGACTCTGAACCAAAAGCAATACACAGGCTCCAGGACCAAGGTTCTACCCGGTATTCAGGCTGCAGGCATCCAGGACACCAAAGGTGGTGGTGGTGGGGGGGTGAGGATGCAGGGAGGCAGTGGTTTCCCATGATTTCTGAAACATTACCATGAAAAGGTCAAACTCTTCTTCCCGGCGAGCAATCATCTGGTTCAGGGTCTCATCATCTGGCACCTCATCTTCTTCCTGGGTTCAAAAACAGAATGAAGAGGCTTTAAGGAGAGAGGCTACGTGTGTGTGTGTGTGTGTGTGTGTGTGTGTGTGTGTGTGTGTGTGTGTGTGTGGGTGGGTGGGGTCAGTATTCTGTCCTGTTTCTCAAGACAGAAAGGGAAGGGTCTCTCAGATTAGTACCCATCACTTGTAGTTTTTGAACTTCGAAAACTATCTTTCAGCAGGAAATCTGCCAAAGGGAGGGAATCTGCTCTCTAAGAAATACCAGCTCTCCTTAGTGTGGATCTTTTCTGTTACTTTTAAAGCAAGCTACTAATGTCTCCCCACCTCCATGACCTCATCTGTAACAAAGGCGGAACATCTATTTCACAGCAGGATGCTAGCCTTAACTACAGAAACCCACAGGAACAACTACTCCCTGCTAATTCTACTAATTCCACTGCAAACATCAATGCTTATTTTCAAAGATTTACCCAAAACAATGAGTTTTTTTCACTTATCACCAGGACAAGAAAAAAAATCATATATAGGTATGGAATACAGAACCTTTAAGATATGTTGAATTGGGGCTGGAGAGATGGCTCAGCGGTTAAGAGCACTGCCTAGTGCTCTTCCAAAGGTTCTCAGTTCAATTCCCAGCAACCACATGGTGGCTCACAACCATCCACAATGTGATCTGGTGCCCTCTTCTGGAATGCAGGTGTACATGCAGACAGAGCACACATATGCATAAAATAAATAAAATAAATCTTTAAAAAAAATATATATATATATGTTGAATTGATGTATTTCAGTAGGCACTATTATTGCTGATGGTGAGAACTATGGTTAGGACACAATTAAAAACTATCAATACAAAAATACCTCAAAATATACCTAATTAAAACAATTTAAATGAAGTACAAAAAGTGATTGCATAAGAACTAAAAGTTTATACATTTTCTATTCTGTTAAACAAAGGCACATTATCTGCTAATTTCTCAGAAATCAACTGTTCTCAAGGTTTTCAGAACTAACAGTATGCTCTGGCTTCCACGATTAAAAAAAAAAAAAATACCAGCAGCTTAAGCTAGATGATGTCAGTTCCCAAGATGCCTTGCACAGTGCAGGGACTTAATCACTCTGAGAAATGAATGCAAGCCAATAACGTATATGAGTTAAAATAATAATGACTTCTGAAAACCCAACTTAATTCACATCCATGTCGATAAAGTCAATCTGTCTAAATATTACATTTCATCTGACAGGGAAGCAGGCTAGCTGGAGGGTGGGGCAGGGGACTTACGAGGTCTTGTACCCGGCTAAAGCAGCAGAGAACAGTGGTTCTTCATTTGCTTTCACTCTCCCTCCAGCCTTACTGTCTTTGCCACCCACACAATGATGCCATAGGTATCCTTAGGCAACATGCAGGTTCTGCTAGAAGTTGGCAGGGCAGCTGCTCAGAGAGACCGGAGTCCTAAGAGCACAAGCAGCTGGGAAGCTTGCAAGAAATCTCGCTGTGTTCTTTGTACCCTCATATGGCATGCCAGCTGTGATCATACCACCCTGTGCTGCCCTGCTCTGTTAGGACAGAGGCCTTTCATTGAAGTCTCTGAAGGTCCCCAGTTGACTTCCCATCAGGGCACAGACTACCAGAGCCTGGTAGTAGTTGCCTGACACAGTCGTTGTCTGGAAGAGATGTGGAGTCCCAGCAGGTGGCTAACAGTAAGGAACAGTTGGCACAGAACGCCTCTGTAGGTCTAAGAGTGATCTGCCTCTCTGTGGTTTAGGAAGATTAGAAAACTCCAGGCATACATGCACACCATCTCATCTGATCAGATAACATTTTTTACAAGGTCTTTAAAAATTCTTTTAAAAATTAAAATAAACAAGAATTCAGTGGAGACTCCTGACTGAGTATCAGCTCTTCCCACATCGTGCTTTTTGACTGTGTGCATCACTTAAATTTAAAATTATGGACCTAAAATTTTTATCACGTTATAATTATTTGAAATGTACTTAATATAGTTATTATGTTATTTACTCAATATTTATTTGTTATGAGAGTGCAAAAATGGGCTAAGGTGTGTGTGAAAACATCAAAAGACAAAACTTGTGGGAGTCAGTTTTCTCCCTCCAACATGTGGGTCCTGAGGCCTCAACTCAGTCTGGCAGACTTGGCGGCAAGCCCCTTTACCTGCTGAGCCATCTCACCAGCCTTAAGTGTTTTTGGGAAATGGCCAAATGTATAAACAAAAGCAAAAAGCACCTGACAATCTAATCCCTAAGTCTGCACCAAATCTTCAAGTTTAAAAACCAGAAGTGGTTAATTATTTGAGATTTTAAAATGTTTTAGATGTGTGTTGATGTTTGAGTGCATATGACCAATTTTATTTCTCATCTGAAACTCAATAGGTTTCTAATCTCAGATATATATATATATAAATATATATATATATATATATAAAAGGCAGACAAATTAGGAGGCACAATACCAAATCACGCTTCACTTTGCAAAAAGATTCATTTCAGAAATGAAAATGACTGTAAGAAAGACTTTAAAGCTTTGCTTCACATGCCAACACTCAAGGCATCTCTCTCTGGAAACTGGCTGGCCCCATCAGCCAGGGAATCAGAAAAATGGACACAGCTAGCCAAAAAAAAAAAAAAAAACCACCCTGAGTGAGGTTTCCCAGACCCCAAAAGACAAATATGTATTCACTTCTTTGTGGACATTAGCACTTAAGCTATATATAATCCACATGACCAGAGGTTAGGTATAGAGTAAGGGACTATGCGGGAGGGATGTAGCTCCCTAGGAAGGGAAATAAAAGTTATAGATGGGCCAGGCGTGGTGGCACACACCTTCAATCCCAGCGCTTGGGAGGGAGAGGCAGGAGGATCTCTGTGAGTTCGAGGCCAGCCTGGTCTACAAAGAGAGTCCAGGACAGTCAGGGCTACACAGGGAAACCATGTCTCAGAAAACCTTAAAAAAATAATAGTCATAGATGTGTATGGACAGGGACTGGAAGGGGAGGATCAGATGGGAAGTGGGGAGGGGAAAAGGGGTGAAGGAGGGAATAGAGAGGGATACCTAAAACTAAGGGCCATTTGAGGGGTAGTGTGGGAACCTAAAACAGTAGAAGCTTCCTAAAATGCACACAGATATGAAGGTGATCTAAATGGAACTGCCAAATAACGGGGGGGGGGGGGGCCCCATGTGGATATCTCGCCATCAAATGAAGACTCCAGTTCTGGGAATGGATTATATTTAATCAAAATGTTGGCCAAGGGTGCTCCATGGGAACCTCCAAACACCTAAATTGTTGGGGTGACCTCTCTGTACACTGTGTGAAGTGTTGTCTTTGTATATTCAATTATTAATTCTGTGCTGCCATATAGCTAAGTACTATCTGGGCTTTGGTTTTGTTAGTCTAATTGCTCAGCACCTGCATCGTATTTTGTAAACACACACTTCCTTCACCCCCTGGTTGGTTTAATAGAGAGCTGAACAGCCTATAGAAAAGGCAGGGAAGGAAAGTGGGATTTCCAGGCCGAGACAGGAACTTGGGAAGGAATCTGAGGTGGGAATAGTTGCCACTCAGGACTGTAGGAAGAAACAGGTGCTGCGACTAAGAGACTGAAAGGTAACGAACCACGTGGCAGGATGAAGATTAATAGAAGCAGGCTAATTTAAGTTTTAAGTGGGAGAAAGCCTAAGCTAAGGCCAAGCTTACACAAACAAAAAGGAAGGTCTCCAGGTCATTATTTGGGAACTGGCAGTCCAAGAAAGTCACACTATAGAAAATACTGCCAAGGCTATTGGTTGCTCTCCGCAAAGTGATGCTGAAGACAAGACCTACACAACTCACTGAATACGGAGAAGTCAAGCTGGGGATTACCTCCTACAGCCCTCACCCTTACTGACTGGTGTTTAAAGGTACACTGCATGCTACACCAAAGCAGAAAGGCAAATACCAACCGAGCTACAAATCCTTTGATCTCCAATGGTGACCTGAATGGAAGGTGTGCTAGTGTGCTAGTGGCACATAGCTTAGGGGAGTAACCAACTAATATTCGATTGAATTTAAGGCTCATTCCATAATATGTCACTCATCCCCAATACTGCTTGGGTGACCATGAACTACGGCTGGACAGGCCAGGGACCTTAGTGAAAAACTAAATACTACTGTTCTGATAAAAGAATACAGCAACAAAATGACTCTAGCAACATTCTGCTATACTTATAGATCAGTGTCTTGCTCAGCCACTGTCAGAGAAGCTTCCTCCTGTTGTAGATAGAAATGAATACAGAGACCCACAGTTGGACAATGTGCAGAGAATGGAGAGATCTTCAAACACTCAGTACTAAACTGATGGGATGTTTTCCATCAATTCCCTCTCCTTAAGGCTCCGGGAACCCTACAGGAGAGGAGGCAGAAAGACTCTAAGAGTCAGAGGGTATGGAGGGCACCGAGGAAACAAGGCCTTGTAAACACAGCAGTACAGGCACACATATGAACTCACAGAGACTCTAGCAGAATGTACAGGGCCTGTACAGGTCTGGCTGGGCCTGACGGGATTCCAGTTCTGAGTGGAAGTGGACATAGACCCCTATCCCTAACACAGAAGCTATCTCCAGTTGATAACCACTCACAAATAAGAAAGCAAGAGAGGATGTGGATGTGGGTGGGAGGTGGGGAGGATATAGGAGGAGCTGGAGGTGGGACCATAATTAGAATAAAATCTATTTTCAATGAAAAAATAGGACTTTTAAAAGAATTTAATTTTTAATTTATAGAGGATTTCAAAAACAAAAAAATATGCAATGAGAGCCATATTTCATATAAATATGTAAAATAAACTTATGCATAACTTTTAAGCACAGTACACAAAAGCAAATATGTCTGTCTATCCTTGGATAGCGTTATGGTTAAGAAGTGGTGCTGGTATTTTGTTTTTTCGATGTTATAGATATGTTTTTAAATGTACTTCAAGTTCATTTTACGCTGATGGTTTGTGTGTGTGTGTGTGCGTGTGTGTGTGTGTGTGTGTGTGTGTACAGAATGGCCCTAGGACCTCATACAAGCAAGGCAAGTACTCAACACAGTGATATATCCCCAGTCCTAGAATAAATATTTGGAATAAAATGACTGAAACGGGTCATCTAAAAGAATAAAATGACCCGATAAACAAAATATGACCAAACCACTGTTTGCACAACTTTGGCAATTTTTGTAAACAGAGGCCTTAGTACTTGGGTGATTCTTCTCTGCCCCTGTATAGTTCTTTAAGAGATCATTTTTGTGGTGGTTACCCAAACTCTCCAAACTCATGAGATAAAGGTTGAAGGACCGTCCTGTAATCGTTGAAGTATTCCCATCTCTAATCAAAAAGCAACAGAGACAGAGGCTCTGGATTTTGAGAGGAAGAAAAACTAAGGTAAGACCTAGACCAGCTAAACGAGTCCTAGGGAGTATAACTGCTGCAGTTCCACATCTTGCCTATAGGAGGCAGCACTCACAACACAATAAAATATACTTGATGGTACCCAATCCCCCAGAGGAGAGTGAAATGGGTACAGGCTATCTTCGAAGGTCCTAAGAAGACAGCTCTTAAGACACGCCTATGAGTAACTTGCCAAGTTTGTCTGTGCTTGGGATATAAGACAGCAGGTAATTTAGCCGTTTTAATTAACACCAGCCCAGAAAATTATTTAAAGAACAAAGGTGTTATTCTTAATACTTTTGAGACAAAAGGTCACGGTTAGATTTCATAAATTTGGCTTTCTGTAATACCTCATTCTCCTCTTCATGCTCCAAAATGGCCTGCAGAAATGCTCTTCGCTCGTGGCTGGATGACTTCTGATCAAACATGCCGGCCTGGATAACCTTCTGGTCCACATTCAGCTTGTATTTTGCAGCTGCGAGAATCTTTTCCTCTACACTGTTGACGGTACACAGCCTTAGCACACGGACCTCATTTTGTTGGCCAATGCGGTGAGCTCGGTCTTGGGCCTGCAGATCCTGTTTTTGAGAACAATATGCTGTGAGGATCCAAGCATCTGGATTAACCCAATGAAGGTAAGAGTGAGATGCAGGAGGGTTCCATAACCAGCCTTTACAAAGGCTAGATTTTGCTTACTTAAAAAAAAAAAATTAAGGTCATTTCCTATTGAGTAAGTCTGGACTTAAATTAACTCACGCCAAGTAAAATATTATCTCAGGATTTGAAATCTGGCTCTTAAAATATTTACTTCCCTTCCTGAAAATTAGCCATGAAATTTTGCCCTTCATTGAAACAAAAACCAATACATTTTATGTTAGAATTAAGACTTAGATACGATCTACAAAAACATGTTCAAGTAGGAAGACATATAGTCTCTTCATTGCTGTGTTAATGACACTATTACATCACTGAATTTTACTTTCATGCATTATATAGACATATACATGTACATCATACATACATACATATAGCACCTGCCAGCTACCCAATTCCTGGATCTTAACCCTATCAAAGTTTCAGTATTTCATTTTACAAGTATATATTAGTACATCTGGAAATGCAAATGATTGCTAGTAGGATAATAAATTAGAGAGTTGGGAAGGGGGATGAAAATTTGGTGCAGTATGCCAAAATGTAAATATTGGATATGGCTCTGACTCAGAATTCACCTTGGGAAGTTTTTCCTGAAGAAACCACCATGGTTATGAATAAATATTAATAAATTAAAGTAGGCTGCTTTTGTTTTTAGCATTACCTACTCTTTCTACATTTTTTCTTTTTTAACATTTATTTATTCATTTATTATGTATACAGTATTTGTTCTACATATATGCCCGGGCAGATCTCAATGTAGATGGCTGTGAGCCACCATGTGGTTGCTGGGAATTGAACTCAGGACCTTGGGAAGAACAGCCAGTGCTCTTAACCTCTGAGCCACCTCTCCAGCCCTACATTTTTTTTTTTTCAAAAGAAAAGAGGAAATAAACTTTCAACAGTACCAGACTAGCACAGTAGATTGTAGCCTCCGCTAGCACAGACACACAGATTGTCAGGAGATTCAATGACACAGAAGCGGGAACTAGAAGTTGTGAATGAACATGTCCATCTGGTCCCTATGCCATGCAAAAGGTAACCGCATCAAACACTACCATGCCAACAGTGAGTACACTGCCCACTAATAGGACTAGAGACTTTAATAGTTTTCATCTTGTTTATACATAGTTTCACAGTTTCCTCTTCTTTAAACATATTAATCTTATAATATGAAAAAGGCTTTACTGAAATGTTTATGTTAAAACTTCTGAAGCCATCACCTAACTTTGTAGCTACTCAAATAAACAGGTCTTGGCATGGCCCTTTTAATCACATTGTCCAGGTGAGGGACCAGGCCTGCCGCTGATGCCATTAGACCAGTAATGTTTTTAGGACAAAGGTTTATGCTCTGTTCCTTGCATCCCAAGCATTCCACCTTTAACCAGCTGACACTCAGCTATAAGCTTGTCCTTTCACCCAGCCCAGGTTCCTGTCACCTGTGCAACGCAAAGGGACAGTGGACAAAAGTGTGCACAGATTCGTTTTTGCTGCAGGGATCTTTGAAATGGAGAGATTAAGGCAGAAGTTTGTCTTTGGAAGATGTAAACAAATTCATGTAAACATCATGTGCTGAACCTGATAGGCATTAGTTCCTCAAATTATTTTCCAAAGAGGACAATGTAAAATAGATAACTCAAATGCTTCCTTGAGGAAGGCTTGAACCGATCATCTCTTCCAACACATCTTCACCAGGACACCTATGGCAGTCAATGACAGATCTGTGTCATCAACCTTCCATTAGAACTAGGTTGAGTCAATCATTTTTCTAACAGGTCTCATCCTAAAGATTTGGGATCCCTGGGGCAGAAGCATAAAGGAATAGTCCCTTTATCAGCTTCATATTTATATTTCAAATATGAAAACTAGTCTCCTCCTTCTGGTAGTAGAAGATCAGGCTTGCCAAGAAGGTATAGTCTTCTGACCAATATCCTAAAAGAAGCTGATACAACCACAACATTAAAATGCAGGTGACAGCATTTTACACTGACATTTCCATCCTGGCAGAGACAGGGTGGAAACTTCAGGGTTTGTATCTACATCACCTGTGTATTTGGAAAGTAATCAAAGTTAGCATTCCTGGGAAGTAGGGGTTCAAAGAATGTGAGTCCCTAGGCAAAAAAAAAAAGGAAGGTTGCAGGGTTGAATGTTATAAATAAGTGCTGTAATGTCTGAACAGATTACTATTTCTGAGATTTCTCTATATCTTTTTGTTTAACTTTGGATTGTTTTTGTTGCTTGTTTGTGGCAGTACTGGCGATTAAATCCCAACCTCACATATGACATTTTAGGCAAACTTTCTACTACTAAACTATGTTCCAGTAGTAGAAAGACAAATTATCACTAAGCTGCCCAGGCTGGCCCTGAAGCCACACTGTAACCCATAAGAATGGGATGAACTTACATCTTCCTGCTTCTGTCTCCCTCACAGATGACATTACAGACTTCTGCCACTAGGTTCTGTTTATGTCTAGGGTCTCAATAGCAGTCTCAAACTTCATCACCCTCACTTACGTGTGATGGTATGTGGGAGATTTGAATGAAAATGGCCCCATAGGCCCACAGGGAATGGCACATGTTGGAGTAAGTGCGACGGTGGAGGAAATTAGTCACTTGGGAGTGGCTTTGAGGTTTCAGAAGCTCAAGTCAGGCCCAGTGTCAGCTCTCTCTTCCTGCTGCCTGCAGACCCAGATGTAGAACTCTCAGCTCCCTCTCGAGCAGCACCATGTCTGCCTGTGTTTGGTCATGCTCCCTTCCATGATAATAACGAAATAGGCCTTTACACTGAAAAGCCAGCCCCAGTGAAATGCTTTCCTTTTTAAGTGTTGCTGTGGTCATGTTGTTTCTTCTCAGCAACAGAGCACTGAGCTAAGACATGATGCCTGAACTCAAGAGCCCAGCTGAGAAGAGGGAGACGTTATGGCTGAGTGTTTTGTTAGTTACGGAACTTCTAGTTAATAATGGAAACACCAAGCCAGCCATGCTTCTAGTCAAGTTTGAAGAGAATTTGATGAATGCCAGATCTTGTTGGTAATTCCCAATTTGTGTATTCTCCCTTTGCTGCTTCTAGGTAGGTCAGCCACTGAAAGCAGGTAGGAAGAAAATCGCAGGCCTGCCAATCTGATAGGAAGCCTGCCTGCTGCAGAAGGCAACCAGGGATACTGAAATAAACACATGAAAACTGTTTCTGAACTTGAAGCAAGCAGACTCTGCTGGAGGTTCCCACCCTTACTTCTGCTCTATTTAATCTCATCTACACAGAATGACTGGGTTCGAGGCTCAACACAGAGGCATCCAGGCTCACTGTATTAGACACCTGAGGGTGGGCAGCAGGAAGCAGGAGGCAGGGCTGTGTTTCTTTAAGAGCTGCCTTTCAATTTTAATTGTACCCCTGCACTCCACTTCCTGCCAGCAACACTTTCTGGAAGTCCCTCCCACTCAACATTCCCAATCTCCTTGGGACCTACTGCTGAGGATGGCCAGTTGCCCAGGAGCCTGGGAGGGACAGGGTTCAGGTTCATAAGTGAGAAGTGCACCCCCTCCCCCTTTTAGTAGTTGGAATTCATGGATGTTACAGTATGAATCATTCTACCCAGTATTTCATAGGCAGATGTTTCATGTCCTAGGATCAGTTAGAAAACCCTAAAGATCTAGCCAACATTCATTGTGGGACCACCCAAATATTCCTTTCAAAGAATACCTCTAAAGTTATCCAGAAAAAAAAAAGCTAACAATAACAGATACCTGATGGGATATGTGTGTGTGTGTGTGATTTTTAAATGACACAAAATAAAAGGGAAGGCTAACTATCCTATAATAAATGTTAAATAAGTTAACTAAGTTAGTAACTTGCCTGGGACTCAGTCTCCTTAACGGCTGAAGTGTAAATATAAAAGTGGTTGTGAAAGCCGAGTGAAGCAATGCACACCAGGAGGCTTGTGTGGAAAGAGTGCTCAATGTTTGCTACCCGCCACATTCTTCAGTTTGTTCTTATTATTACTGGTCCTGGAGGCCAAACACTAGGCCTCACGAAAACTAAGCTCACAGTCCACCACTGAGCTATACCCCTAGCCCTCGGAACATTTTTGATTTATCCCTTCACCAGATGTAATTTGCTCAATGGCAATCCCAAGAGACGGGATTAAGACAGAAGAAAGTGAGTTCTCCAGCCCACACTTGGGCTCTTCCCAGGCTTGGGCATAACAAGGGAAATAGCTACACTCCAAGGGAGATAAGAAAACAGCCATAATAATTGGCTGGGCTATTTCTCCTTTGGAGAAACTGCCCAGTCATTCAGAAATGTGTTCTGTCCTATAAATGTGAGTGATGAGACTGATAATCTTTGCCCTCCTCTCCAGAGGAGTCCTTGGCGCCTGAGCAGATGGACCCACCTGATGAGGGTTCCAGTCACTGTCAAAGATGACCACCGTGTCCGCGGCCTGAAGATTTAAGCCCAGGCCCCCAGCGCGTGTGCTCAGCAAGAAAATGAAATACTGGGATCCAGGTTCATTGAATTTCTTCAGTAGAGCAGCACGATCTTCAGACTTGGTGGTGCCTGAGGGGATAAGAAAAATAAATTTGCCAATTAACTTCTGCCTGAAAAAGGCGGTGAGCTAGTCAAAAGTTCCGGCTTCCTTGAGAGGTACGTCTACACTCCTCTTAGCCCCGGTGAGGTAATGGTTGAGGTTTCTGTAGTTTTGGAAGGAACTTGAAGCATTTTGCGATTAGAAAAAAGAAAGGAAGGGAGTGTTTACAACGTTTCTAACCAGATACTTTTGCAACTTCACAATTTCTAGAACATTCTTACTTGAAGACGAAATGAACACATTTCCTGGACTTACTGTGCCCTTAAAAATAACAAATAATTTTAAAAAGTCACCCACAGCCGGGCGGTGGTGGCTCACGCCTTTAATCCCAGCACTTGGGAGGCAGAGGCAGGCGGATCTCTGTGAGTTCGAGGCCAGCCTGGTCTACAAAAGTGAGACCAGGACAGCCAGAGCTGTTACACAGAGAAACCCTGTCTCGAAAAACCAAAAAAAAAAAAAAGTCACCCACAGACACATGCATACTCACATGCTTAAAACCTGTGATTATAATAGTTTAAAGCAACTTTTCTGGGAGGCATTAGAACAAGGTCTTATTTACCACAAGAGAATTAAAACAAAAAGAAGCTGGTCTCTACTCCCTTCACATTTGGGTTCCTGCCAAGGGCAGGATGTTAAAAATCATCAAAGTGAAGAGACTGTTTCCTTCCTGAAGACTCCTCGCCACAGTACCTCAAAGTGAATCTCAGTGTTTGGGGGGCAGGGCTAACTCCTGGCTGCTCTTCGGGGTTAAAGGATGTTAAACTAAAAGATGCTAAACAGGCTGTTAGGTGCCAGGGGAGTCACCACAGGGAGTTCTGAAAGGTACAGACTCAGCAGAGATCATCAATGCCAGAGCCTGCCGCTTCCTTGTGGGCTCACCTGTGCTCCACTCTAGCCATCTGGAACTTATTTATGCGGCCTCTTCATAAAATGTAGTGTGGAAGGGACAGCACAAAACTCCATCAGCATTCCTTCTGGGTGTTTTTCACCAGGGAAGTGGATTCTAAAAATCCACTGATGGGGAAAATCTAAGCCTGTTACATGATACTCCCTGGCTGGCTGCTGTACAAATGTTATTCCTACGAGTTGCTCTTTTTACTTTTTTTTTTTAAATAATGAAAATATACCACAATTTATTTCAGAGGATTAAAACATTTAACCAACTCCAGCTAAAGGGATCAAGTTACTCACTAGGGTCAAGTTCCCAAACATGGGGGATCTGCTTTTCACATTTAGTGAAAATAATGAGTATTCCCAGGAAGGAGAGAATCAATCCTACAAATACAGCAAGTGGGGAATTAGGAGCGGGGGGGGGGGGGGGGGGGGGGGGGGGGGGGGGGTTGGGGGGGGGGGGGTAGGTGTTGGGGGTTCTGGGGGATCTCTTCCTGTAGCAAAGCAGTGTTCTTTGGACTTGTCTTACTTTCTAAATTAGGGGGTTTTGGGGTTTTTGTTTTGTTTGGTTTGGTTTTTTTGTTTGGTGAAGTGCTCATATCCTTCCAGGGGAACTGCAGGAATCCAGACTTAGGGGAGGGGTGGTTTACTGAGTGACGTCTGAAATATGCAAATCTTTTAAAAATTATTTTCAGAACTGCTTTGCTGAGATTATAGCAGACCATTTACCTATGATGCTAATAGGAGGCTCGTCGTATTTTGCCAGAGACCTTCTCTATACAGCCTTTGCAGTCACAATCTCCTACCAAAAAAAAAACGTTTGACTTTTGCCTCACAGCTTTAGAAGTTCCTGTCTACTAGCCAGTCACACAGCGAGTCTGCTATGTGCTATTCACAAAACAGCATCATGACAGAAGTGTGTGGCAGAGCAAAGCTGCCTACCTCATGACTAGCATACATAAAGAGCATAAGGGAGAGGATGGGGCCCATCATCTCCTTGAAGGGCATGTCCCCAGTGGCTCAGAGACTTCCCCTAGGTCCCACCTCTTACAGGTTCAACCACCTCCCAGACAGACACTCTGGGGACCAAGCATTTAACATGTAGGACTTTGGAGGAAACTGAAGATCTAGACCATAGCTCTTGTATCTCCATCAATGTTGAATTCTATGTGAAAACCACACCCACCCTTTAGTTGGTGGTATAGGGATTGAACCCAGGACCTTGAACAGGGTAGGTAAGTAAGCGCTCTGCCACTGAGCGACAACCCAAGTCCTAAAGAACACTCTAACCTTATACTTGATCTCCTGCACAGGGTTCAGTCTGAAAAGAATATAACATTTTAGGCTTGCTCCAGGTACATTTTGTTTCTTTAAATATCCCTGTATGTGAGTAATGTCAGTCGCACAAGGTTTTATCATCCACATATTTATACTCTGCCTTAAATTGAGAGAAAAGACAAACAAACCAGCAAATATCCTTCTAAAATGGGGAAAGGAGGAATAAAGGCATGGTTTCATTAACAGTCAGGTGCAGACACTGGGCCCCAGGTACTCCGAGGTTATAACCTTCAACAGTTTTAACCACTGAAAAAATGATCTGGTAAGATATGAATAGAAACAGCTGGGAAATATGCCCACCTAGGACAAAATAACCTCAGGTGCAAAACAGAGCACCGAAAAAAAAAATAACAGTATCAGTATTCTTTAATCAAAGGAGCCCCCCCCACCCCAGGCTCTCCACCAGAGACCCCAGGCAAGTAGATCAACTATGGAACTTTCTAGGTGCTTAAACTGTTAAAGAAAAAAAAGAGCTGGAAGTTTAACAAATAAAAACAAAGGAATGAAAACACCCCATCACTTTCCATGAGCATTTCCTATGAGAACATTCAGGATTTCCTGGCTTGTCGTTTCCAGTTGGTAGACACTAGCATGGGGTCTCTGATGTTCACCAGCAACCTCTTCAGTAGGGCTCAGGAAAGACTCAAACTGCTCTGGTAAGAGTTCAGCCTAAGGCAGACGCCCCTTGCCGCAGGTGCATGGGGTTTAATGGGCTCAGCCCCAGCATCAGTTCCATGGTGTGTTAGACTGTGATGGAGGACAAAACCCATTACAGGAACACAATTAACAGCAAGGGGCCACTGTGTTGAAAACGACAGAACTTGCCAGAAGGAACACATGGAACACATTGCTAGACTGTCATGACTGCTAATTTTTCACTGAGTTTTGGCTGTCCTAAGAAATTTCAACTTCTGGATGAAACTTCACCATTTGCTCTCACCAAAAAAATAAATAAATAATAATTCCCCATGACAACAGAACAATGGGATAATAACTAAACCTATCTGTGCAATCACAACCTTTGTAGAAAAATACCTGGAATATTTGCTTAGCTTTTAGCAAGAGATTTTTCTTCCTGAAGCCAGAGTTGAGATCTCAAGTTTGGTAATGAAAATCTTATGACCTGGATGACAGGGTGGTGTGGGGGTGCAGCCGGAAGGGTGTACATACATTCACATGGCCACGTGTACAACACTCTTCACTTCCAAAATGAGTGGCCGCTGTTTACAAACAGCAGGGAAAGCCTGTGTAGGCATCTCAGTCCCTATGGGGCACTTTTATGCAACTTCATCTCTCCTGAAGGCAGAAGAGCGAACCGCCCTGTTGTCTTGTTTCCCTAGCTCCCAGCTGTGTCACAGTCCTTGGTAGAATGTTGCTGATGGACAAGCTAACTGTCCTTCCACGACGGAGCTATTTCCCTGGCTGCACTCAAACCAAGCATTTCTGGAACTAGATACTCCAAGTTAGAACCTGGTTTCACAGTTCAGCTTTGTGTTTGGTTCTTCTAAATGGAGACTGTACTGACAGGGACGAAGGCACTCATTGAGAAAATTAACAGTGCCTGTGAAGTGCTCTCTCTTTCCCTTTTTATCCTGCGTGTACAGGCACCCCGTTAACTTTAGCTCTTATGGCTACTGTCATACGTAAACGATAAGAACAGCAGCCAAACAGTTAAAGACTCTTGGGTTGGCAAACAAACACAAGAGGGGCTGGAAGTCATTTCCTGACATTTTTAAAAAAGATGTTTCTGTCCTTGTTAAATGCGGTTAAGTGTGCACTTTGCCTGAGTGTATGTAGGTCATATGTGTGCAGTGCCCGTGGAGACCAGAAGAGGGCGCTGGAATCCTCGGTATTAGCTTCCATGTGAGAGCTGGGAACTCACCCCAGCAGGTGCTCTTACTTGCTGAGCCATCTTTCTATCCCTTCATCAGTTTTATGGCTTCAAATATTCCCAGGGTACAGGGGGAAAAAAAAAAAGAGGTGACTGGAAGCAGCAACACTGGTTAGGTAGATAATTTAAGGAAGCTAGCAACCTGCAAACCCAGAGGGAAAGTAAACCTGTCTGTTCTACCTGAGAAATTACAGGAGGCACTGACAGTGGGAGAGAGGGTGCCACTCCAAAAGAAAACACTCAGATTTGATGAGAGAGAGAGAGAGAGAGAGAGAGAGAGAGAGAGAGGAGACTGGATTAAGACTGCCTAGGAACATGCATTCATGTTGACTCAACCATTCATCAGCGACTTTGGAAAGGAGGGGTAAAGGGCCTTAAAATCACCAAGTGTCTGACATCACAACTAAGTTTAAGAAACTAAAAAGGTAAAGTTAATTTAATAAGACCATAAGGGGTGAACCATACAGAAAATGAACCTAAAAACTCAAGTAAGAAAACACTTGCTAACTGGGTTTGGTTTATTTCTAATTACCATCTGTAAAGGGGGAGGTTGCCGTCAGACTGAAAATCGCCCCAGACCTTCTAATGGAATATAAATGTTAAGTTCCCACTCACTTAACAACAACATTACACTACATCAGATGAAAACGGTTATTAGAAAGGCTGGGCTCCCTACACCCAGGGTTGCCTGCCTCCTGTACATAAGCCTGCTCTTATACCTACACAACCCTGCTTGACCACACTGTCCTTCTCCAAACTTTGAAAATTGCCATTTTTTTTTAAATCTCTGAAGTACTACAATCAGTATCCAGTATCCAACTTATCCAAGTAATTTAGGGGATATCCCTAAATGCATATTTCCTTCTACTCATATTTGCTTATTAATGTGATATTTAAATACAGACAGGCCTTGAACTCACAGAGACCCACCAGTCTCTGTCTCCTGAGTGCTGGTATGAAAGGTATGCACTGCCAGGTCCAGTCAAATCTCATTCTTAAATTTAGCCAAGTTCTCTCAATGGTTTTTGTGCTGCTAGCTTCCATCAACTTAAGACAAGCTAGAGGCATTTGGGAAGAGGGAACCTCAATTGAGAAAATGTCCCTGTCAGAATGGCCTGTGGGCAAGCTCGTGAGGCATTTTCTTGATTGATGAGTAGGAGGAACCAGCTCACTGTGGGCACTGCCAACCCTGGGTAAGTGATCCTGAGAAGGACTAGAAAGCAAACTGAGCCAGCCAGTTAGAAGTGTTCCTCCATGACCTGACAGCTATGAAACGAAATGAACCTTCTCTCCGAGTTGCTTTTGGTCCTGGTGATTTATCACAGCAATAGAAACTGACTAAGATAGTCTGCAGCATCCAGGAAGTAATGGCGTCTCATCTCTTTTTTTTTTTTTTTTTTTTTTTCTAGGTTTTTGGAGACAGGGTTTCTCTGTGTAACAGCCCTAGCTGTCCTGGAACTCATGCTGTAGACCAGGCTGACCTTGAACTCACAGAGATCCACCTGCCTCTGTCACTGAGTGCTGGGATCAAAGGTGTGCGTCACCACACCCAGCGAGTCTCTTAACAATGTGGCCCCCACCTATGTCCTAGTTAGAGACATGAGCTTCAATGGCAAACTTGTAAACATTGTTACTGAATAAAGGAGACATAGAGTGCATCCCTTAGGATATGTCTTCTCTGAAAACGTCAAAGTTTTGTCAGCATACTCCATGGCGCACACAGTTGAGAGACTGAAAATCAGGGGTCAAGCCCTTCTGCTCGGTCCACCTGCAGTATTCACACAGGATTCTGAATCTGTGCTGATATGTATGTGGGGTAAACGATGGTGCAGATCATGCCAACGATGTGAAGGGCATCAAAGGACACAAACGTGCCATCTAGCAGACCCACACCCAGCCTGCAGGCCCACTTCTCGATGTCATTCCTCCTTTTTGGCTGAGATCGGAGCTCAGGGCCTATGGCCCCTTCGTTTTCAGTAGTGTGGCTTGAGTCTGGTGCCTCCCACACTTACCGTCAAGGCGCAGGTAAAGGAAGTTCCGAAAAGCAAAGTAATCCTCCATGATGGTCATGAGTGACGTCATCTGGCAGAAAAGCAGCACTCGGTGGTTAGTAGCTCTCAACTTGGGCAGAATACGATCAAGTAGCTCAAACTTTCCTGAGGCCCGATACAATTCAGCCCTGAACCCAGAAATGCAAAACAAGAAGGCAGTATTACTGCTGTCTTCTTGAAGGATCCGGAAGTGCTTAGCTTGTCAGATAGAGACTTGCACACAGTAAACATTCAATAAGAAACTGTAGATGGAAAGACGGATGAATGAATGAACCGATATTAGCTCCTAAGCCATGCAAGCATTAATGAGGGAAAAAAAAGCCATCCATATAAAACTCACAAAGGGTATGATGCACATGATACATACTACATACACACATATATATACATGTATATATGTGTCTATTATATATATGTATATATCATATACATCATACCCTTCATATATATATGTGTATATATATATATATATATATACGAATATATGTGTGTAATATATATATCTGGCAGGTGCCCAAAGGAAAAGGGAATCCTTCCATATCCCTAAGATTCTTCATGGTGTGCCATCAAGTTAATTTAGGACACTTATGATCACTCAATTACTTACTGAGCACCTACTGGGGTACCAACACAATGTGGGCCAGCATAGTTATAAAATAACTACACATTGTGGCCAGGACTATAAAGAAAAGCAGCACGTTGACAGTGAGAATTCAGAGTGCATCAACACCTGGCAGATCGTTTCAGAAATGAAGTCTTACCAAAGCACAGCCATGCCTTTGCATTTCTGTCTGATTCCATCCTACGTACAGCAGACTTTATGGTCTACAAAGTTGAAAATATTTCCTATCTAGCTCTTTACCGATAAAGCTTGCCAATCATTGACTTGGTGTGTGTGTGGTCAGTGGTTTCCCTGGAGAGGGAACTCTTTCAGTTAAACTATGAAACAAAAAGTGAAAAGACACCTAGGTGAGACATGAGGGCATGCACATAGAGAGGAGGAGATTGAAGGGAGAGGAAAATGCATGTGCATAGGCCCTGCATGGTGCAGGAAGCCTAGTAGGCCTCACCCATCGGGAACAATGGTGAGTGTAACAGGCTTAAGTCAGGGAGAATAGCCTTGAGGGACAACTGGAGAGGTGGGAAGGGAGCAGGTATTGGGGAGCCCTCTAGGGCCTGTTCTGGCTTTCGATGCAATGGGTAGCCCACTGATGCATTGTAAACAGAAGTGTGACCTCAAGTAAGCTGTTTCACAGGGTTGCCATGGGCACCGTGTGAGAGTGGGAAGGGAAGGGATAAGGTCCTGGCTTACTGCAGGAGTGTAAGGCAAAACACGATGGGAGAAGAGAGCCAAGGCCGCGGTAAGGAAGAAGGGTGAATGAAGTAGAGCCTTCCTCCATGGTAAACCTTTTGTTTTCAAATCAACAGGACTGTGTTTGGATAATAATAAAATTTACTTCTAGGGTTAAAACTGTTTGAAACATAAACACGCAGTCAACAACACTGAAAATATATCACTGGGTTGCAGAATTTATGCCATAGTGCATTTTATTCCTAACAGATCCATTTTCACATTTGTTTTCCTGTTGTCCATTGCTTACTCTGAGACCTGTCCTTCAATAGCTCACCCTTTACCTCTTAACTATGCTGGAAGCAGGAGTGGCCTCAAGGTTCAGAGGACAATGGAAACAAGGACAGAAAAGAGGCAACTGTCTCTAATCCTGTTCCTGTGGACCCCGCCTGCCCCTGGGATCCAACAAGCACACATGCATCCTAATAATTCATCTCTCCTGGGGTGAGACACAACATGTTCTGTATGGAGGAAACTTCATTGTTTCTCTGCAGCAAGGTGGGGCTCTGTTCTATGTCCATGCTAACAAAAAAAAAAAAAAAAAAAGCCTTCTTAGATCATATTACAAAGACTGACTGCAAAACTGACCACTTATTTATGGCAGATGAGACATTTTGTGCATCCGAATGTTAAACATCCATAGGCAATTAGCAAGAAAAATGCTCTTCAAGCCCAAGCTCCACTGTAGGTGAGCAGTCACCCCCTACTCAGCGACTGAAACAACATTGTTAGAATGTGAAACCACTGGTGAGTCTCTTAAATGAGACATGTGTCCTTTGAATGGATGTTTGCTCAGGGCATGCTGAAATTTATGCCAGTAAAGTACAAGGGAGAGCTGCTGCTGCTATCATTTTGCTTAGCAACTTCTGTCCCTCTGCAGGGGAGCGAGGAGGGCTAAGGAGGCTGACAGTGTGTTCTTGCAGGATAGAAAACGCTACAGAAAGAGGTTAGAGAAGGCCAATAGCAATGCATCTTGAAAGAGAGAGAGAAAAAAAAAAAAAGGATTTACCCATTGATGACCCCATTCGAATAGCCCAGATGTTCAGCAAAGGATTCCTTGAAAGAGAAAAGAAAATGATTTTAAACTGTAATCATTAACTTCTTGGTTTCTCTAGTATTTCTAGATCATAATCAAAGCAAAGCAAATGACACCTAAAGAGGTGCGTACTCACTGTGGAGGAAATCAGAAACTTATGTCTCTGAGGACACCTTTTGTCCCATTGTAAAGACATTCCTGGCGTATTCTTTGCCTTGGACTCTCTGATGTCGCGGTAGCTCACCGACCCAACAGTGCCTGGGTATGCACTGGCCAGGAGCTGAGCCTGGAACTGTTTCTGGTGATCTACCCACAAGTTCACAGTCCAAGTTAAAGGCAGGTTTAATATAAGCTTGTTACAACTATCATGTAACCATAAACACAACACGGCAATAGTAAACAACAGAAACAACGGTAATTACAGTCTTCACTGACCCTGGCAGGCCTCCCTTTTCCCTTCCCAAATAAAAGGTCCTGAACATTCTAGAACTTCAAGGTCCAAGCTTTTGCCATTAGAACACAGGACTTAATTACTTAATTCCTTTTTTATTGATAAAGAGGAAGACATACTTAACTGCTTTTGTGCTTTCTCTCTGGTCTCTTTATAAAAGGGAAACTACCTGAGGGGCGCAGGGCAAACCACATCTCCCTTTCAGCTACCGATAGGCTCCTTTTCTACTCCCCTCCACATCCAATCACTGAAGCTTTTTCTCCAGGAAGAAAAGACCCCGCCCTCACACTTCAAGGTGGGTCCCAGCCCCTCAGAGCACTGCCCTGTGGTAAAAATTACTTAGCTGAACAATGAATGGAACTCTACACCTGCTAGCCCACACTGTCACACTCGCAGGTAGCATCCCTTACTAGATTTGTCAGCTCCCATCCTGTCTCCAAGCAGGGAAGGGAAAACTAAAGCTATGGGACATATCTATAGACATCATACTATTATTTAAAACCCTCAGTTTTGGGGGTATGTTTCTATTCCCAAGTATTTGGGAAGCTGAGGTGCTCACACACACATGCGTACACACACACACACACACACACACACACACACACACACACACACACAGACACACACACACTCAATCACATAAGACTCGGAGTTTTAGACCAATATGGGTCACACAGAGAGGCCCTTGCTCAAATAAGACAACTTTTATTTCTCAGGTTTGAAGGTTCCCAAGGAGATAAGCCCAGGCTCAAAACTGGGGTTGTGAAATTATTTGGCATCAGTACATGGTTGTGTGGAAGATAACAAATACAGAACATAGGCAAACATACACAGCATCTTGGACCTATAACAGCCAAAGACTCAGTGACACCTGCAGGCTCTGGTTTCTAGGAGCTTCCTCAAAACTACTGCCCAGGTAGTCTGTCTGTCCACGGACATCACCCTAAGGGCAAACAAGCAGGTGCTGGAGAGAGCATATGCCTGGAGCCCCACTACCCGACTCTCCTTCCCGGAGCTCCAGATACTGAGAAAGACAGACCTCCCCTTCCTCCCCAAACCGCTCAACATGAAAAAAGAACGAAAGGTAGTTTCATAATTGCTAAGTCCCCACAGTCCTTTACAGATGAGAATAATATCTCAAAATGGTTTTCAGGAATAGGTGGCCAGTCAACCTGCCAAAACCCAAGCATTTCAGCATTAGGTATCATTTCCTATGCTGCCCCATTCCCTATCCTAGCACACTCCCAGCTGTGGCAAAAAAAAAAGCAGCTTCCATCTACTTAATGTGATTTTTGTTTTTGTTTTTTTTTTTTTTTACATGCTACTTCATGTGTTCTAATATAAGTGTTGCTCTGGGAGGCTAGAGAGAAGGTCCACAGTTAGGAGTGCTGGCTGCTCTTCCAGAGGACCCAGGTTCTATTCCCAGAACCCATAGAGCAGCTCACAACCATCTGAACCCCCCATCCAGACATCCAATGCCCTCTTCTGGCCTACACCAGGCACACATGTGATTCACAGACAGACATGCAGGGAAAAGCATTCACCTATATACATTTAATTTTTAAGAAATTTAAACATTGATCCATCTGCCAGGCCTATAATCTATTTCTCCCTCAGTACAAAGGCAGGAGGGAGACAGCTTAGAGGGTCAAGACTCATGCCACTCAGACACAGTGATAAAACAGCTTGTGACAGGATCTCACTACTGCTCAATGGATTCTCCTTCATCTGTATAAAGAAACAGCTATAGATTGTTGGTAGGACTTTTCATAGTACTCTTAGAGTTCAAATTTTGCTTAGATCTATACACACATCCCCTCCTTGTTCTGGAGCTCTGTTTCAACTGTAGTCTGCTGGGTCCACACATCCTCCTATTACAGCATACAGATGCTCTGTCATTTCTAGGGATACTGTCTCTCACGTCCACAAATACTCCCACCTCTCCTCACTGTCACAGATACCCGTCCCTGCATCCATATCATAGTTAGGGTAACTATTGCTGTGATGAAACACCATGACCAATACCAACTTGGGGGTGATGAAACACCATGACCAATACCAACTTGGGGAACAGGGCATTTATTTGGCTTTACATATCCTGAGTCACAGTCCACTGAGAGAAACCAAGACTAGAACTCAAAAGGGAGAGAACCTGGAGGCACGAGCTGATGCAGAGGCCATGGAGGGGTGCTGCTCACTGGCTTGCACCTCATGGCTTTATCACCATTACTTTACTTATAGTATCCAGGACCACCAGCCCACGGGTGTCTCCACATACAATAGGCTGGACCCTCCTCTCATCAATCGTTAATTAAGAAAATGCTCTACAGGCTTGCCTACAACCAAATATTCAAGAGGCATTTTCTCAATTGGAGTTCCCTCCTCTCAGATGACTACAGCTTGTGACATAAAACTAGCCAGCACAACCTAAACATACTCTATCTAGCAATCAGATACACCTCTGTCCATGGATACTCTCAGAATGTATGGATATTGTCCCTTCGATTATACCCTCCTTTAGGTCAATACCTTCCTTAGGCTTGCTCTCCCTGTCCATGAATGCTATCCCTATAACCAAGGGTGTTACCCTAGGGTTATGGATTTGTTGCTTATGCCTATGAATACCCTCCTCTGTCCACAGATCTCTGTCCATAGATGTTCTCCCCGTATCTAGATGGTCTTCTATGTACAAGAATGCTACTCCTATGATCAAAGATGCTCTTCTAATGTCTTTGGATGTTCTCCTTTTTGTCCATAGATGCTCTGTGTTTATGGATGGTTCCCTATGTTCCTGGATGATCTCCCTATGTCTATGGACACTCCCTTTCTGCCTACAGATGCTCTCTCTCTCTACATCCAAAAATGTTTTCTCTCATATAAACAGACGCTCTCCCATCCGTGTGAGGATCTTCTTCCCTACCTTTGGATTTGCCCACTGTTATCTACAGATGCTCTTTTCTAAGGACTTAAAGGCCATAGTGGTGTCAGGTTTCACCCACTCAGCCAGCTGAGATAGGCTTCTAATATAGGAAGGGGTGGTAAGAAAGTATTAACTGATCCAAAATGCACAACTACAAAATAAATTGGGATGAGGGATGAGAGGGATACTTAAAGCTAATAGTGCAACTCCTTTTGTCCCGGAACTAAGCTTTAATTTTCTGGAAAGTTCTGTCAGTTGCTTAAATAGACCAGAGCCCTACACTGCTTTTCCTCTCGGCTATTCCTCCTGTTTAGTTTGTAGTAGGCAGTGGCCCCTGTGGCATCAAGTGCCTTCAGGCCCATGTGGTTGGGCTTCTTTGGACTTCTGCTCAAGCCAACTGCCCCACTAGAGTGAACCTTGTCAGCCTAGGAATCTCATTCGCATGGAACAAACAAGGGAGAAAATGTCCTGTGGTCTAAAAACAGGGTTCTAAAGACTTTAGCGCCTTTCTCGCTCCCTGGCCATCTTGGCAGCTGAACTTGGTTGGGGATTGTCCCGCACCTAAAGCAGGAAGATGGTGGCCGCAAAGAAGATGAAAAAGTCTTTGGAGTCCATCAACTCGAGACTCCAACTTGCTATGAAAAGTGGAAAGTATGTGCTGGGATACAAGCAGACTCTGAAGATGATCAGACAAGGCAAAGCGAAATTGGTTATCCTCGCCAACAACTGCCCAGCTTTGAGGAAATCTGAAATAGAATACTATGCCATGTTGGCTAAGACCGGTGTCCATCACTACAGTGGCAATAATATCGAATTGGGCACAGCATGTGGAAAATACTACAGAGGATGCACGCTGGCTATCATTGACCCAGGTGATTCTGATATTATTAGAAACATGCCAGAACAGACTGGTGAAAAGTAAATCAGGAAAGTTTTCTTTAATAAAGTTTTGCCAGAGCTCCTTTAAAAAAAAAAAAAAGACTTTAGCATCAGAATGAAGTGACAATTTGCATCATCGCGAGGGAAATTAGACAGGAAAAAATATCAATCTATGTCATAGGTTAGCTCCAGCATCTCTCATAAGGACAATATTTCAAGAACATCTTTCTCTCCCATATCTATAAACACACTATTTAAGAATTTCTCCCAGCATCCTTCTGAGGAAGCTGGTTGCATGGGTCATTATTGTCAATTTCAGAGCTATAACAGTAACAAAGTAATTCACAGCATTTACCCAAATCCACATAATGAGCCGATGTTCCCAACATTTCCTCATTACTTTAACCTCTTAGTTATACAATCCCAGATGCTCAGGCCCTCAGTGCCAAAGTGAATCCACACCCAGGAAACAGGTCTGTTAATTCTGCCTGAAAAGCAGAGACCATGCCAGCTGGATATCCCCACACATGCTTTACACATATTTGAGGTTTTGCATCTTTAACTAGCACAATAAAGATGGAAATACAAAACACAGACTCACCTCAATGTGCTGGAACATATATGGGTGGTTGCATATTTTTCTCAGCTGCATGATAGTGTTCATAAGCGTCTTGGCACCTCCTTTCCCCTGAGCAAAAAGTGCAATGGGGAACTAATTATTCATTGATCAAATATTTTCAATGTTTTAAAACTAGGCTTCAAGACCGAGGTTGTAGCTTACTGGTGGAGCCTGTGCACAGCTTATGGAAGGCCTGGCTGGGTATAAGTCTAGCACTGAAGAGAAAGAAATGGGGAGGGGGGAGAAGAGAGAGAGAGAGAGAGAGAGAGAGAGACACTAGATATAGAGAAAACACAGAGTCCTTCGTCTTCTTAGTACTGAGTTCCAGTTGTTATTTAGCCTTTTCTGGGTCGCATATAGCATTGTCCTTGTGATCAACTTATCCTACAAAAAAAGGTAAATCTTACAAAATTATGTCAAGCCAATGGATTCTGGCAGATCATACAAAAAATACTAAGGAGAGAAACTGGACATTAAAATGTCCTAAAGTGCCACCCAACACTGGGAAGCATGTGTCATCTCCAGAGTTATCATGAGAAGTGTTAAATTTTTTTTTTTTTTCAGTTTTTCGAGACAAGGTTTCTCTGTGTAGCCCTGGCTATCCTGGACTCACTTAATAGACCAGGCTGGCCTCGAACACACAAAGATCCACCTGCCTCTGCCTCCCAAGTGCTGGGATTAAAGGAGTGCGCCACCACCGCCCGGCTTAAATTTTTTAATAACAGAAACACTATCTGGGGAACTGACCCTCTTTTCTCCCAGCATAATGTAGTTAACAGGTAATGATGGCGCTGGCAGCTACTGATCTGCCCCAAAGACACAGTGCTTTGCAGGAACAAGCCACCAATCAGGGGAAGGCTTCCTGGAAACTCAAAGCCACAAGCCCTGAGAAGATTAGAAGACATATCACAGTACCTGAGTCTCCTGGCTTTCACAACCTACCTTCTTATCCTTCTCAGACCCGTCTGTGAGGAGGATCCCCTTGGCTTGCATGTGACGATACAGAATCTTCTGCAGAGCTGACATGTCACACTTGATCACATACTCAACCTGAGGGCAGAGAGCAAGATACATACGGATAAGCATGGGAGAGAAACAGGCTGTTGGAATATGGCGACGACGAAGGGCCTGCTGGGGCCAGTCCTGGAAGCATGGAGGAGGCACCTGTTTCCCCTTCCTGCAATCATGAGTGGGGACAGGGCCACAGAACAGATCACAGTCCTCAAGGTGAAGTACCATGATAATGGTAAGATCTTTAAAAGGCTGCTTGTAGAAAATGCCAAGCTCATGAATTCCTACAACTTCTTGATCTGCTATTTGAGAGTTGGCTTGCCAACTGATTCCATCACAGTGTATTTTTAACATTTCTCCTGTTTTTTGGGGTCCTGTATACTTCCATGTGAAACAAAGAGTATTAGGAAAACAGTGATTGCCCCAAGGCTATAATTTTCTTTGTAAAACATCTTTAAATGGCTACGTGGGGCGACCCCAGCACTCGTCTTACAGTATGATTTACAGCAAACCTAAGTTGGCTGTCATTAATCTCTGCTCTCACAGACACGCCACTGTGAAGACAAGAGGTTAAAAGGAATGAACTCACAGCAAGACATAACTTCTACAACCTCATGGCTTTCTAAAGCAGGACAGGTACTCCTGGGTGTCCAGTTGAGAAAAGACAGAGTCCAATTTAAAACACTTAAAGGGGACCGGCATGCCCATGGCTCATCACAGACGTGCAAGTCTTTAGGATACTCTGAGCTCACAAAACAAGGCTTATTTATATTGCAGTTTTTCCATAGTTCCAAGAATACAAATGTGCAAATTTCAAAGTAAATGCCAGGTTGCCACCTGGATATCTAAGAATGTGATTAAAAGAAATCAGCCAACTGCCTGGTGTTTAATCAACTGTTTTTAAAAAATGATCAGGCTGTTTTCAGCTCCAAGGGCCAGAGAGAGGAGGTCATACATGAAGAGAAGTTGAATATTCATTTGGCTGTAACTCTTAAAAGGAGCCAGAGGCCTGGGAGGCACAAGTGGTTGTCTCTTCACCCTAGGCAATTACAGGAAGGCTTGGTTTTTTTTTTTTGCATGAAAGTTACCTAAATTGAGTTGGTTAATAACCTTCCAGGTCAGAGAGGAAACATAAATCTTCTATTTAACAAATCAGTACACACTTAACACAGATTCTGTACTTTGCCTATCTGATCATGCCTTTTCACTATTCTCCTTTTCTTTAAAAAAACTTAGGTTGTGCAGTTTTCCTGAGGTATAACTAACACAGATTATACATATTTAAAGTTTATGGGGGGATATTTCCCTCCACACATTCACTGGGAAAGAATGACCACTATCCTAGTTTTTCAAGAGCTCTCAACTCACTACGAAATTTGATTGTGGGAAGAAAAATGTTAAGTTTAGAATTTAACAAGTTTAATAATGAAGGCATCAGGGGCCATATTGAGCTCTGTGTAAAACACTTGGTGTGCCTTTTCTCACTTAATCCCTACAAACTCTGCATACAAGGCTCACATTTAGTCTCCTTGCTTCATAGACAAAGAATCTGAGCATCTAGGAGGTTTAAGCTCCTAGCTCAAAATATGTCTACTCTTTGAGATGCACCCTAAGGATGACCAAGGACACTTGGTTCACAGGCTCAGCCTGATGTTGGCTTTTGCCTGGTGTCACCTCTTAAAGTGTGTCAGGAGATGGAAAATCCAGAACCAAGGACTGAACCCTGACTTTCTACTTGTCAGTCAGCCATTCCTAAGGCTGGAAGTGGAGGAGTTTAGGAAGAGAGGGGCAACCTGGTGATACCATGGAGACAGGATGCCAAGCATCCGAAGAGAGGTGAGACCCTGTAGACCAGTGGTTCTCAACTTTCCTCATGCTGGGACCTTCTGATACAGTTCTCCTCACATTGCGGTGACCCCCAACCATCAAATTATTTTGTTGTTACATCATAACTATAATTTTGCTACTATTATGAACCATGATGTATGCAACCCCAAAATGGTCACAACCCACAGGTTGAGAACCACTCCTCTAGAGGGCTACATAGATGCTCTAGAAAGAAGACCCGAGCCTCCCCCACTTACATCAATAAAGGTAAGAGGAGTTAGTGAGACACAAGGAGCGAATCTGTTGTTACAAGTTCCACCAGTACATTTTACCTTCACTCCTAACAACTGCAGGTGGTTTGATCTGCTCCTGTACTTTTCCCTAAGCCTAGGTTGTACTTAATGTTATGGATCCTTTCTAAATTCTATTGTGCCCAAGATCTTCTCCCAAGACCAGTGACATGGTACAGTGGGGAAAGGCATTTGCCTCCAAGCCTGGTGACTTACAGGCAATGCCCGAGATCCACACAATAGGAGGAGAACCAATTCCTAAAAGCTACCTTTTGACCTCCATGTGCACCATGACATGTGTGGACATAGTTCCATCATAAGACATGCACATGAGTGTGAATACATGTATACTAAGTAAATACATTTTTTAATTACCTGGACCTTGTCTAATGACAAAACTCATCTTTCTAATATATGGCCATAGATTTTCTTAAGAATTATTATACACATGTGCTGATTTTAACATCTCAAGATATGAGTTGAGACCCACAGGAAAGTGGGACAATGTTAAAGATAGATGTGCTTTACATCCTTATACAATGATACCAGTGTGATGACAACTAATATATATATATTATCAGTTCCAACCTGAATGTGCAGCTAATGAAAACCCCCATGACGAATACAGAAGAAACAACATGGCTTTCTTCTCATTGTTCTGTGCTCACAGGATTCCACATTCCCACCTCTACTCTTTGGCAGATTCTCTTCAGTCCTCCACGGTTCAGGGATATTAGCCTAGTTAAAAATCAGATCAGGACTGGGGATACAGCTCAGTTAGAGCAGATGCCTAGCATGTGGGAGGCCCTGCTTTCAATCACCAACACTTTGAAGCAAAACATCAGATCTACTTTTGCAGACACCAGGAAACCCAGTTAGAACAGGCAGAATCTGAACACACAGGCAGGGTAAGGATGATGGGACACTGAGATGTTCTAGTGGGAGAATCCATCCCAAGCTTCCCCTACGACCACTCAGGCAATGTGAGTGACTTTGGGACAGACATACTACACCTGGTATCAGTGTCGCCCTGCATGTTACAGACCTATAGAGCTTAAAGTTTTTATTTTGAGAAAATGATATATATGCACAGCTGCTCTAAAATCACTCTGCACTCCAGGGGCTATAATTGAGAGCCTTCTGCACACCCAGCTGCTACATCTACATGTGAGCACTGGAGGCCCCTTCCTTAAAGTATCTGAGAAGCTGGTTCGTTCATTTTGCTGGTTGGGTGAGGTTGCCTCCCACTGCCACACCAATACTCAGTGTGAGCAGATCTCACGGCAAAGGTCTAGTCTGCCAACTGCTCACATCATACCTCCCATTTCTGGGGTAGTATATCTTACCTGCTCTGAGTGCAAGGAAATGCACAGAGGTGCCAGCTGATAGTTATGGGCAGAGAAAGGGGTCAGAATAAAGAATCCCAATAGTTGTGCCAATTTTAAATGGGTTGGGTCTGAGCTCACCCTCCCCAAATGCAATGGCACCCTCATAAGGCAAGTATGTGAGAGCTCCTCTAAACACACAGATGGCACAGAAAGTGACATTGGTGACTTCTGAAAATAGTCCTCTCCTGCCAAGAGATAGTCCTGACAGCTACTGGGACTGAGTTTATTCAAATTCTAAGGACAACTGAGGCACTGACTTCATGTACCTAATAGCTGTTCGCTAAGAATTCTGAATTAGTAAATGGCCAAATTAATCCCCACAAGTAGGTAAAGACACTGGTTATATTGTCTAAGAATCCCCTCACCCCCATATTTAATTCAGTAGAGCCTGAGCTCTCTTCAAAGTTCCTGCCTGTGGAATGTTCATCATTCAAGACTGTCATTCCAAAAGGATAGATCATTGGAACAATGAACATGGACCAATGTGTGACACAGTCTCGTGTGGGGAACTGAGAGCTTTCAACTTACAAATGTCCTGCAATCCATGATATGAGTGAGGAATGATGGTCAGAATTAATTCTATTAAGCATCCCCAGCTTTTATATAATGAATACACAGTTTTCCATCGAAACAAAGCCTTTTCCTGTGTTCTATAGAAATTATGTACTTAAAAAAAATCAGGATTGACATTAGGTAGTCTAAGCTATTGTTAACTTCAAACACTGAACTCATGTACACAAACACACACGCACATGCATGCGCACAGCAGGTACATGCCATACACACACAGAGATGCCCCTGTACACACAGCCAACTGCATCACTGGTTCTTAAGACTATGAATTCGCAAAGGAAAAAATGTCAGCTCAGAGAGCTTCAATGGGAGCCTAATCAAAAAATTAAATTTTCATTTAGTTTAAGTTTCCTTATATAATCCCTTTTCCATGAATTGGTGCGCTTTCCTGAATATAAGAAATGGGCTTTGGGGCCTAGGTAGGGGGCACAGTACATCCCCTGGTCATTAGGTGTTGTACTAGCCTACTATGCGGGCTGGCTTTTCTCTGTACCAGAGGTGCCTTTAGTATAGTCCAACTGTATGCAAAGATGCTCAGCACTGTTAAATACCAAGCAAATGGAATTAAAGATACAACTTTATACCCTACTAAAATAATAAACCGTGGAAACAAGCAGTAATTACAATACACACCGGACAACACCGAGCGAGCACTGGAGAGCACGCGGAAGAACTGCAATGCTTGCATCTTGCCAATAGGACTGCAAAGCATTTTAGGAAGGTGCAGAGAACAATGAGGTCACACCATTGTTTAAGACCCTTATAAACCGTTCACTAACCAAATAACCCAGGGATCATACTTCCGGCTGATTACTCAAGTGAAACAAAAGCCTGAATTCAGATGCTTAGAGCAGTTCTACTCAGATCCTCAGATCGTCAGGGGCTGCAGAGATGGCTCAACAGTTAGGAACACTGATTGTTCTCACAGAGAATGCAGGTCTGTTCCCAGGACCCACACTGGGCAGCTCACAAACACATAACTCCGATCTAGAGTCCCTCAACAAAACTGAACCCACTGTGGGTAAGGACAACTACTTGGATGACTTTCAAACACATTACACAGACTGAAAGATCCCAGACACAAACAGCAACTCATTCTGACTTCTTTCAAATGGCATTCTTCAGGGATGGAGAATACTTTAGGGTCCATAGGAGGCAACAGTGGTGTGGTTTTGTTCTGAACACAGTGAAGTAGACATTTGTTAGGATCACAGAACTGTAAACTAAAAGGAGTATGGTTCTATGCAGACATTTTACTAGATGTAAACAGAAATTAAGATTAAAATGCACTTTCTTGATTTTCCTTCATGAAAACATTTGAGAATAAAATACTAAAGATGGATTTACCTTATTTTCCCCCTCCTCTGTGAACAGCTATGATTCTTTTATGGTTTCTTTTACTCAGGACATGTAAGACATACACAGTCTGTACTTATGAGCAAGAGGTAGTAGAAAAGGACCCCTTGCCCCCAAGGATGACAGTTAAATTTCTACCTTTGCCCAGGTTAAAAAAAAATATATGAACAAGGTAATGAAAACGGAGAATAGATACTAGGTGAATCAAGTCAAGGACAGACACAAACATGCCCCAGCTGGTTTACAGGTAGAGACACAAGAGGGAAAACACACTGAAAACAAGGGAATGGTGAGAACGAACTTCAAGTGGACAAGAGAGCAGAGCTTCCCTTAACAACTTAGGTAGCCAGCAGAATAGTCACACAAGGAGAAAAAACAAAAACGAGAACAACAAAACAAAAAGACCAGGACAGCAGAAATTGTACCACGTGTGCATCATGTGTCTCACAGCGGTCCTGTGAGACAGATGTCACAGATTTTCCAGGTCACTGGTGATACTACTAAGGCTACCCTGGGCTAAATGACTTGCCAACCTGCACATCATAAACAACCGAGAACGCAGGGGGTCCTGCGCCCACTGATGGGCAGAGTCAACAATTCCCACCCCACCCAGTTGCCTCCAGGATAAGATAAAGTGGTTGCCTTTAAAGATATGGATACCTAGAAAGACATCCACAGCGGATACCACACATGCTATTACCCAAAGAGGTCAACACCACAGGAAGCCAAAGGGAACAATAGCAGCCCTTGCTCCCCAGGCAAAGCAAAGTACGTACTTACACTTCACTAGGATAAGCATAGTATGCAAGTTTTATTTTTAATTTTTTTGTGACTATTAAAAAATAAGGGATGAAGACATAAAATTCTCTCATGGCAAAGTGATCGTGTCTGTCTAACCACCAGCCAACCCCCACTTTACAATAGACGGATGCACCAAATCTGTCCAGTAGTTGCTATCAGAAAATCCACAGTCATAAAACAAGACAGCTCAGATATAACCCATCAAATGAAAGGCAAGAAACAAAACAAAGCAAAACAAAAACCAGTATCCAATGCCAAGCAAGCCATCTTTCAGAGAATGTAACTTCAGGTGGAGATGATTCCAGGACAGGACCAGGGGTAAAATAATCAAAATTCAAGTCCAATATCAATCTGGGCCCAAAGAAACTCTACAGAACTAAAAACTATTTCCAATAAGAAACAAAACTACTTGTCTAGAAGTTCCCAGGTAAATCTACAGAAACTCAGTTATACCACACAAACCCATATCCCCAGCCTATGGTTTTTACCAACTCTCTTTCTATCAAAGCGATAACAACAGAAATACGAAATGTTGAATGAACTTTCAGGAAACCTGGCAGATGTTCCCTTCAACAATGACACAAGTAGCAAATGTCAATCCTTATTTGCTTAGAGCAGGACACAAACTCAGTAACTTAAAAAAAAAAAAATCTAAAGTCAAAAAATGCAATGAGAGTTCCATTAATTTGATTATTTTATTAAGCCTACCCCAAAACTACAGAAACCAGACTGAAAATGTTGTGAGCCACCTCCCTCGCCCCAGCTCTGTTAAATACAGAAAGTCTTGGAGGATATTTTGAAACTGTCTTTCAAGATTTCACTTGCAACTGAACTCTAGACCCGCTATTCAGACAGGCAACCTCACAGGCAGGCTCTGAAAACATGCACACAGGAGGGAAGAATGCACAACTCGGATCTGCAGCTGACCTTTTCTGGAAGCTGAGATTCAACCTCCTTCTTCAGTCTCCTCAGTAAAAACGGTCTTAACACCTTGTGCAGACGCCTGATGATCAAAATTGTTTCTTCTTCATTCAAGTCCACCTACAAAACAAACCTACGTGAATTCTTGAAGGAAGTTTCACAGAATAAAACTCCGGGGCACTCATGATGTGTTTCAATGCATATGGAAATTTCACATGCTATAAAGCCAGATTTATGCCAGCTTCACATTCACATTCCCTTCCCACCTGCCTTCCCTATAAGAATAAAGTGACCTCCAAATAGGTCTCTGTGTCTTAGAGCCCAGGTCTGTGGGAAACGACCCTGGAACCAAGTTCCATGTTAGTAGTAAGTGTAGCTCCAAACTCCACAGGATATGGATAGCAATAAAGGCAGACTAAGATGGAAAGACACAGAATGGTAAAAAGTGACATCAGTCCATGTGAGCCTACTTCAGTTGAAGCCCCTGATGTTTGTTGTGTCCAGTACAGAAACATATAAAAAGATGGGTGCTTGATCATGAAAATGGGAAGAACACGAGTGAGTGCTCCTTACGCTCCCCCATCATAGCTCTGTGGTGGTTTGAATGAAAATGGCCTCCACAGGCTCACAAGGAGTAGCAGAATAAGGAGGTATGGCCTTGTTGGAGGAAGTGTGTCACTGGGGGTGGGCTTTGAGGTTTCATATGCTCAAGCCAGGCCTTGTATCACGCTTCTTTCCTGCTGGCTGCAGATCTAGATGTAGAACTCAGCTACCTCTCCAGTACCATGTCTGCCTGCATGCTGCCATGCTTCCTGCCACGACGATCGTGGACCAAACCTCTGACCTGTAAGCCATCACAATGAAATGTTTTTCTTCATTAGAGTTACTGTGGTCATGGTGTCTCTTCACAGCACAACCCCAGCTAAGACAGCTTCTCTGCCCAAATCTTGCTCAAATTCAGTCATATTTTATGAAACCCCCTACTTTTCTGTTCACCATCCTTTGTTAGCCTCCAGGGGGCAGAATTAATTGGCACTGCTTTCTCCAAATGGGCAAGTCAGTTAGTGAGCAGTAAATGTACCTATTAGGTACCTCAATATTAAAGGGCTGAAGTTCAAACGTAAGTCTCTCTAAAGCATTTTAGTGGCTTTTCATTCCTACAGTCAAAGAACCAGTAATCAAAATGGTATATGCGCACGCACACACACACACACACACACACACCGTCATACATGTTTGACCATTACCCTTTCGCCAGTCATGGCAAATGGAGCGTTAAACCACTGCTCAAATGTGCTGCAACTCTTGAAGATTGTAGGGAGGAGGAAGTTGAGAAGGGCCCAGAGTTCGGGGAGCTTATTCTGTAGCGGGGTCCCAGTCAAAAGGATCCTTCTGGGGGCCACATAGTGTGTGTTTAAGACCTGCGTCAACTTGCAATGGTGGTTCTTCATTCGGTGGCCTTCGTCCACGATCATGTATTTCCACCGAATCTGCAAAACAAAAGGAGTGACCGATGTGCAGCTGATAAATAGAAAAACAGTGCCTTCCAAATGGCTGGGGTGCATGTGGAAAACAAAGAATAACACAAGATGCAGAATGACATTCTTAAAGAGACAGGAATCCCAGCTAATGGATACCTAATAAGGCCATGCCTGGCAGACTGCTGAAGCAACAACATTCCTCCCAGGCCAAGTGATTGTAATTCACCTTCTAGAAACAATAAGTCAGACCCAGAGTGAAATGACACTCCTAAGACTAGATCAGGCCTCTTTCCTCCCAGTGGTCCTATTATAACTGTGTCATGACAGATCTTCCAGACTTTTGTGGTCATGCTATCTCTGCACACAGTAGGAACAGAATACTTACAGTTTCTAGAAGCAGACATTAACAGCTGGCTTCGGGAAGATAGCCTTAGCTATTTCCTAGGCCTTCTTTCCTTCCTGCCTTTTTTCCTAATATACCAGCCATCTACTACCTCTATGGCATGTTGCAGTGTTGGGTTCCTAACATTGCAAAGTTGGAATGTTACACACAAAAATCTAAACATTCAGTTTCTTTTAAAAAGAAAAGAAGGGAGGGAGGGAGGGAGGGAGGGAGGGAGGGAAGAAAGAAAGAAAGAAAGAAAGAAAGAAAGAAAGAAAGAAAGAAAGAA
>CAJQZJ010032076.1:4526318-4566487 GCA_907164525.1 Lophiomys imhausi | reverse complement strand
GAAAGAAAGAAAGAAAGAAAGAAAGAAAGAAAGAAAGAAAGAAAGAATCAAACTAACAGATCCCCTCAGTTCATGCGAATCCCTCACCTGCCATGTACAGGAACCCTGTTCTACTCAAAGTGATCACAGGCTCATTGCCAGAGATGCAGTGCATAAATAACATACATTCTTCCACCAGGGCCAAACTGCAGAATTACACACAGCAAACTCCTCAACACAAATAATACTTAAAAAGAGTGAGCATGACATAACATTTTACCCAAAGGCTTAGTCTTTCCTTTCTCATATCCTACCTTTAAGCCTCTTCAAGTTTACTGCTCAAGGAAGAACAAGGAGGGTCATTCCAATAACCCTATCCTTTGCCTACACTAGTGATTCTCAACCTTCCTAATACTGTGACCCTTTAATATAGTTAATATAGTTCCTCATGTTGTGATGACCCCCAACCATAAAATTTTGTTGCTGCTTCATAACTGTAATTTTGCTGCTATGAGTCGTAATGTAAACATCTGTTTTCTGATGGTCTTAGATGACCCCTGTGAAAGGGTCAACTTGACCCCAAATAGGTCACAACCCACATGTTGAGAACTCCTGGCCTACACAAAGGTGGCATTGGTTTTAAAAAATAAAGTCTGCTGATCCGATGTCTCTGGCTTGGGGTGAAAGTCAGAGGAAGCAGATAACCAATTATGGTATAATACTCACATCCTCATTAGAAGCACCAATGAAACCAGGGAAGAGAAAGAAAATCATCAACCAAGCTAGGATATCCAGATAAAACAAACCACCAGGATTCCCTGCCCCTTTCTTCTATCACCACCAAGTGTATACACACAACCAAAGTCCTACAGTCAAGTTGCCAAGAGCAGTGAAGAGAGACCCACAGATAAAAATGCCTCTAAATAGACACTCTCTGTCTACTTTCTTCCTCAGTTGAGCTTATGAAGCAGCAAGGAACCAGAGACCTTTGATTCTGCCACTGAGAAAGCACTAATTAGGTCTTCCACTTGGAAAAATTACAGCCCCTTTCTGGAGTGCCATTTCTCTAGTAACAAAAGCACTGCATCTCGTTACCAAGTGTCTCTAATGACTTTTGAGATATATATGCACAAGACACAGATGATTTTTGTTTTCAGGGATCTCAAATGTACAAACACATTCCCACAGTAATATTGGAGCCACGTCATTTCTGACACTGCCAAATTCATCTCCGAGCATGAGGAACTGGAAGGCGGCATTGCTGTCAGTGTTGTCTCAATTACTAAACCTCCTCTGGGCATGAGTTTCCTTTATGTTATCTCCTATGATACCACGAAGGGAATGCACAGTTCCCAGAACAAAGGTTTATGTAGAGATGGAACAAACCCCAGAAATAGGGAGTCTGTTCAATTCTGACCAAAACTTAATTTCAGATTAGACTGAAACTTCCACACACCATGGGGGGAGAACTTAAGTTCTCATGATTTGTTCCAAGAAAGATGGCGCTTCCATCTTTCTGCATGAACATATTAGGAGTCAACAGGATATGAAGGGGAAGGAAACCTCATTTGTAGCTGGATGACGACTTCAGACATACAAATGAGGAGCCAGATAGGTCAGAGACAATGCTTTCTCAGGTCCAAATGAATAGCCCCAGGAACAGCCCTGAGTAATTTAAACAATATCTGCCCATTATTTTACCAGGAAGCACTGAGAACAGATAAAGTGCACGAGCTTCAGCTTGGGTAAGCTCTGATGGAGGACACCATCTGGAGGGGTGCCTACTTGCCTTCGGAGAGAGAGGCACAAGAGGAATGATGCTGTGCTGACAGTAGTAACCTTGGGCAAGGAAAACAATTACTTCTTTCCAAGCACATTTGGGGCTGCTGGAGAGAAAAGTTGCAGCAGGGACCCAGGAGGATTTTCCTAACAGATATGAAACTGGGGCTGCAGAGATGGCTGCTTTTCCAGGGGCCCTGGGTTCTAACCCCAGCTCTCACAGAGAGGCTCATACCCCTCCGTAACCCCCGTCCCAGAGGATATGATGCCCCCTTTTGGCCTCCACAGGTACTGCACACATGTGTGTCTGCAGGCAAAACACTCATACTCTTAAAATAAAGAAGTGGCAGTGGTGGCGCACGCCTTTAATCCCAGCACTTGGGAGGCAGAGGCAGGTGGATCTTTGCGAGTTCGAGGCCAGCCTGGTCTACACAGAGAAACCCTGTCTCGAAAAACCAAAAAAAATAAAAAAAATAAAAATAAAGAAGTGGACTCACTACAAATGGGCAGGGAAGAAGCCAGATCAATCAATCAACCAATCAATTTCTTCCTCTCCCTCTCTTACACACATAGATAGACACACAAAATACCATAGAAAATATTAAACCCCATGACCAGATTTCGGGGGGAGGGGGAGAACCAGAAGAAAGAGAAACCAGCCATCCAATGAGCAAATTATATTATTGAGTATAATTTGAGGGGTACTTTACACTCCAGTTAGATGATCCACAATTAGAGATAAAAGAATATTTAAAAAAAAAACATACCTTTGCAAGAATGTGCTTGTCTTTTATAATGTACTCATAAGTAGTCAAGAGGACATTGAATTTGCCACTCCGTAGCTGGGGAACAAGGGAGCGTCGCATGGCAGGGGTACCCTGAATGGAAAGAAAAATACATCGATTATCCACCTGAAGTATATAGGTGCTATTTCTCACTGTTCAGAGCTTAATGGAACCTAGACAGGTGATGTGCACGTAAATGCATTATCATATACTGATCTGTGAAAAAAGTGGAAGCTAAACCACACCTATCTTGACCCTTTCCAGATCCTTTGATGGAGGGAGGAAAAGAGAGAAGGAAATTGCAGTGGGCTTGCTGTAGTAGGGAACCCGCTGCTTGCTTGAAAGGCTTTCTTTCTGTGGGAGCGTACAACAGGCAGCCGCAGAGTCCCGGTAATTGCCTACAAAGGCAGGCGCATTCTGCACAGTAGCAGCCCACAGCAAGCCAGTCAGCAGCACACAGAAAGGGCCATATTTGTCATTTGTATTACTCTCATCAGAAACCTCGCAATATGATAATTAACAATTTTCTTCTGCATTTCACTATCTGAAAGTAATTATGGTTTATTACAGTAATCTTCTTGGGATGATTAACTCTCACTGTTTAGCACATGATGCACATGACAAAACTTTACAACCAAATACAGTTCACAGATATGCACATGGAATGAAGAAAACAGGGCCCAATTTTTTTTTTTTTTTTGCTTTTCCACGTTTATATATAAATACAACACTCCAAACCTTGTAAGAAATTTTCACCACAGAAGGGGCCCATTTGTCAAATTCATATGTCCAGTTAGACAGAGTCCTACAAAATAACAACAAAAAAGCACAGTGAAAACCCACACACATTTATATAAAAGTCAGTTATTAGAAAACTGTTACCTATTTTCAGCCTTTGCCTTAAAAGGGGCTAGAGAATATAAAATACCCCACATACATATTTATTTTAAAGGTACAGAGATAAGAGGTAAGTTAGAAATAAACCACCACAAAGCATGACAGTTTTACACTCTATTAAAAAAAAATCTCGTAAGAAACACTTCAAAAGTGTAGAAATACGTGGGGCAAAGCATCAGAATCTTTCTACGGTTCTGAAAAGCAACAATTGCTGGATGATGTGGCATCTTTACAACTAGCCATGTCAGCTCAGAGAAAATTCAAACCAGGGATGAGAAATTACAAAAATCACATGAAAACAGTACACACACCTGTCAAAAGGAAGCAGGGAAGAAATACTAAATGAATTTCTTTTAAAATCCCCCAGTGAATAACCATAATATCCAAGTCATACCGTGCAAATACAGAACGAGTTCAAAGGGCATGTAAACATTATGTAGGCAGATAACTCCCAGCCTTGTTCAGAAAGAAAAAAAAAAAAGAAAAGAAAAAGAAATGAAGGAAAAACAAAACGAAAAGCCTTGTTCTTCCCGCAGGTTTGAGTTCCACTCAGGACTGCAGTCTGTGAGAAAAGCTCGGTGACTAAAGAGTCGGCCTGAGGAGCGTATGCTGAAGCATTGCACTCCAGGCAGGGTGGACGTGAACAGCTATTTCTTTACTCAAAGAGTGCTGGCTAAAGATGGGGGGCAAGGAACTGGGGCTGTGTTAGAAACAGCCAAGACCGGTCCTTCCACAGCAACAAGCCACTGAAACACAAAGCGTACAAACAAAGTTTACTTAGATGCAGATTTCGTAGCAATGATTTTGATTTCTGCTCTGCTTTAAAAGATACAATAATGAAGATGTACAAATCTATTCTTTGGAGGGGTGTGTGTGTGTGTAAATGTGAATATAATAAGGAAAATATTTATAGAAAAATTAAATGCCCTCATCTTCTCCTTTACTTAAGGAGGGGTGAGGAATAGGACTCACTCTGCAGCAGCAGTTCTCAACATTTGGGGGTCACATATCAGATATCCTGCATATCAGATATCTACATAACAATTCATAATAGTAACAAAATTACAGTTATGAAGTAGCAAGGAAATCATTTCATGGTTGGTTGGGGTCACCATAACATGAGGAACTGTATTAAAGGGTCACAGCACTAGGAAGGTTGAGAATCACTGTTCTATGGGGTGTGGGCTATCCTGTCCACAATGTTAAAATACTAATGGCTCATAAGAATCACTGCATACTTTTACTAGTTAGTCAAAAGGCTACAGTGAAGCCAGGCATGGTGGTGCACTCCTTTAATCCCAGAGCTCAGGAGGCAGAGGCAGGAGGATCTCTGTGAGTTTGAGGCCAGCCTGGTCTACAAAGCGAGTCCAGTACAAACTGTGTCTCAAAAAACAAAAACAAAGCAAAACAAAAAAAAGGCTACAGTAGGGTGGGCTGGGGTGGAAAACTAAAACCAACATTCATTCGGATTATGTGCTCCTGGTATTCTAACTCCACACTACTATTCTGTCTGAAGTGAGAGACAAGGACAAGCCACCGTTAGGGCAATCTCCGACATCTAAACCGATGATGATGACGGGAGAGATGGTTCTACTTACGAGAGGGGAACAATGATGAGATAGGGGCCATTGAGTCTCTTGTGCTCCATCAGATACGTGATGAGTGCAATGGTCTGGATGGTCTTGCCAAGCCCCATTTCGTCGGCCAGGATTCCGTTCAAATTGTTGTTGTACAGGGAAACCATCCATTCCAGGCCCTGGAGCTGAAATGAAGAGTAATTGTTTCAATTATCCACGATCTGCACAGGTAATTCACACTAGTTCAACTCAAGTGAGGCTCCGACTTCCTTCACTTCTCGGTGCTGTATGCTGAGGTTCCCACAGTGGCAAAGTTGGGGCTGAAGGGGAGCACAAAGCCAAAAGGAATTTAATAGATGAGCCTGTAATCGCCCCTGCTGCTTGGCAGGTGCTAAGCTTTAATCAGATGTAGAAAGGAGGGGCTGGAGTGCGCGCTGGTGGGATTTGAAGCAGCTTTGCTGCTCATCCATACTTAGCATTTCACAGTAGATGACGTTCTAGAATTATTATAAATGAAGAAAACCCAAACTAAAATCTATTCCAACTGCTTCGAGAACAAAGAGCCAATGTGAGGATTAAAGACAAACCAGGAGGCTGGCTGGCACCAATGTGAGGATTAAAGACAAACCAGGAGGCTGGCTGGCACACAGATCACTGGTCATCAGAAACTGCCTTCTGGATCATGAACAGCCTGCCCCAGGGTGTCATCCCTGTGGTGGGGAAGCCTGTGACCAGGGAGCCAGGGCCACTCTGCTGGGTTCCAGAAGGACATTTATTTATTTTCCTGGCAAAGAAAGTGCCCAGGCTGCACACAGCAACTGCACTGTGGGCACTTTCGGAAGCTGGCTGCTTAGAAGGTGTTATTTTCAGAGCACAGAAAGTAGCGCCCTCAAGCCTAGCTTTAGATTTTCATTTAAGCACAAAAGAAAGGGGAGGTGAAAGTACGGACTAATTGCACTATCATGAATGGTGGGCTAAATGATACCATCAATTATATGTAACATATATGCATTAATGTATATGTTACAGTCACATTAACTTGCTTAATTAAGCTATGTTTACAAAACATGGTGATCTTGTACTTAAAATAGTCATTGAGCAACTCTACTTTATGTCACACAACAAACTACAGCAGATGGACACCAAGGTGGAAATGTAACCCCATCAGAAGGTGGAGGAAGCAGTGAACACCTAACTCGGTACCACGAAATACCCCACAGTGGTGAATGTATGTAAGTGTGTCCTGGCTGCAGTCTTCCTTAGGGAAACACTGTGGCCATCTGCAGGTTTTTATAAGCCAAATGAGAGCCTTATGCAAGACCCAAGTCATCTTAAAGGTTTCTGCAGAACAGTAACACAAAGAGATAAGGAGAGAAATGGAAAAGCCCTGAGATGGAATGGGTAAAGAGGGAGAGGGAGGGGACAGAAGGGCTAAATGGGGGAAGAAAATCGGCGAAAACAAAGTATGAGGCCAGGTGATGGCCAAGGTCCAACTCAGCACCTGGGTGCTGGAGGCAGGAGACGCAGGAGTTCACAAAGTTATCCTTGACTAGCAGTAGGTCCTGTCCAACCTGGGCTTTATGAGAACCTGTCTTAAAAACAAAAGAGCAGAGTGTGTACAACTATGCCACAATGTAACTCATGACTCTGTAGGCTGCATTTAAAGATCAAATTAAAAAGAGAGAGAGGAAAAGGGGACAGGAGTGGGACCCACAGGTGGTGGGAAAGAGGAGCTGTTTGCTCTCTGACCACCAGCTTTGGAGAAGTCAACTGCCTGCCAGAAATATTGGGAAGGACGGAGGGAGGGAGGGAGGGAAAACTTGTCTTGAAAAAACAAAACAAACAAGCAAAAATAGTAATTCAGAAAGGTATCTCCCACGTCACATACAGCACAAGAACACAATGAATTGACAAAATATCAAGTAGGCCAAATGAGATTAAAAAGAATACTCCAACCTCATGAAGGGGGCATGGCCTTATAGGGGCAGTGATCTTCAGAGTACATTCTAGGAGCTCCAGAGAAATTCTAAGACTGCCCCAAGACAATCCACAGATCTAAATGGTTTTAGTTATGCTACCCAGGTATTGCCAGCCATTCTTTCCATGTTGCCACCAGTCCAGACAGGGCCCAAGCAATGGCAGGCGGCAGTGGCTGACCTCAGAACTTTGAGATGATGGGTCACAAGCATGCACTACTACAAATGCATCCTAGATGACGCCGTTTTAGAAAGCAATAATACAAAAGAGACCCAGGCATTAGGAGAGAACAATGTTTGAGGACTGTGGACTCCAGCCATGTTTTAAGTTACTTTTCTGCAGGAGGCTGATATGCGTGATGGTGTACACTTATTTACCCACTCCTCAATAAGCACATAGGCACTGTGGATGAACAGAGAGGGGTCAATGGCAAGGTGACCATGCAGGTGGCCTGCGATGGTCCAGGGTTAGCCTACGATGAGCAGCAGGGACTTCCACTCACCCTTACCAGCATCCACATTTGGAGTATTAAATTATGATAGCTTAGTTCTAGTAAACAGTATCACCTACATTTAATTCACCACAAAATCCTATTATTTTATTTCAGTTTTTCATTTTAGTTATCATTTTAATTTCATTTTTAATTCAATCTGAGGAGTAACTCATGGAGCAAATGCTCCAAGGAATACCCTTCAGGTAACTTGGTAGAGGAGTCAGAGCTAGAAAACAGGAGATGCCCTCAAATTAAACATGTCAAAAGAAGCACCTACCATATTTACCGCCTAGTTTTTAACCAAAGCACAGATGCCAACGACTGTATATTGTCCCTTAAGAAAAAGGTCGGAATGCAGGAGATGGCGCTCTGAACCCCAGCGTCCAACTATTACCACAACTAGAGTTGAAGTAACACCTCGTTTCCTTCAGGTCACCAGCCTAGTGGAACGAGCTGGTGGCTCTCTTTTTGCAGAGAACCACGGTAAACTGGTCCAAATGCTCAGCTTACATTTCATACAAAACCCATTCCAGGATGGGAACAAACCCAGTGTAGTAATACTGAGCACAAGCTGTGAAGGAAGAAGCCCCATGCAGGGCGGGGAGGGGCGGGGCGCTCTTGATGATGGAAGGCACTCAACCCTAGAATGTCTTCCCCTCTTCAACACCTTCTCGGAAGCTGACTAAGGCTCCTAAAAGTTGGGTATACATACTTGGGGGTGGCTTGTGTGCAAGATCACGGCTTGCTATAGGGGGCACAAACACACCAGTTAGTTACCTGGTAATGCTTTAAGGTGCCATTAATGAGGAGGGCAGACTGCTTTTCCACCCTCTCAGAGATGGCGTGAGCCACGGTGTAGTAGGACTGCGACCCTCTGGCACTGTACTGCATGCTGTACTCGTCGTCCACGTCCTGTTTTGCAGTCCTGAAGAAGACAGAGTGGAAAGACCATGGAGACATGTGAGTCTGCATGCTTCAGAGTCTAAAGCTGATGCCGAGGGAATTCCCTGCCCTGCAGTTAAAATTATTCTCTGTAAAGTCCACAAAAACCGAGCAGGGTAAGAATTATCCTATCAACTCCACATTATGCTTGTGAGGAACTTAAGACTCAGACAGTTGACTCTGAAGGTCATAAAAGGCTCCTGGACCTTTAAAATCCATCAGGAGCCTGACCCGCACAGCTTTAGATCAGCATGTTGCCAAGGAAGCTGTCCCGTGTTCTTTGGATGCAAGATAAATCTCATCCATAGGACACTACTAGAGCTTGGAAGACAAGTAGGAGAGGATTGAAGAGGACATTAGAAGGAGAGGATTAGTGGGGGGGGGTCTTCCTTCCACTAAGCCTTTTGGGGGCCTTGTATCATCTGAAGAGCCACTGCACATGGCTCATCTTAAAAATCTTCACTGAAAAAGCAAGGGTGCATTGGCAAACAAAGGCCCCTGCATTGGGGCTTATGACCTGGGAAGAGAAAAACATATTAGAGTATCTATTTCTTCTTTTTGGGAAGTCTCATCTTTTGAATGTCCTCTTTCATTTGCAGAACAACACTCCTATAATAGTCACACAAGCAATGTGGTGAGTGAACCATTGGTGGAGAATTGGCTGAAATGGAGCAGGATGGGTTGCCCAGCACCCAGACTGGGGGAGCTAAAGCTAAAAGTTTGGACCCAGGCAGAGTGGGCATCTGACAACGCAACTGACAGCCAGAATAGACCGAAGAATAGGATTCACACTTGGACTTCTGGGTATGTTGACAGCCTTTTGGAAGGCAGGGAAGATAGGCAAGCAGCACCCATCTACCCCCTCCTGGAGGGGTATGTAAGTTTGATCAGTCTAATCTAGGATAGAGGTACAAAGGGCTGGAGAGAGGATTCTTTACCAAAGCTCAGAAGCGACTTGTAAGGAGCTGAGGGAACACTCTCAACTGGAGTGTGAGAATGAAGTCTGTTCCTGTCTTTAAACAAGAATTGCAAATAGAAAATTCACACCACATGAACCTCAAACACTGCACTTGTGTTGACAACTCCAAGGCCACATACTCAATGATCTGCTTGGCATCCTTTTCGGAAACTTCTTCGCTGTTCGGATCCAGCAGTATCTTCTCTTCCGTTTCCTGCCTACTGGACTCTTCTTCTTCATCCTGAGGAGGAACAGAAATACAGCAAGGCCTGTGTTTTAACCAGAAAGGTCTATGATTAGCACTTTTTATAAAGAGATTAAATAGCATTTTGCTTCACAAATGAAGCAAGTAAATCCAATTAAGAGAGGAAGCAAATCTAACATCTGCTTAACCCAAGTGATTCACCATTTCTCTGCTGAATGAGACAGAGAAAGGGATGGTCCGAGGGTCCCTAAGACCCACACTCCCAAGAATTAAGTGTGCGAACATCATATCAGGAAGACACATAATTATTTGGTCGTTCAAAGCAGATATAAGACCATATCTGCTCTTTTAGGATTGTACATTCCTCTCTCCAAAAGCAGACATTAGAGACTTAGTATCCTCCTGAGGATGCTCTTTCTGGTGATGACAAGGGACTGTGTGACCCCTGTGAACTGTAGAGGACCTGAACTGGTGAGCACGCTGTTTTCTAAGGCTGCTTCAAATCACACATTTCTGAGTGTGCAGGAAAAAAAAAAAGCATCATTACCTTGGCAAAGGATGCAATTACTTCCTTACCTCTCGAAAGGATCACAAGATATTCATTATGTCTGTTACTAACCTGACATTCAAAACCATCTAGAGGTTTCGTAACTATTGACTGAAGAAAGGACACACATGACACAGTACCAATGGTGACATCACATCATTCAGAAGTCCCTCCTAGAAATGAGGTGCTACACGTCCACGTCACTCACTGGCTGATAGCCTGGGGCTCCTGTCATTTGGTCGGAGTGCATCTCTTACCAGCTGTTGGGAGATGTCTCCAGCTGTCAACATCTGGGTGGCATGGACTACCTAAACTGCCCACTCTTTCATCTTATCGTTATAGGCTCTTCCTCAGAGAGAAAAGTCTTGTAACAGATCATTTATGGACTTGTTCACTCAAGCAAGCAAGAGGGAGAGAGAGAGTAGCTGAGAGATATTATCATGCCACAAAGTATTTGCCTTTTAATGGTTATGTTTTTCTAAATGAAATTTTTATTGTTTTCTAAAAGCAATAAATGTTCATGGTATATTAATTTAGAAATCAAAGATCCAAAATACAGAAGGAAAATGACCACTGCCTTAAAATAAATCCTCGTCAGTTATTAGGCGAGGCTGTGCCAGCAGCTGCTTGACATCTATCTGTGGCAAGATGCACTAGAGTCCTTAATGACTGGACTGGCCAGACTCAAGCAAAGAATATAAAATCACTTAATCTTTTTTATTTGTACTAGTCAATCATTTTATAATTAACCTAACAAATACCTTGATTATTTCTTAATCCCTAGTGAAAGTACCCAAGGGTCTCAATTTATGTTCTAAACGTGCTATGTATTCCTTCCAAAAAACAGAGAAATACACTTTGAGTAACCAGCATATCCAAGTATTCAAAATTATGAGTCATACTTAAAGAGAAGTCCTGACAATCATTAAAGTCTTTAGGCTTGCCTATGTTGCCTTTTCTATCTCGGGTCCCAGATTTAACTTCTAATGGACTCCAAGGCTTAGGAGACCACGCAGGTTCTTGGGCCATTAGCTCTCACTACAGACCACTTGGGGATAGGAAACTGTCTTTCCCCAAGCAAGTCATCTTCAATATTCTCCCCCAGAGACCTCTGCACCACCTCTAGTCTGATGATAGCTTCTGTTTCCTTCATTCTAAATAAATTCAGAAAATCTTTGTCAAGATTTCGCACCAGCCAGGAACCCTCAAGAGATGACATCGAGGTCACTAGACACACACCATCAGCCTGTCCCAAAGCTTAGCTCTGGGGTCATCACCTGACGACAAACCCAGGAAGAAGAAGCAGGAGACTTCGGCAACTGAGTGCAAGTTCACGAGGAAACGCCTCCGCCTGCATTAACTCTCAAGTCAGTGAACCCCAGACACAGGTATACACGTACCTCTTCCTCATAGTCAGACTCACTCTCTTCACTGTCAGATCTGGGTGCAACTTCATAACTAGGGAAAAGGAGGAGAGGAGAGGACTGATCTTTTAAGTTACAAACACAGGCATGCATGACTTAAACTGCAACACACCCTACTTGCAGATGACAAATGCAGATACGAAACTTCCCCATCTCAGCAAGGGCTACACTGGTTTTGTTTGGGAGTTATATAAGGAATCCCGTACCCTAGTCCAAGAATCCCAGTTAACTGTTTCAACACCATACCCAGGATTCATTTCCAGCCAGGCGTCCAGCTGACTTGCTTTGGGTGCTTCTGGTCCGAAGAGGACCTTGCCAGTCTCTGTATGTGTCACTTTGACAGGCAGGTCACTCATCTGACTGCTTTCGTCTATTGGCTAGAAAGAGCAAAAAGAAATCAAGTCAGCCTCGGATGTTGGGAAGCTCTCTCAGCTCTACTCTGGGTATTTCTCAGACTTTTTACTTCCCCAGTATCAGAAATGCTTTTCTTCATTTCATCATTTCATTACCTAATGTGTCTTTTTGTGGGTAGGGAGAAATCACGGCTCACTAAAGAACCTGAAGAGGTAGACATGATGGCTCATGGCTGTGACACGAGCCCCCTGGCAGATGGGTCACAAGTTAAAGGCCATCCTGGGCTACACCCTGGGACTCTGTCTCAAAAAACTGGGACTGTGGGTCAACAGTACAGCACTTGTTTAACAGGTGCAAGGTCCTGAATTTGATCCTCAACAAAAAACCTGAATACATCGGCCTCCCTGGCACCAGTCGTACTTGCCAAGACTCTGAGCGAGAAGATACAGAAGTTCGCAATCCCAGGGAGGTGACACTGGCTATGCCAAGCTCACGTCAGCTCCAAAGAGCAGCCATGTCTTTACTGGACCAGTTGTACAAGATAATATAAAATTAGGTTAGAGCCCTAAGAGAGATTCTCCAGGTTCCCTTCATCCTGTTTTATACTGAACATTCCCTAACCTAGAAACGCAAAATTTGAAGCTTTCTGAGTACGGACGGACATGATGGAACAAGTGGAAAGTTCTGCAACTGGTCCACTGGGAAGGGCCATCTAGAGTCAGTCAAAACACAAGCACACTAAACTAAATCATAAAATCACCCTCAGGCTACGCATTAAGGCCTCCGTGAAAAAAAATATCATATGAATAATGTAGTGTATCCTTAGACCTAGGTCCTGTCCCCAAGGTGTCTCATGAATATGTAAATGCTCCAAAGTCCAAGTCCCAAACCCACATTCCAACATGTCTGGCTGTAAGCATTTGGGAGGACACACTTGCCCTGTAACAAATTCCACTCTTACTTCAAGCAAGCGGACCTGACTCGGGTCATTTAGAACTAATAGTTCCCCAATCTTTCACCTAACACACCCCAGGGAACAGACCCTGCAAACTGTGGTTTTGTATAGGACAACAAAATGTAGCCCAGGTCATACTGCAAAGCAATGTGCTTTATCTGAAGCCAACCCACCAGAATGGAGTCTAATTCAACAACTGGAATTGTGTGTATGATAAACAAACAACAGCAGCAGCAAAACACCCTGCCTATTTGAAACCTGAAGACTTGGCCAAGACAAAGATAAAGTTCATTATTAGACTCTACAGGAAAAAAAAAAAAAAAGGAAAAAAAGGCTTGCTTAGAAAATTAAGAGTATGCGAAACTGCTGAGGTTGTAGATAACGTGCCCCAGAGAACAGGGTGTCTTGAAGGGGCTGGAAAAGGAGCAACCCCATGCAAATGGGTGCTACTAATTGTAGGGTAACCTACTTCTAGGAGCAAGGCCCTGTGTAAGACACTTGGACATGCTTCATTTGTGTGTGCATTCCGCTATTTCATGAAGAGTAGTAAAATGGACTGTTGAGGCAATTCATTTTTCAAAGAATTTGTCCTAAATTACTCTTAATTAGTCTTTTGGTGAAATAAGTACATGCAACCGTACTGGTGTAATTAGGATTGCCACATAACTTATTCCAATTAAGCCCCCAAAATGATAAGGGAACCATTTGGGCTGATGTTACTTTCTATATCTTAGAGAAAATAACCAAAACGCCGGTAGTTCTTTCCTCCTGCTTCCTCAACAAAGCATCATCAAAATCAGAACCAGTATTAGTGACTATTCACAAAGACAACTTTAAAGGGAAACGTTTGCCCTAGCCTGTTAGTTTTCTTCGCTCTTGCATGCGCTAAACCAATCGTTCTGAGTAGTGGCACTTTGCATGGCAACATGATTCTTCCTCATTAATGTAAAAGGTCATCTGCACATTCAGGAGAGAAAAGGGAACTCCAGCATTTGCTACCATTTCCCTGGGGGGAAAACGTATCTTGTTATCGTGGGCTATTATAATACAGATTGTTTTATTGCTAATGTCGCACCTCAGAGAAAATTGGAAACCACTGTGGGTGGAATTAGAACTCTGGCAAAAGCATAGAGTGAGCCCAGAAAAGAAATAACAGCATTCTTTCAAAACAAACTGAGCAAGATGCCCACTTGGCAAACTTCTGCAAATGGAACTCACAGGTGTTAACATTAAAGATGAGAAAAAAATCATATATGTCACAGGCCCAAGATCAGGAGCTAATTTCCACATAAGATAAGAGATGAGAGGAATAGAATGTGTTCAGTTACCCTGGGGGGCTGTCTTCTCAGAGAAGGCTGGGGTAAGCCTTTCTTGCTTCTAAGTGCTCCCATGCAGCGTGCTACCCATGTAACAGCCAGTCTAGAGTTTCTTACATATCAACATTTATCCTCATCTTTTCCTTCCTTGCAATGGTTTACAGGGGCTAGCCATTCTATTCAGGAAGTTTCTACATATCAGTAGTTCAAACTCTCTTCCTGCATGTGGCCATGGGAACTCACATGGAACCCATGTGTCCGGTAATTTGAGAATGAAACGGGCAATGCCCTATCATCCAATGTTCTAAACAGACTTCTCAAGGTACTCTAGGGAAGGTGGTTTAAAACAAATTCTCTGGTCTTACACCACTCCATTACTGGACAGATCCTTCAGTTTTTCAGGGGGAAAAAATCCAATAAATAAATAATTGCCTCCCCAGAGCTCAGGAGAGTATATCAGAAATTCTAGGATATACAACTAAGATCAATGCCTATATAGCTCTGCAAACAATCTACATTATAAGCCTACAGAAATACGCCAAGAAAAATTCAGAATACGTTAACTGTTTATGAATTTTTCAGATTTCAAATTAGTAATAAACTAGAGAAATTTGGCTGTATTTTATGTTTCTGAATTATTTATTTGCCAAATGTAATCATGGAATCACTTTCACCTCTTACACAGTCCTAATATATCTTTATCTGTATACAGACTGGTATACAAGAAACTCTATCAGTTCATCAATAATCTTGAGTCAGCGTTATTCTAATTTTTCCACCATGTTGATGGTCTGTGGTTTGAAGGAATATGTTTTTAATTTCTCATCTCCCCTAGCCCCCATGTCTGTGTATGTATGTATGTATATATACAGACACATATGCTCATTCATGTGTGTGAATACAGGTATGTGCAGAGGACAGAGGATACTCTCGACCTTATTACCCTTTCACCTTGTTTGAGAAAAGTTCTCATGCTGTTTGCCACTAAGAGTTTCAGGCTAGCTGGTCCTCACGTTTCCAGGGGTCCCTCTGCCTTTGTTGCCATGTCACTGTAGAAACACTGGGATTACAGGTACATGCTACCACACGCAGCTTCACATGGGTTCTGCAGAAGGTCCTCACACGTGCACAGCAAGAGTTCTACCTACTACGGCATGTCCCTAGTCCCTAATGTACTAGTTGCTTTACTTTCAAAAGGATTAGCTGAGGGGCTGGAGAGGTGGCTCAGTAGTTCAGAACACTTGCTGCTCTTATAAAAGAACCAAGTTTGGTTTTAGGCATCCACATCCAGAGGTTCACAATGCTCACAACTCCAGCTCCAGGGAACAGACACACTCTTCTAGCTTCTATGGGCACCCACATGAACATGCAGATAGATATATACACAGAGACACACATACATACCCATGAATATAACTTTTTAATAAAAATGAGTGGCTCAGAGAAAGTAAAGTTAGTGTGCACAAAGATTGGTGCCACAGGGCTTGCCTGACTTCCCCAGCAGAACACAAAAGCCAATGGGAGCCACTGCTCTTACCTCTCCATCTGGTCCCAGGGCAGACTCCCCTCCCTCTGCATTCTCTTCAGCCTTCTGCAAAGCAACAAAGCCAAGTGTTATGTATACATCAAGAATATAGGACAGGAATTAATTCATGGCAGCTCTCATACATAACTTTCATTCCTCGTGTGTTGTCCCCACAAAAAGTGCAAATGCTAACATCTTTCATTTTTGTTTCTCTTTGCTGAGGCAAAACATGTACTGTATTAGCAACTTGTAGAGAGCAGATGTGACTCAAGGCCCGCCTACTAGAGATCTGTGGATTGCATCATTAGAGACCCACAGAGCTTAGGGCATGGGAACCATCAAGACAGAAGGCAGAATCAGAAACATTTTCTCATGTTTGGCACTGAAGACAAATCCTGACATAATTAGTTCGACTTTCCTATTCCCTAAGCAAGTTCTCATCAGCAATGAAGAGCAGCATTCTAAAAATGTCCATCAACAAAAAGCTCTGACCCGCGCTCCTCAGTCATAAAAACACAAAACAAAATTATGTGAGTTCTCTGGGTGATTTCCATTCTACCTAATTGGCTTTTATAATATATAGTATTTCCACAGTGTGTATGCAGGGAGATTGATGTGTATCTACTGCATTCTCAAGAAAAATTCCATCAACTACCATTGTTTAAATATTCCAGTGCCTTTGTCCATTAACCTCTGTGTGCCTCAAAGACAAGGAAATGAGAAACTAGGATGGTGTCACATTATACATAGACCCAAGTCTCATCTATAATATATACAAAATAGTCAAAAAAGTAAAAAACTTCTTCCATTTACAACACCTGTCTGACAGGTAAAATACTTTATATATACAGAATCTCTATTTTTAAATTATTACTAAAAGCCATACTACTTCTGTGTACTAAACCATGGGAGAGAAAAAAGCTGCAGTCACTTACTTTACCAAGACATTTAGGAAAACATTTCTATCCTAGGACTCTTTAGTTAATTGAAAAATATATGGAATCGATATTAACTCTCCTTTTACTTAAGACATTCATTCTACTAATACTTTTATCTTCTGTGAAAATAATTAGTCTTTGTTAAAAAGCAACTTTACTTTTTAATAAATGCTCAATGTTTAAAATCTAGCCTTTTTCCACACTGAAGAAGTTCCACAAATGTATGGCTTTTTAAAGTTCTTTTCCATGTAATTTATAATTTTCTTATGAAATACATTCTCTGTGTCCCTCTCACATGTGTGCACATACATGTGTACATACACATGGAGAGAGACAAAAAGAGACAGACAACAGGGGTGTGTGTGTGTGATAAAATATAAACAATAGAGTTTTTACCAAAGATTGGGAAAACAAAGGCTCCTACACTTAAATTTGCCCAAGACTTGTATTTTCTGTATTGCTACCGAGAAGAGAAAGTGTGGAGGTCTGATACATGGAATCACAGCCATGGGCTCTCCACCTAGCCTGGGGAGGCATGCCAACAATGACAGAAGTCTTCTGTTCGGGACAGAAGCCAGCCCGCTACCGGCCACTGAAGGTTCCATTTTTGGAATTCTCAAGCACTATATGCCAGAGATGGTTTTAATTAATGAGAGAAAGTCAATTAATCCCACCATTCTTTCCATACAAACCAGAAATAAGGTACAAATTTGGCCAACAAAGAAAATCAAATGAGACAATGAAAAAGCCAATTTGAAATAGTGAGCGAGTGGAAGTGGATCACCATTTCAATGAATAGCACATTTAAAAGCCTGAAGCACCATAAATGCATAGAATCAAAACTATTCCACAGCATATTCTCTTATGAATATACTATGGGCTAGCCAGAGCCTTATCTAAAACCTGTCTCATAATCAGACCCTTTCATTACCTAAAGCCCCCTAATCTATTTTTAATACCATTAGACACCAAGAAGAAAAGTACTGTTATAAGACCATCCACCCCTCAGTACTGGGACTAGATAAGTTGCTTGGGAATCACATTACTGACTGCACATGAGACCTTAGCTGTGTAACAACCCAGAGCAAATAGGCTTCTCTTTGCCTTAGTTTCTGCTGCAGGACTGCACCTGCTCAATCCAGAGTTCACATGGTACAAGACAAAAACACTTCCATAGCTCAGGATCATGAGTGGACATGACAGGGACTATTGTTACGCCTATAATTAAGACTGGCTATGGCACTCTCTGAAAACTGCCTCCTAAGACTACAAGGTCAGGGGATCTGTTTGTTCAAGAAGGATTCATGGCTACAGGGGTGCCTAGTACTTAGGAATCACTAGATGAGTACTCAGCAGATAAAAGAATTAACAAAACCCCATTGTGAACAATGTGTTTCAGTTAGGACTCACTGAATAATTCATATTACTGGTGTTGTTATTGTTTATTATCATTACTATTATTGCTATCATCATTGCAATTGAAAGCCAATATATTTTTCAAGTCATAAAATGGTTAAGAACCAACACACACGACTCATCATTGGATGAGGGTCCTGTGTCACTTCTCACTCCTACCCTGTCCTTAGACCCAATTCTGCCACATGATTATGAGACATGAAAGCCAGACACTGTCTGGTCTACAGACAGAGCTGCCATCTCCTCCCATTATGTGCTGGGCTTTTGATATTGATGGACATTTCCTTCAGAAATCCATGTTCTCCCACTAAGCTCAAGCTTTAATGTCAATATAGAAAAGAAAACCAAAATCCCCTAGCTACCCGTTTTCACTATATACCCAAGAGACTGACTTTTGCTTCCTTTGGACAGTCTCTGGGCCCCAGGTGAAACAGCTTGGTGCAAATGTGGCACAAATGACAATATTCCCACCACCTGAGAAATTGTCTCAAGCAGTTACCTGTGTCATGGAATCACCAACACATGCTGTAATAACCACTGGCTGGTGCCTACACTTAATCCCATTGATTGAAACAAAACAATCAGACTAAAACACAGCAGCCTGTTCATTAATCAAGACTGAAGGAATCTTGTCCTGGCTTCTTCCTATCTAACAAAACACTGCAAACTAATTAAGCTTATATGGGAATGAAAGCATAATTAACCTTCTCATGTCAGGGGATGTGTGTGATAGGAATTACTCCTAACTAAAAATTACTCATTACTAAAAAATTACCAAAACTCAAAGAGACTTGGGTTCACAATTTCAAAGGCCGATGTTAATTTACATTCTCCACTTCAGGATGTTCACAAACAAAGCAGATGACTCATCTTCCAATCAAAAGATTTATGTAAAACGAACAGGAGGGCGGCTGGAGGAAGGACTTCCGGAAATAAGAAAATCCCATGTCAGCTAAAAGCAAGAAGACAGACTTCAGTGTGGCAATCTGTTTAGATTACAACACAGAAGTTGCCTTGCTTTGTAAGGAAACAGTTTTATGACAAATATTTTACAGCCTATATTGTAAAAGAATCTATTTTCTTCCCCCACCTCCCACCCTCAATCAGGCATTGCCACAGTGTGCAGAGGCAACATCCAAACATGTGAGTACCTTCAGGGCTCATTCTGATTTTCTGGAGATGAAGCTTTCAGGAACCACTTGGTTTATTTTTAGTGTCAATTATGTGGGTCTCTGAGCATGGAGACAGGTGCTCCGGCCATAAAAAAATGCCCAGGAATATCAGATTAGCAGGCATTTGCACACTGACTGCCTGGGTTGTGTCTTAACAGAGAAAGCCAATTTGGACATTTGACTCAGGTAACTAACTGGTCAAGCCAGTTAAACAGGACTGGGATTCAAATTGCTCTCACCCATTTTTGATAATGAACTGATCAAATGAATCTAATCACTGTGGCACTGTGCTCCCTGCTCTTCCTGCAGTCCTCAAGTCCACGTATGCAAAACTGACTAAGCAGCTAAATGAATCTGATCACTGTGGCACTGTGCTCCCTGCTCTTCTTGCAGTCCTCAAGTCCACGTGTGCAAAACTGACCAAGCAGCTTTCTTTCACCTATGGAGCCTTGGAAGGAAAAGCTTCAGTAAACCATTGAATCTTTTTTTTGGGGGGACAGAAGAAATAAAATAATTGGAGACACTGGGAGTAACTTGAATTTACAACAAATGTTTCAATGACACTATTATTTTGTTTCACTGAAAATCCTATCAACCAACTTTGGTGGTTGTGCTTAATATCTAAAAATGCTTAAAAATCACATTTCCAATCACTGTATTGAATAATGCACCATGTCAGGAAAGTTCTCCCTTCGATGTACAAGACCTTTGACCTGTACTTATAAAAATGGATAGGAGGAAGGTAGGGGGAAAGAAGAATGAATAAAAGGACTTTTAAAATTGATCACACTGATGCCTGGCATGATGATGCACACCTTTAATCCCAGCATGAGGGAGGGAGAGACAGGTGGATCTCTGAGGTCAAGGCCAGCCTGGTATACAGAGTGAGTTCCAGGACAGTCAGGGCTACACAGAGAAACCCTGTCTCAAAAAAACCTAAAAACAAACAAACAAACAAAAACAAAGACATACTGAGGCCATTTAGACTCAGAAAGATGAAAATTGTCATGTTTTCTCTCATACTGGGATCCTTACTTCTAACATAAAAATAATGAAAATACAGGCTATGAAACTACATAGATTGAGAGAGGATAACAAAAGGCAGTGAAGACAGGATACAGACTGAAAAGGAATATAAATAACATAGAAACAGAAAGGAAGCTCTACAAGAAGTGGGAAGGTAAAAGGAAGAGAAGCAGGGAGAAAAGCAGGGGTCAGGAAGAAACAAAGAAACCTTGTGTGAGAAACACCGTAACAACAAAATGAGCCAAGCCACCAGGAAAGAAAGCAGTGCCTGGCAGAGCCGTCCATGGCCTAAGCCCATTAATAGCACAGGTTCTGAAGACACATCAACAACATTTAACAAGAATGAACTTCCAGCCGACCATGATAGCACACACCTTTAATCCCAGCACTCGGGAGGCAGAGACAGGCAGAGATCTCTGTGAGTTCAAGGCCAGCCTGGTCTACAAAGCAAGTCCAGGACAGTCAGAGCTACACCGAGAAACCCTGTCTCAAAAACAAACAAACAAATGAAAAAAGGACTGTATTTCTACTAGTTTATATCCCATGGAAGAGGTTAAAGGGATAACTTAATACTTAATTTTTGCTAGGCTCAAATAGTTCTAGATGCTGAACCAAGGCAATTGAACTAAGGACTCTGTGCCTCTGGCAAGAGCTTGTAGGACAGCTTATGCAAAACTGTGCCTAAAGCACTATGAGAAATATCTCATTATCACCAGAAAGCACTCTAAAGTAGAGGGCCCGCAAACGAGAAAAATCTCCTCTGTGGGAACTGCTAGTGAGCCTCATCATAAGCAGGTTCTAGCAAAATAGTAAGTCCTCCCTTCCTTTCTACATGCCAACAGCCAATGAATCCGTCACTGTTCTACAAGACATCTTCTACTGACATACAACTGAAGCACAACTAGAAAACAAAAAGTACCTAGCCAGGTCCCTGTCAGCAATCCTGGCACTTAGGTGGAAGAGGTAAAGGTCAACCCTGGTTAGGTAACAAGTTCAAGGCCAGCCTGGGCTACATGTGACCTTGTCATTTAAAAAAAGGAGATAAATAGAAAAAGAAAAAATACGAGCAATTTATTCAACATCACAAAATATATAGTCAAGATTTAAAAATGGTATTTATTTTTTAATTTGTTATATTAAAATTTTGACTCTGTGTGTGATGTGTCTATGACCATGTGCCACAGAACACTGGTGGAGGTCAGAGGACGATCATTTCTCTCCTTCTGCCACGAGGATCCCAGATATCAAACTCAAGTCAGTCCTCAGACTTGGAGACAAGGGCCGTAACCTGCTGAGCCATCTCTCCAGCCTTTATTTTCAAAAGCAAAACAATCAGAGGGAAAAACCAAGCACATTTCAACATCATTCCATCCACTTGTCACAAAGCTGCTTGCTGTACCAACTGATATTTACTGAGCATTACTGTGTGCCGGCAAGTGCTCTGAATGCCCGAGATAAAGTTCCTACATAAGCCTCGCAACAGACTTGGAAGGCAAAAAGTGTTTCTAGCCCTTTGTCCTGCTTAGCTTTTATTGTCTAGCGGACACACACACCTGGAATCAGCTGTGAAGAGGGAGTCTCAATTGGAGGACTATCCCAATTAGACTGTGGTCACGTCTGTGACAGACTTTCTTGCTTGATGTGGGAAGGCCCAGCCCACTATAGGAGCTCCCATCCCTGCCCAGGAGGGACTGGACTATGTAAGAAAGCTAGTTGAGTGTGAGCCAGTGAGCATGAGGGAGTTAGTAAGCAGCTTTCCTCCTGGGTCTGTGTCTCCAGTTTCTTGCCACAAGTCTGCCCTAACTTCCCTCAATGGTGGATTACACCTGAGTATGTAAGCTGAAATAACACTTCTCTCTCCTAAGCTGCTTTTGGTCATGGTGTTTATCACAGCATCAGAAATCAAACCAGAACTGGACCCTTTTGGTGGATAACAGAGCACTCTATACTACATCTTTTAATGATATACCCTGCAAGAGATTAATAGCAACTTAGTATGCAAACATTTTCGTGGGCAGCTCTGGATTTTAAAGGCTGCATGCTGGCAAGACGTGGAGGGTGGTCCCATGAGCAACCATGTATATATATATGCTTGTTGGTTATCTAGCCCCATCCTGTAGCCACCTGTAGATATCTAAGAATGCCTGGGTGGAGCAGAAAGCACCATCCAGGTCATGCTGAACACTCATCATGAAGTGCGGAGCGAGCTTGCTTTCACATAACACACAAGCTCAATGCTAAAACTTACTTCTCCTCTGACCCATAAGTACAGACATAGAATTGACTTTTTTTTTCCTCTTCCATTTCAAGGCCAGTAAAGAAAGACCAGGCTGAGAACGAGAAGATTCTGCGTAATTTATAAACACACTTTGCACAGAAATGCACCAAATGGGGAAGAGAACTGAATTAACAAGGTCAAGACAGGTTAGAGGAAGCCAACCCTATTATCCGTGAGCAACACTAAACGACAAATTCTCCAAGAACAGCAAAAGGATTTGTTATACTGGGAGACAGAAATAGAAAGAAAAAAGAGAAAAAAGAAGAAAAAAAAGAGAAGAAAAAAGAAAGACACAACTATATACTAGTTCAACACTGAAAGTAGAAAGTAATCCTTATCCAATCAAACTTCAAGGCCAGTGATGTTCCTCTTTAATCTCAGTATATTAGCTGCCTGCATCTTTACTGCAACCAGCTTGGGGCTATTATTTCACTGAGCAATGGCGGGGTTTCTCAAAAGAAGAAGTGCATTGATGCCTCCTTTAATTTTCAAGAATGTAAACAGGGACAGTATATAATCTAAAGCTCTGGGGAAACACGTGGGGGGTTAACAGTCTGCAGCTTACAGTGGGGAGAGACTCTCGGAGGGTGGGCATAGTCTGTAACTTACAGTGAGAGAAGCTGGGGGCGGGGCACAGTCCACAGCATAAAGCACTGACATTCCCTCCACCACAGAGAAGCTGAACAGGTGACTCTCAATCACTCACTCTGATGGAGTGGGAACTACAGGTAGAGCCAAGGGTCAAAGAATCAGCTTTGAAAAGCATCCCCTCCCTTTGTAGTCCAATAAAGAAACATCTGGAACAGGCTACTTTATTCTGAGTGGTCTTAAAGCCCAACGAAAGAAACAGAGTCCAGGAAAGACTAGGAAGAGCATGTTTCTTTTCATTCTTCCTCCCTCCCTTTCTCCCTTATTCATCCCACTTTCCCCAGAGTGATGGTCTAGGAAGGAAACAGAGCCCTGCCTCCTTCCTTAGTCTCGCTAAAGGCAAGCGGTGTTCTGGGGCTGGCCATCCTCAGAGCATACAAGTTATGTGGCTGAAAACAAACATTCTTCACATTGATCAAGTGGGACCCTCATCTGGAGATGCTCAGAGCTCCTGGGAGACAGCTGCCGCTCTCCTATCTGTTATTTCTTTGACAGGTAGCCGGGCCTCACCTCCAGTTCTCCTTATCGTTCATCACAGTTAAAGTTATTAATTTGGGTACATGCTTAATTAATGTCTGTGTCACTTCTTTATTCTCCAGCCCACTCCCTAGGCTCCTATCTAAGTGCTGGTAAATGGAAGCATAAAATAGAAAGGACTATTTTCAAGGAGCACAGCCACCCATCTACAGATCTGATAGAATAAGCGGGACTATGAAAAAAAATCACAACAGATCCCTGCTCTGAACAAAACAATGCAAAAATACAGGCATAATTGTCAACACTCCATCATTTCTTTCTTTGTCTGTGGTGACGTGACTATCTAATTCCACAACAGGGATCTATTAATTATAAACTAGAAGCTCAAATCTGGGCCATTAGCTTTTAATCACAAGGAAATATACAGAACTTTAATGCTGAAAACACTAACAGTGACAATCTCTGCAGAACCAAGAAAAACCAGAGCTATCCTCAAATGGGGTCTGTTCACAGAATATTCCAGCATTGCATCTGCTTGCCTGTGTGCCTACCCTTTTACTGGCTCTGAAAGTTATCTTTCAAAAATCACAGGTTGGGAGCTGGAGTTCTACAAAGTCTGTAATGCTACACTGACAAGAAAATGAGGTCCTCCTCAGCAATAAAATGTCTAAATCCAAGAGCTGAGTCACTCCTCCCCCCATCTTCACAATAAGGAGAGCTCTCATATATGAAAGAACTCAGGTACATGAAGGCGCCTTCTCAATCATTAATTCGTCCTCCTTAATTATGAAACAGGTATGAGAATTCGGGAGCCATGAAATTAATTATTTTTTTCTGAAAAACATTCTGTTCAATTATTCATTGGAGAGAGTAAATGATTAAATGCTACCAACCCTCCACCTTCACAGTTCTAATGAACATTTTCTGTGGATATTTGTTCCTGGGCTAATCAAAAGTTATTATGAAAACAAACTGCAGCTGTCCATGCCTTAGTATCCACTGGGCAATGGTTCCAGGAGACCAAAGTCTGTGGAGACCACAATCTGAAGATACACAGGCTTCTTGGGCAAATGTCCCAGCCTTCCCACATCACCTCACCGAATCGTCCGGCATACTTTAATCACCTCGTGATTTCTTATGACACCTGTGCAACCAAATGCCATCTTGTTGGGCTGTTTGGACCACAGTACAGGACAGTGTCTGCACATTTTCAATCCAGAGAATATATTTTGTCTGTAGTATGCTGAGACCTTGATCTGTGGGATGCTGACTGGACACTCTAATATCCAAGAAGAACCATATTTTCTGGTCCACACTCAGCAACTTACTGAGTTGAGACACAGTATTTGCAGAGCAGAGATACTATGTTTTATCCTTCACTTCTTACGATAATTAGGCTATATTTGACACAAGATTGTTTTTTTTCCTCTGTAACTAGTAAAACTTGTATCAATATACTTACCTTGCTGTGACACCAGGACAGGCGAACTGAATAAACATTTCCACCATTTTCATCTGTCCAAACAGGCTGAAATGTATGACCAGAATATTCCCAAAATTTCCCACGTGTCTTCTCTTCGCCTGATCCTGTCTGTACACTGCATTTTCTTCTTAATTTTTCATTCTGTTTTCTTAACTCAGTAGTTCCTGCCACACTGGCATTAAACCTATACCAATGTTCATTTGTCCCTATATTCTTTTTCCTCATAGGGACTGTGTATACTTGACCTGAAATATTAGAGTGTATTAGACAGTAGGAATATAGACTATGCACTACCCCACTGCAATAATCTTTTTATAACCTTGTCTCTAATACATCATCTACCTTTACACCATACGAATATATGTGACTACTGAAAGTCAGTAACCTAAAGACCTCTCCCATTAGTTAGAAGTAGTTCTTATCAGAGATCAATACTCATCTAAAACCAGTCTTTGGATATACATCACAGGCTAAACCTAGCAGCCTAAGGAGCTCACCTTCTTCCTCCTCCTTCTCTTCTTCTTCTCTTTGGCTGCTTGGGCCTGCTTGTGCTCCCAAACCAAATTGGTCAGATTGGCCACATACTCATCAGTCTGTTGCAAAAGGTAGGCTAAGCGTCTGTCTTTCTTTTGGTCAATGAGTTTCCTGTAGCCCTCTTCATCCTCAGCCTGTTCAGAAAGGAGAGAAAGAAGGCCACATGATGCACTTCACACTCCTCTCTCCTGTTGACAACCTGAATCTGGTGGTGCCTGGGGCCAACAGGACGAGCCAAGCTACATGAGTCTGCAAGTGGAGTCTGCAAGTTGGCAAACAGAGATGGACAACACCTTGGGCCCAGGACTCTTATTAAAGTTTGTACCAAAACCACTGCACAAAGCCCTACTATGTGCGTAATATGACTAAGCACTCTGGGCCAGATCTTCTATCTTCTGTGCTTCTTGAACTGTTCAAAATTAATGCAAAATTCAGTGCACTAAGTCACAAGCCCTTAGCCCCTGAAATCTGATACTATTGAGTAATAAAGCATAATTTCCACCTCCACCTCCCACTAAGCAACATTAAAACAACTAAGACCAAATGGAAGAAAACTCTCGATGTCCTCTGAGCATCTAGAGAGAATCTCTTTTAGACACCCCAATGAAAGAACATCCCAAATTATTTTTCCATGATGCCTGAAAAATAAAAGGAGAATGCTGTCCACTCTCTAAGAGGTAGCTCTATCTCAGAAGAGCTCAGGGACTCTGCTGTAGGGTGTCACATGTCCCTCCAGCACGTGCCAGAGAGACTGCAGCTTCATCCCTCAGCGTAGCTGCTGTCTGCCCTGTGAATGAGCACGAACTCAAATGCTATTATAACTCTAATTGCTTTTGGCTATGGTTGGTCTCACTTGAAGAAAGAGTGATAAAAAAACTTCAGTTTCTCTATTATCTGTATATTCCATCATTTAATTGCAAAAATTAATGATTTGCAAATGCCTAATCATTAGTGTCAAACCAATCTGTTGCTGGAGTTCTAATACAGTTTTCTTTCAGTTGAATCAGACAAATTTGCCTGTTGACTGTTCTGTCTGGTACACAACAGTCCCCCCTCATGAGGGTAAAGACTCCTGACAGTTTTCTCCATCCCAGAAGTGGGGGAAAGGGTAGAAAATGGTAAGATTTTGGAATACCTCAAATGGTCTTTCCTGTCTGGAAACTCCAAATTAATGAAATAAAAAAACTGGCACCCCAGCAAGAACTGTGTCTTTGGGATTTCTAGAACTATATTTATAGGTGAGGTTTCTTCTGACTGACTCAGGAATTCTGTCCCACACAGACCTTTCGGTTGCTTATCACCTTTACTGATTGGTTGCTTTTCTAAATTTCATGGTGTGCTTTGCCCAATTCCAAAAACAAATGGTCAATAAATAAGGCCAATGATATAAGCCTACTCTTCTATATCTGTATATCCACTAAAAACTAACTGTGCAAAAGGAACAGTGCAAAGCAACCTTTGGGACAACAGAGCTGCCACAAATAAACTTTCAAATTAACTTAAAAGTCGGTTAAGTTCAAGAATAACTTAGTACATTTACATAATTAGTAAAATCATGAATGCCAAGTGGGGGGAGGAGAGAGAATGAATATGAATCATGTATTCAAAGATATGACCTTTCAATTCATTAAAACAAAAAAATCTTAGTTGTTCATCTCAAAACATTGTACGTTTAAAGGAATGCATTTTCCATTCTTCCAGATGTGATTACCAAACTCCTGCAAAATGCAGCACTTGCCTTTCTTTGAGAAGCAGTATAAGTGGACCATGATGGTAGTCTAGGGCACAAAACTAGTATGCTTATGTGTAACTCTGACTTATTAGATACACTGTGTAAAACAGACAAACGTTCTCATTCCTCCCTCCAGAGGTCCAGACACCTGTGAATATATATACATGTGTGTGTACACACATAATATACATACCTATGTGTATGTATACACACATGTGTATGTACACATATATACATACATACATACATGTGTGTGCACGTGCATGTGACAAGCAGCTTTCCTTCCTTCTCTTGATGCCTCGTGTCACATTCTCAATGCAGAAAGGTTCAAGCAGGATATCTTCCTAGTCTCACATGGGGCCCCTTACCATCAGCCTCCGCATTCTCTCCTTCTCAATCCGCTCTGTCTCCTTCTTTTGCTCCCTTTCGGTGTTAGCATGCCAAGTTGCCACTGCTTTGGACAGCTTCTGGATCTTCCCAGCCACAGATCGATGATATTCCTTAAAATCTTTTGCATGTTGCAAAATACTGTTCAGGTATTCCTAAAGGATTCACAAGAGGGAGAAAGGGATGCTTTGGGTACACTTCCCAGTAAAGTTATCTGTACAACTGAAAACAATACAGCATACACTGACCATACAAAGACCACACTCTATTGGTGATGGAGGCCCTCCATGGAACCTCTGCAGTACAGGTTATGGGCTATGGGCTAATGTGACAGTAAGCATAGGAAAGAGTGGCTGCCTGCACTCCAAAGTGTGGACATCCAAAAGTGGGAAAAGCTAAGACTGACTGGGCTCTGGGCTAGTGGGAAGAAAGACTTGCCCCAACTGTTTGTTGTAAGCCTAGGGAAGAGATACTGCCTTCACCAAGGGTGTGGTCATCTGAACAGGGGAAAAGCAAGGACAGAGGCTGACCTATAAAAATGTCAAAGAAAAAAATTTACAACACATTGTTCCATCACCCTGAAATAAACATGAGTGTTCTGGGCATTTCCAGTGAAAACCACATTTCTTCTGCTGCAACTTAAATTTAGAACTGTGATGCAAAATAAGTTTATACAAAGCTGAAATTGTCATATGTAATCCAGATTCATTCTTCACAAAGAGGGGAAATGCGTACCCTACTTATACTAAAATCCATCTTTTTTTTCAAAAGGAAACTAAGTTAGGCACCAAATAAAGCACAGTAGAACAATCATGAGACTAGAACACATCCTACATCAAATGTTTCCAATGCCCTAGGAAGGAATGCTTTTGAATATCTGCTCATCTGAGTCCTCTAACTAGGCCCCTCAAAAAGTGCAGAATATTACATAAAAACAACTTCCTACTGGGAGTTGGAGAGATGGCTCAGCCGTTAAGTGCACTACTTCATCATATAGAAGGCCCAGGCTAGACTCCTAGCACCCACCTTGTTGCCCAAAACCACTCACACTCCAGTTCCAGAGGAAGCCAAAGCCTTCTCTGGCCTCTGGGGGAATCAGGCATGCACATGACACACAACCTTATATGTAGGCAAAATACCAAAATCACTTCTTCCAAATTATCTCTCTCCAGAATTTTGATCTAAAAAACTCACTTGTGGCCACCTTAGTCACCAAATTTCCATAGAATTCTGAGTATGACATCTGTTATGGGCTAAAGATATCCCCAGTTCAGTGGTTCTCAACCTTCCTTATGTGTCCCTTTAATGCAATTCCTCATGTTGTGGTGACCCCCAACCTTCTGCTACTTCATTACTGTAATTTTGCTACTGTTATGAATCATAATGTAAATATCTGTGTTTTCTGATGCTCTTAGGTGACCTCTGTTAAAGGTTCATTGGATCCCTACAGGGGTCTCAACTCACAAGTTGAGAACTGCTGCCCCAGTTCATAAGCTGATGCCCCCAACATAATGCATTCAGGAAGTAGAGCCCTCCTGGATGGGATGGCAGCCCTTTGAAAGAGAACCCTAAGGGCTTTCTTCTGTTTGTTTCCTGCCTTTTGAGAACACAAGAAGTTGGCCATCTGAAGCCTAGAAGAAGGTGTGACCCCAAGGTGACCATGCTGGCATGCAGACTTGACCTTCCAGCCTCCAGATCGCTGAAAAACAAACTCCTATTGTTGGTAAACTACCCAATCTGGTATTTTTTTTTAGAGCAACATCAACTGACCACAACTGATTGGGTTTCAAGGAAGCTGGGTCTTCAATCTTATCTTGTTATAGACCTTGAGACACTGATTATCTGTCTTGACCTAATGTGACACTAACTAGAGTCACCTGCTAAGAAGCGACTCCTGGTTAAGGAACAGCCTCCCTCAGACTGGCTTGTGAGCATGTTTGTGAGGCACTTTTCTTGAATGATGTGGGAGGGCCATTGTGGGAGGTGCTACCCTGGGCAAGTAGTCCTGGCTCGTGGTTTCATAAGGCAAATGAACAGGTTCTGTAGATAGCAAGCCAGTAAGTAGTGTTCCTCTGTGGTCCCTGCTTCTGTTCCTGCCTCACATTCTACTTTGGCTTCTTCTAATGATGGACTGCAACCTGCAAGTCAGATAAACCCTTTCCTCCTCAGGTTGTTCTGTCATTGTTTTATCACAGCAACTAAAAGCAAAGCAGGACACCTCATCTCTAAAATGATGCATCTGTACTACACAAACTCCAAGTCACCTTTCTGTTCTTTGACCCCCACTCCCATCCATCACCCATCCCACACCCAACTTTGCAAACATCCTGACCCTGACCACTGACCCCATGGGCCACCTCTGACCAGGAAGGGTATGCAAAGGTGTAAGGACCTGGTGTTTCTGCCGGCGTTTCCTCTCCTGTTCTATCTTCTGCTGTTTTTCCAGTTTCTCTGTCATGCGTGCCTCTCGCAGGGTCTGGCGTTTGCTCCGCTTGTATGCTTTGGAGTTGAGGGCTGTCTCCAGGGTGGTATCCCTTCGCATGCAGGCCACCACCTCCTGTCTCAGCTATCAGGGAGAGAGTAATGGTTAGAAAATCCCCCAAACAGAAGCCAGGCCCTGAGCCCCGACTTCAAGTTTCAACTCAATGGAATGGAAAGGGGACTTCATGCAAGTTTCTGAATCCAATTCTGGTTGGCCTGTTACTAAAAGCAAGAACTAAAATTGTAGCAAATTCACATGGTAATTTTAATAACGGAATAAATCTTTCCATATAATTCATATAAAAGCAATTATAGTACTGTAACAATACAAAAAGTATAAAGATGCTATGCTAGGTTTGAAATAGTTATTCACTCCATTTAATCATAGTAATTGTGTTAGTCAATAAGTCTTTTAATTTTTTAACTATCATATTAATATTCTCTTGCTGATCTTCAAGAAGAACAAGAGAGTTACTGTCCATTCGAATACCAAGCAATGACAGTAACTCCAACAATGTAAATTCACAACTTCAAGTAAATAATAGAAATATCAGTCTGAGTTTCCTTCCTATCCAATAGTTATATTCTTTAGTATGTAGATTTTATATTGTGCCATGGTCTGGTTTTTAGATTACTGTCATGTAACAATGTAGCTTTATTAGCTGTTATATGGTGGTAGTCAGTGGGAACTTGGGGAGTCCACATTACAACACTCATTCAGCTGAACCTGAAACTGGCATCTGTCTAGGAAGCTTTGCAGATAGATTTTCAGTCATAGCAAACAAAACTAGGGACATATGCCACTAATACTCATTTAATAAATCTTGGTCAAACACTTCCTTCATTCCTATGATAAAGTTTCCTCTAATTAAGAAGCAATGGAACCTGGAGACCTTTTCTTTTCCTTCTTCTTTTTAAATTTAACCTGAAATCTGCTCTTTCAAAGTCCTAGCCAAACACCACCCAGACACCAGGTGCCCTTCCTTCATGTGACACCCACGAAGTCAAGTGTGAACCTGAGTTCATAGCCCATGGCAAGGGAGCTTGCCATGGGCCTTGTGATTTCAGTCAGATCCTCCAAGAGGCCGGAACTCAACACTTTCAGACTGCGCTTACTCATTAACAATTCATTCTGCATGGCCTGCAACTTTAGCACAGCCCATCTGACAGAAGAGAGGCTTCTTGTTCCCTTCAGCTTAGACAGGCAGTCTGTGGATGTAGACCAGCACACTTTGACAAAACTCAGCCAAAGGAAAATAAGTTCTACTTCATTCCACTTCACACCTACTGATATAGAAATCAGAAAACACATCATTATACCAGATCTCAATAGCGAGTTCCAGGAGTCACTAACTAATTAGTCAATGTGTGAGTCTGATGTGACCAAGTGCCCCCTGGTTAAGTTTTGATGAATAATTAAGGTTCAAGACATTGGGGGGTTTTGTGTGTTTCTACAAGTGTGGGCTAGTGAGTAGGAGAGAGACTATCTTATTTTTCTGTTTCTGGAGTCATGGCTAGCTTTGTACGTTTGGGTTTACCAGGAACACACTCTACCGCCTCTGTGGTTTTCCTTGGAATCATGAAGGCAAGACACAGCTCTCCACGATCTGTTGTCATGGTTTTCATCCACAGAACCAAAATTCAATAAATGATGTTGTACATTATAGTACAGGGGGCAAAAGAGTGTTTCTGATACACAGAGAGAGGAAAGAATAAGTAGTTCATGTTTATTACTTTCAGCTATGAGCTAGCTGTCAGTTGAAAGACATGCTATTTTACTAAGTTCCTAGGAACCTCACGGATCACACTTTAGGAACAATTACATTGATTTCCTACATCATAGATTCACTGGGGAAAAGGTATTACCTGACGTTGGAAATTGAGTAACCGAAGTGCTTTCAGCTCCACCGTTGCTTTGGTTCGTAAATCTGGTGGCAAGGAGCCAGGGAGACTTTCCAGTTCTTGGATCCTATGAGCTATGCGAGCCTGAAGTCTAGAAGGAAATAGTAAAGAGGAGGATGGGGGAAGGAAGAGATCTGCATTACAATTTAGTCTTCTATGATCAACAAGGCTTAGGTTTAGGTTCATGGCAAAATATATTCCACATACTGACTGTTGATTTCTGACACCCAACTAGGTTTTCTTTCTTTCTTTCTGTCTTTTTAAAGAAAAAGTTTACATGTATTTATTTATTGGAGAGGGAGGTATGCACACCATAGTACATGTATGGACATAAGACAGCTTGTGAATGTCAGTTCTCATGTGCATTTTGGGAATAAAGGTAATAGATGCTTTTAACTGCCCAGCTACCTCACTGGAGCCCCAACAGGATTTTCTAATGTTAATCGAGAAAAAGCTACCTTTGAATTCTTGAAGAAAGATGTTTCACACTACTCAACACCTTGAACTTCTATGTAGCTTCTCTCTAGGACCTGGAAAGGAACTTCACGCGACATCAAAGGGGTAAAGGGTTGGTGGGCGGGGGATAAATAGTCCCTGCTTCCTCTCAACACTGAGAGAACACAGAGGCAGTCTGGCTAGCTGCCCAACTCCCAGCCTGCCAGCGTGCAAAGCCGAGGCCACAGTTCTCTTCCTTCTGTGCTGGGACAACAGTGACTACAGAAACTGAAGTGGAGTGGCAAGTGCAACCTTAGGAGCCGAGGCCACAGAAGTCAGCCAGGTCGAGACATTCCGAGAGCCCTGCCAACCACAACCACTTCCTCTGTGTGGTGCTTGTTTGAGAACAGAAGACAAACTGGGCATCTGCAGAAATCAGGGGCAGCAGTGAATAGCATTTCCTGAAAAGGATGCTGGGGGTTCTCATTTTAGACAGCATCAAAAATATCATTGCAAGTGCTTCCTCCTAATGAAGGCAGACTACAGAATAAAGGACATCTCTCTTCGGTCTCTTGCTGCTATGGCTCTGCCACACATAAACTGTTTCCAAGGCTTGCTTTCACAAATACACAACACTGAAATCTAGTTTTAGAATAAGACCCTATCCTAGGTTTGGGACAAAACTGAGAAAGAATTGAAAAGAAGGAGATGTTTAAAAAAGTAGTAATGAGTTAACCCAGTAAATACTTAGGGAACTAAGTTCAGTTAATGAGGAATTTCGAACTCCCAACACACACACATATGCACAAACACACACATGCCTACACGCATGCACATACATGCACCTACCACATACACCCATACTACACACACTCACATGCATATGTACACATGCACCCACACACTACACACTCAACACATAAATGCACACACATGTACAAGTGTAAATAAGTGCTGCAGTGGCCCCATCTTACTAATGAGAAAACTGAAGAAACATGTTGACATCATGGAGCTAGAAATGGAGGAATCCAAAATCAAAATCTATATTACATGGATTATTATCCAATTGTTTTTTTTTACCATCTATGTACGCAGCCCCAAGTGTCCAAAGAGGCAAAAGAAGATACATCTAAACACTGAACATATGAAGAGAAAAATAAAAACTTGAAATAAAATAAACTAAAACAAGTTCTTAACCTTTAAAAACCATTTTGTTTTATAGTCTTATTATCAAGACCACACTAAAGGGAGTTAGCTACTGGAGCTTTAAAAGATGGTGTCACCCACAATTTCATTTTGTTACCTCCTTGGTTCTAGACTCCATATGTTCTTTTCTCATTTGAATATCCTAGAACCTAAATGGCCCCTGTGTATTCTGGTTCAGTATGACACAGCATATCAGGCACTAAACTCAAGGAATGGCGGCTTCTGCATTCATCTTCCAAACGTTAGGTGCTAGGACAAAAAAAGTGACCACAGGACACCTTGGCTGACAGTGCTGAGACTAGCCCACACTAAACTGGGTGGGAAGCTGGAGGGTGGACAGGGAGGTGAGGAGGCAGGGGTAGGAGCTTGTAGTAATAGAGTGAGGGACTGGGGCTCTGCAGCGGGTGAGGGCTAAGGGTGCACTTGGCCCTGTCGTGACTGCTTCTCCAAAGGAGAGGAGATTTATTAGTGCATCTCAAGAGTTTCCAACACAAAAGAATCTCTCTTTTTCTTTCTTTTTTTAATGGAAGAGAGGCATGAAGTACAAAGGGTAAACTCGAGAAAAGAGGACAGGGAGATTTTTACCACAAAATGATATGCACTCGATAGAGCACACAGGGTGGGTGGCAAAGGTACGGGAGGGGCAGAAAACTCTCTGTTGTTGCTGTGCTGAATAGAAATCTTCATTTTAAATAATGCTCCTCTCCGGACAATTTCATCTTCCTATCACTGAGATTCAGCAGGAAGTCCTATAAAGAGAGTCAGGATTCTAAACTTCCCAAAGCAACAGCTAGATGTAATCCTGCCTGACTGCAGGAGACTCATTTAGTGTCCTCACGAGCACAGAAAATTGAAGCAGAATTAGGTCACTCGAGTTTTTCATACAGACAGGAAAGTAAATCAAGAGGGGTTACTGTTCTGCCAAGGAAAAAAAGAGTTCCATTAAAGGCAACAGATATTTGTTCAGGTCCAGGGGAGAAGTTTATGATTCCTGTAGGAGAGTTATTTGAACAGAAAATGACACTGGTACATTTCGTCCCTTCAAGGAACTGAGTGACACTTTAAAGAGCAAGGGTGAGAGAAAGGGAACATGTGTGACTTCGGTGACTCTTCTGGCAAAACAGCTATTGGTAAGTTTTGAGGAGTTTCCAGGGTTGTGATGGTGGCAAAGGCAAGACAGCAGGACAAGGAAACACACACACACACACACACACAAAGGTAAACTATACATATGTGTATCCTAAAGCCCTGTTTTCACACTCAATTCTGTTTTGAGACCAGAGGCCTGATGCAATTCAAAACTGCCTTTTTGCAAACCCTTCTATATGTGAAATGTAGCCTCCATGCATATATCTTTACACAGAATGAGTTTCCATGGAACGAGTTTACATGTCAGCATGTAGGTTCTTAAAGTACTCTTTGACTGAGTGTGGAAGGAAACGCAGTTGGCTATAGTAGGAGTCAAGCATCGGTGCCCAAGGAAGTTGGGTAGGGGTGAGGACAGCAGAACTATCTGACACCAGAAAAAGAATAGATTCCCATTAAAAAGTAGAAACGGTTTTAAAAATTAAAAAAAAAGTCAAAAGGAAAGGACCCAATCTAAAAGGGAGATAAATGTTTTCAACCCCATGGCTATACAGATCTGAGGTCAGTGTGTACACCACTCAAGCTGCAACCAAAATAAGAAGGCCAATGGATCAAAATTCTGAGTTTATGGCAAACCAGGAAGAGCAGCCAACTGGATTAAAGAAATGTAACAGCCTAATAATTTCCTTCCAATTTTTGTAGACAAGAACTGTAGCCAAAGAAGTGAACATCTGCTGTGGGATTTCTGTTGTATGATATTTTGGTTTGTCGGAGCCTATGAAATCCCAAAAGAGATCTGTTAGGATCTTACTCAAATCTTTAGTGAGGTAACAAAGGTGCGGCAGCAAGGCAAAGTCTAATGATGATCAGGAAAAGATCTGGTGGGCTGGTCTATCATAGAGAGCAGGAGAGAAAAGAATCTCATAACTGACTTTTATGACTGTGTGAGAGACTTAATGTGACCCTTTCGATGATAAACTTAATCTCTGTGGTTGAACAATGTATCATTATACAGGCAGAAGCCAGCTATTGTCCCAAGACCAAACAAGATAAGGCATGCCCCTGTAAAGCTGCCAGCACAAGTTCATTCTTTTCCAGATGGCCATGGGGATATTCAGGCCAAAGGTCCCACCAGGCTTTTGGCAACCCCAAAACCACATAGCTTCAGCTTTACAAAAGTGGACACATTTATTAAATAATAATAGTGTGAAAAGTGACCATTTGACCACATTCTGAACTGTACATGATTTTGAACTTTTTTTGTTTTTGTTTGTTTGTCTGTTTGTTTTTTGAGATACGGTCTCAATATGTACCTAGGCTGGCCTTGATACCATGATTCTCCTGCCACAGCCTTCCATATGCTGAGATTACAGGCATCCAGGACCATGTACCACTGTTTAAAAGGTACTAGGGAATATAATTTTTATTAATATAGGAAATGGTGAATATAGGTTGGTGAAATGGCTCAGTGAGTGTTAAGACACTTGCCACCAAACTTACAACCCTGGGCTTAATCTCCAGAAACCACATAGCAGAAAGAAAAAAAAAAAAAAACTCCCACAGTTTCTCATCTGACCTCCACACTTGTGAAGTAGCCAAGATAGGCCATAAATAACAAATAAGTGAATAAATGCAATAAAAATTTAATATAAGATGATACAGGTCACAAACTTTTTATCTGTTGAAACAGGCAGCACTACTTTAATAATTTGGAAAACAATCCATTTAAACTCACACTTCTGAAAATGACACTAAAATGAGATAATAGGAGAGCAATGTAATTAAAATTCCAGCAACCATGACAAAACAAATTTAGGAGTCCACAATGCAGTTTACATGCACCCATGCACACGCATGCACAAATGCACCCATACACACACACACACACACACACACACAAATATGTACATGAGGCTGAGTAAGAGAGAAGGCCAGGTGTTAAATAAAATGTCTAAGTACAGAGTATGTCTTCTGAGGGTAGCTTGCACAAGATAACAAAGTTTCGTTGCACCTTCTGGGTAGAGCTAATGCAAGTTAGAATTTCAGAATAACTACATAATTCTGCTCTTTCTTTTAACTGACCATCCCTGCCCCTGCAATTACTTATGACTTTCTTTATTCGACAACATAAAAAAGATATGGCATCTGAAGAGTTTTTCTGCCCTGGGTGTCCTATGTTTGACTTTATGACACATGGATATCTATCCAAAAGACTCTGCCTGTCACTGATGATGCCTACCTGGCTCTGATGCTCAGGCGCATACCATGACAAGCTGGGAATAATAAAAGAAATGCCCCCAATGGCAACAAGCAACAGAAATGAGAAAATAAAAGTCCTGTTTCCACTCTAAAAGGTAACCCACATCTAACACCTGGTTACCTGGATGCCTCCAAAACAACTCTCTAAACCAGTTACTTCATAACAAGCTGCACGCCTTTTAACAAAGATTATGACAATGCTTTTAAAGAGGACCCAAACATTGCTTATTGGCTAACATTCTCTGCAATTTTTAACACCTACTTTCTTTCAATTCAAGTAATACTGGAAAATAATTGACACCAATATTATTGAAAGCTTCCAAAATATATTACCTACCTTTCCCAACTCTATGAAAAAAAAATACTATAATACTTTAACATGTAAGTCACAGAGAAGTGGCATAAGCCGCCCAAGACAACAGAGCTGTTACTGACAATGTATGCTTCCACATAGGCTACAGAACGCAAAAATCCTACTTTTGTTCCATCTTAATCCTTACTGCACTCAGTTTTTCATGGTTGTTAACCATTTACATAAAGGGTCAGCTAGCCAAAGCCTGTGGGGCAAACCTTGTCCATAGTTGCTTTTCTGAATGAAGTTTTATTGGAACAAAGCCAAGACACCACCTTCTATGGGTGTTTTCCCACAAAAGGGACAGAGCTGACTATCTGTGTCTAAGACATATGGCCCTGTAAAACATTAGATGTTTTCCATCTGGTCCTTTACAAGAAAAGTCTGCCAATCCCTAATTTAGATACAACTCTGTCAGATCAGGTGACAAGTGCCTGGATTAGGAGTTTAACCAAGGATCCCATTTGAAGGAAGATACCTAAAGGCTTATCCCTAAAGGTGGGCCAAGCTCTAGGCTAAAACGTGAGTGAATTAAAACACAGAGGACATTATGGCAAACTACACTGTATGCTTTTCAGTACCAGGAGCTGGGCCAGAACTCCAAAGGGCGGACCCAGATAACATACTCAATAGGGCTACCATCCGTTATTCAAGAACACAAACTGGCAATCGAGGACAATCTATGTAGAGATCCTAGTATGAGATGACCTGCCCTGAGATTTAGGAACTCCGGGCTCGGCTTCTGATCTCTGTATTCCTAGCACCTGGAAAGTCGACGAGGTGGATAAATGACTGAATGAGAAAGATGTCACAGTCTGCCTTCTCAGCAGCACTCAAGACTCACCTAACAGCATGTGAACTCTCTCGGTTCTGAAATCCCTCTTCACCCCTCCCAGTGTCCAGCAATGCCAAGGGCACTGCCCCATGAGGCATGTCGGCCCCAGGCCCTGGCAGTACCTGTACTCCCGCTCCTGCAGGATCTCCACGGGGTCCAGGCCTTGTGGTTTCTGGATGGGACTGATTCGGCTCTGCTTCTGTTGCAGCTGCAGGACCGGAGATGGTTGCCCAGGGGCAGGCTGCTGCACCGAGGGCCCGGGCACGGCTGTGGTGGTGGGCTGGGCAGTGGCTGGGGGTGCAGGCGAGGGCCGGCCGCTGGATGCTGGTGCTGACAGCTTCTGTGAGGTACTCTGACCGCTCAACAGCAGCTCCTGCCCGGGGCCTGTGAGACAAGAGGGACATAGGCAGGACAGGACAGGACAGAAGGAAGGACACCTGCTGACCATACCTAGCTCCTCCATCCCTCAACCACCACCTGGGGGATGGGGTGTCACCAGGGTCTTAAATACCAGAGAACTGAGTAATGAAGGTTAAGGGTGAAAGAGAAAAAAATAACCTAGCATGTATGCCACAGGGAAATGGCATGCACTAATGAATACTGTCAAAAATATCCAAAAAAAAAAAAAATAACCCCTAGTTTTAATAAATCAAAGAAATGACAAGCTGGCTTTTAAGGCCACACTGTGAGGTGGATTTTTGTTGTTGTCTAAAAAGAATGACAGGTGGATTCAAACTTCAGAAAAGAAACAGTTCTACAATGATCAGCTGCAATGGGTGTGGCCCTAAAGTCTGGCTTGGAAACTGCTGGTAAGCCCCTGCAAGGCAGGCCCCTGTCCCAATAGCTGGTCCTGGCTATCGGATCCAGGGCCTAGGGTGAAAAGAGTTTACTGGTCTGCCAGGAACTAAAAGAGACTCATTCTTTTCCTTGGCGGTTCTGAAAGCTTAGTTCAGGCTTAGTTATAGTGAAAACCAGGAATTAAACCTTACTTTAATTATACAGTAGTATGGTGCTTCTAAAACTATAAAACATTAGGGGTAAAATATATTCACTTCCACCAATAAAACTTAGCAAATGTTGAGATTAAAGAAAACCTTTTTTTTTTCTCTCTTATCAGCATGCAAACTTTAACCTATCTTCAAAGCTTAGCATAGTGGCAGAGACCTGTATAGAGACAGGGGAAATCAAGAGTTGGTGGCCAACGTAGGTTATAGGAGACCTTGACCCAAAAAACAAAATAAATCTTTACGTACTGTTGAATTCAGTTTCAGCTTTTTAAAAAAATTTTCTGCATTAAGCTTTGGGAATTTCAATTAACTGCTAGATACAAATCTAAAATAAGAAGCGATTCAACCCTCTCTCCCTGCAGGTGACTTCTCAGTTTCCATAAAATTTAAAAAGCTGATTCAGATTACTGAAGCTACCAGACGACTTAGTACATTTAAAAAAAAAAAACAAAAACAAAAAAAAAACGAAGACTCTCAGTCAGCAGATGCTAAAACCACAAACAGGCATTCATCCAAGTATTTCTTATATCCTGCCTAAGGAAAAAAAAAATAAGGCCATTAAGACAAAAATCATAGTGTAAAACTTCAGAGGCACAACAATTAACCATACAAAAGCATGCATTATGGAAAATGGAATGCATTTCTTCAACTTCTGACAAATGCCATTTAGAGGATTTAAATGATGATCCAGAGAAAGTCATAAGCAAACATTGTGACACAAGAATGTGAATAATTAGTACAAACTGCTTGGGGAAGTGTGTGTGTGTGTGTGTGTGTGTGTGTGTGTGTGTGTGTGTGTGTG
>CAJQZJ010032076.1:4405685-4526308 GCA_907164525.1 Lophiomys imhausi | reverse complement strand
GTGTGTGTGTGTGTGTGTGTGTGTGTGTGTGTGTGTGTGTGTGTGTGTATGTGTATGTGTGTGTACAGGTACCTCTGTCCCAACAACTGGCATAGGTTGTGTGTGTGTGTGTGTGTGTGTGTATGTATGTGTGTGTACATGTCTCTGTCCCAACAACTGGCATAGGTTGTTTTTCTTTCCCTTCCAAAAATCAGGTAAAATCTATCCCCACTCTCTACCCCCAACGACTGGGTTCTCTGTGTAGCCCTGGCTGTCCTGGTACCAGTCTGGCCTCAGAGATCTGCCTGCCTCTGCTTTCTAAGTGCTGGAATTAAAGGTGTGTGCCACCACTGCTTAGCTGAACTTTTTTCTTTTCTTTTTTTTTTTTTTTTTTTTTTTTGTGGTTTTTCGAGACAGGGTTTCTCTGTTTAACAGCTCTGGCTGTCCTGGACTCGCTTTGTAGACCAGGCTGGCCTCGAACTCGCAAAGATCCTCCTACCTCTGCCTCCCAAGTGCTGGGATTAAAGGCGTGCGCCACCACCGTCCGGCTTGAACTTTTTTCTTAAGCTAATTTGTATTCCTGGTCTTCTTGGAGGTTAAAAGAAGTTCTGGGCTGAAATGTATGACTCTTTATTTTCATGTCCAGGATGTACCATCATATAAAGCTTATTTTTCCAACTAAATTCTTTAATTTTTGTTATAGATCTTTTACAAAATACATGTCTTCATTACATGTTTTATTTAGAACTTTTTTCATCCATATTTAAACTAAAGCCTGGGTTTGTTAACCCCCGGTATGAGTTATGTAGGGGAGTTTCCAGAATACCTTACCTAGAGGTCTTTAAATTAGGGAACTTTTTTTCCTTTGCATTGCATTATATGACTAGTCAAATGACAGACAATATAGATTTCCAGCATCTTTTAATTTTTAATTAGTTATTTATTTATGAAGGGGAGGGGATACAGATCCAAAAGTGCATGTGGAGACATCAGAAGACAACTCGAAGGAGTCGGTTCCCTCCTTCCACCATGTGGGGTCAGCTGGTCATTTTTTGTCTGCATATCTCTACCATTGGTCTGATGTACCTGCCTAGCCTTAACCCATTACTAAATGTAAAACACATTGTAATCTGATGGATTCATCCTTAATATCAGAAACAGAAACCCGACCACGGACTTACATATTCCAATGTCTAACTTGGCACTAGGAGGGGCTGAGGAGCACTTGCTCTTGCAGAGAACACAGGCTCAATTCCCCAGCCCCGCATGTTGTCTCACAGCCATCATTAACTCCAGGGGCTCTGATGGCTCTTTTGACCTCCTCAGGCACCAGGCATGTACGCGGTGCACATACATACATGCAAGTCAAACATTCACACATATAAAATAACTCTAAGAAGATACTGCCTCAGCTCTATCATCCACTGGCTGCGTGGAACTGACCAAGTTACCAATTACCAAGTCCTGTCTGTTTCATCCACTGCAGGATGGGGACAATAATACCTCTCCCATAGAGTGGTCGGGAGGATTCAATGATATTATCTGACTATATGCACAATTTTTTTTTACTTTATTGATCAAGGACAGGGAGAGAAAAGTCTAACTTAATTATAGGTCACAAAAAAAAAAAAAAAAAAAAAAAACCCAACCCAATGACAAAAGAAAGCACTTCTGGATTTTGGGTACCATATTAGCTGGCAACTTGGGGAGAGTTCTTTTCTGGGCCAAATTTCAAAACATTTCTGCAGTTTCATGCAACTCAGCGCCAATGCTTCTTAGGTTAGGAGAGTGTACCCTGCCAGCTGCTATCAGAGCCACTAACGAGCAAATTCTGTTTCCTAGCTAAACACAAATTCATTTACTGTGTGGGTCTGTTTTCTCCTCTCTCTGACTGACTGTATAAATACTTTTCATTTACAGAGACCAGCAAACTCAATGTAGCTTCCTGCACTTCTATTCAGGATGTGAGCCCCATCCAGTAGGTTCTGTGCCAGTCCTGCACGTTTACAGAGAGCACTGGACTTGGGCCACAGAAACCACTCACTGTGCACCAAACACTTGTGGTTGGCTATCTAAGGCCTTTCCCCGACACCTTCAAAATGAACACAAATTGAGTATTTGGCTTCTCTCTTCCAGCAGTATGGACAATTTTGGCTTATAGTCAAGCGTCCAAAATGCATTCTGCTTCAGGCCTTACCGTAGGAGCCACAGTGGAATCTGTACTTCCTGGCTCTCTAGAATGTGGCCCAAACACTGCCTGGGGTGGGAGGGATCGCCAGTGCCTACATTCCATCCCACCGGATATGACATAACAGGGCAACACATTCACTAGCATACCTATGACTCATCTACACAAACCTTCCCCATTCAGAGCCCACTAAGCACACAGTGATTATGCAAATCACCACTCTGCAGTAAGTAGAAAGGTGATTTCTACAGGTTGGGGAAAAAAAAAATAAGGGAAGTAAAGAATATTTAAACTGAGCATGTCAAAAAGTTTCAAAGCGCCCCCCCCCCCCCCCCCAAAAAAAATGGGGTAGGGGACAAGCACTTAAGAGGAGGGGGAAAAAAAAACACTTTCTTTTTCCACCACCATAAGATTGTTCTCTCACCTTCCCTAAACCACAGCGTTTTCAGTTCCCATTTTTATTCTGCTTTAATCCCTAAAAGGAAAAAAAAGAATCAAAACGAAAAGGGAAATGTGTCTTGATCTAGAGTATTGCCCACAAGAGCAAGGACAAGGCTCTACTTGAGAAGTGGCCAACACTCAACCCTCAACCCCCCACACCTCACCCCTACCCGCAAGCCTTCTCTGACACAAAAACTCTATGTACCTTGGGCATCCTGCTATGGAACAATGTCACTTTCTGTGAGCCCTAGCTCTGGAGCAGGTTTGGGGAAGACTAACCCAGCACTGCAACACGACCTCTTTGTTCATTAACTACATGCTCATTAAACAGGGAATGGGGTGGGGAAGGGGGAATCACAGAAACAAACAGAACTACCTCCAGAGAAGTGCATGTACTAAAATGTCTTTTTTTCCCTGAAAGGTTGGGAGTGTGTTTATGAGTAAATATGCTTTAAAAAAGGGGGGGGTAAAAAATGAAAAAAAAAAGCTTAATATTGACTTAAAAGAATCTTTCCATTATTTAGGCTTATGCTATATATTTTTTAAAAGCCCTTTTCCAATAAGGTTGTCTGCCCTTTTATGAAATCAGATTTCTGCTCAAGTTTTGCAGGCTCGACACTCCTGACAGCAGCAAGGATGTGTCACTCTATTAGAGATATTTCCTCTCCTCTTTCACCCACCGCCTCCTTGGGAACTTGGCCAGAAAACAGAGTCTGCCCAAACATTTTCATCTCTTACTAAGCATGACAGCTGGGACATACAAAGGACATGAGCAATGGGTAAGAAAATCAAGTCCCTCTGTTGATAGGGTGTGCTAAGGCAGGAATAGGCAGAGGTGAGTAATGAAGAAGGTCACCCCTTTTGTGGAAATGGCCCTGAAAATGCAGACACAGTTAGGTTCAGTAGACATTAAGTATTAGTTGCATACATGGACTCAGATAACATAAACGTCACCTTTTAAATTGCATTACTTCATTCATCTCCATTATTTGAAGGTTGGGTGGAAAGGTCTCTCACATGAGGAATTCAGCATCTTACCTTCTTCACGCTGTGGGAGGTTTTCCTGCTAAGTTAAGGCCATGTAAAAGCTACTAATGCCTTTGGAGACCTATGACATGGCAGGTGATACTCCAAGGCAGTCTTCATGCACCATGTATTATGCTATGATAAAATCCCATAATGTTGGATTTGGGAACGTCACTGTGCCCTCCTCTCTGCCCAGTTGCCAGCTATCTTGATGTAACCAGCTGGCCTCCGCATAAAACCTGGTCATTAAAACCACTCATGCACTAAGATGAAGGAAACAAAGATGACCAATTCTGCTAACAGTGTGTCCAGAGTAAGGCTGAAAAAAAAAAAAAAGAGCTGTGACAAGAAGCTATGGTCCTCACTCTTTACGAACAAAAGGAGAGAGTTGAGGCACTCACACACTTGGCAGATCCTTTCCCTGGTCTTGAGGATTTGGGTCAAGAAGGCAGCCCTTGGGGAAAATGGTCAAGAACATAAGCTTTCAAGTCACAACTGCGAGGGGTCTGGCTGGATCTGAATGCCTTCCTGCAGCAGAGATGGCATGTGCCAAGACTGTTCTGGAGCATGGATGAGCAAACAGGTTCCCAGTGAGTCTAAGCTACAGACAGGCCAAAGTTTTCCTTCCATTTGGCCAAATTCTCTAGAGCTTTACAGTTTAAAAATCCAGTGAAGGTTCAACTTGTCATTTCCCTGCATGGAGTGCCCTTTCCTGTTGGTTCCATATGACCTTCCATCTATAAAAAGGCTCCTTGGTAGGCACTCAGAAATCTGCGGATGAAATTTTTTTTTCTTTAAAACCTCAAGTGCTCGTGCATGTCTGTAACCCCAGAACTTAGAGACAGACAGAATGCTACAGGTGTAAGATTAGTCAGGGCTTCAAAGGAAGAACTTGTCTTAAAATTCTCTCTCTCATACACACACACAAAGAAGGAAAGAAAAAAAAAACACATTTCTATGTTCTAAATGTTTTTGTCTCCCCAAATTCCTATGCTGGAATCCAAATCCTCAAGTAGATGGTATTAGGAGGCAGAGGAAATTTAGCTATGAAGGAAAGCTCTCATGAATGAGACTAGTGAACATGCCAGAGGCCACAGAGAGTTTTCTCAACCCTTGTGTTGTGCTGCATCCATTACAGTACAGGTGCCTTCTATAAACCAAGAAAGCAGGGACTCACCACTTGCTAAATCTGCTGACATGCTAATGTTGGAAGTCTTGGCCTTTAGAATGATGAGACACAAACTTCTGCTGGTTTTGTCTTGGGCTTTAGTTTTATGATAAGGTCTCATGCATCCCAGGCTGGGATTTAAATGCACTATATAGCTGAAGATGACAGTGACCTTTTTATCCTATTACAACTACCTCCCCAAATCCTGGGATTATACAGCTGTATCAGAGCTGGCTTAAAACATCCATTAAAAATTATTTTGTGTGTGTGTGTGTGTGTATGTATGTGTGACATATATAAGTATGTGTTTGTGCAGGCATGTGGCAGTCAGAAGGAAACATGGATGTGGTGTCCTGCTCTCTCATTCCCTGCCTCTCTTGAGATCTCCAAATGAACATAGATCCCACCTGGCAGCCAACAAGCGCCAACAATCTGTTTCCCTAACAATGTCCTCCTTTCAGCAACCAATTACGGGTGCACACAACCACACCTGATTTCTATATGGGTTCCTGGGACTTGAACTCCAGTGATCCAGCTGAGCCGGTGACTCTTACCCACTGAGCCATCTCCCCAGTAAAGAGACTAATTTCTAATGCCAACTCCACAGCTCATCACAAGAGTTCATCTTCCTGATATCACTGTTTTTTGAAACTAAATCAGAAAAACACAAACTCAAAAATTAGAACATTTAAAATGAAACAAAATACTGATCAGAATTCTTTCTCCTTACTGAAGTTCCTAAACCTAGAACAAATATTCCAAATTCATTCCAAATTCAATGATTACCTTGTCAGTTTGCCCAAATGTCCATGTCTGGGGGGTGCTACATTCCCCACACTCCAAAGCCCCCATAGCTAAACCATAAGCTCTATTTACCTAGTTCTTTTTTAAAACTTGATTGACTGATTGATTGACTGATGATTGATTAGGGAAGGGGGCGGGTCATGTGTGCCACAGCATGCATGTGCAGGTCAGGAGACACTTTATGGAGTTTTCTCTCTCCTCCTACCTTTATTCAGGTTCTAGGGACGGAACTTGTGGTCCATCAGCCTTGTGGGGCTTTACCAGGAGCTATCTTGAGATGCATACTAGAGATGTGACCTTTAAAGACGAGAGCTCCTAAGCCCCTTCAACCTCTGAGTTCTAGCAACATGAAAAGCCATGTCGCCAGAAGGCTATGCAAAGGACTGCAACATCCCCATCTGTTATGTAATCACAGCTTCTGATTCTTATCCCAGGGAGTCTAAGAAACAGGCCGTGTGGATCTGTCATCCAGCTATGACTAAATGTTACCAATGTCTCTATCATACAAAGCATTTTACAATAATAATGAAGATATGATAGTCAGGTTTCCATATATGTGAGGCCCACCTCTGTGAATTCAGTAAACCACAAATAGAAAATACTGGGTGGTGGGGTGGGGAGGTGTATCTGTATTGAGTGGGTATAGACTTCTTTTTCTTGTCATTATTCCCTAAAATGTACGAGTATCAACTATTCATATAGCATTCTTGTTATAGCCAATGTTTCTCCTAAATAATCTGCAGATGACAAAGTACACAGAAAGGACACGCATAACTTAAATGCAAAGGCTGCACCACATTTCATACAAGGGACTTGAATGGAATGGATCTCGGTATTCACTGGGGTCCTAGAAACAATCTGCTTCAGACACCAAGGGATGACTGTAATTTGAAGGATAATCACACCTGGGAGATCTGCTTTATATTCTCATGCCAGAAGCGGCATTGTGCCCTGTGGGAAACTGGGAAGCAACTTCCTTCTGAAGGGTGAGAATTGGAGACATGACACCATCCCCTTGTGGCTCTGTCGGAAAACTCAAGTCATCTTTGAAGCCACAGCAACTGTGGGGGGCTACTGTGGGCTCTACCTCCCCAACCTGGATTCTTGCTTCTTTTAAAAATTCCCCACGTTTCTGCTTCTTTGATTTTTCTTTTTTTAACAACAGGTCTCATCAAATGCACAAATGTTATTCCAACAGAAAGGCTAAGGAATAAATAAATCAACAAATGTTGAAAGATTCAGTTGGGGGCCAATTGGAGCCTGGAGTTGTATAGCTGGATGCAGAGGACACAGAGTTGCTAACCTGGAGTCTATTGATGGGCTTCCAGACAACTTTGTACCTCTTTAAAAGAGAATGCAAGATCATGGGAGAATGTGTTCATGTACTTTCTCCCTAGGTTCCCAGCTTGCAGGAGGGTCTCTGATTAAGGGACACTGCTCTAGGATTCTTTACAGCAGGAACCAAGACAAGCGGCCAGTTTCAATGGAGCAAGACAAGGGATGGAAAAGGGTTCAGCCAGCCTCAGGCTTCTACCAACCTAGTGCTTCTGTGTGCGAGAGGCTGCTTGTCCAAGCTGGACCGGAGTGATGGTTCATTTGGTTGTGTATTAACCTACCAGATGGTCTACTGTAGCTAGCCAGGGCTGGCTGCTGCTGCTGTGACTGTGGCTGTGGCGGCTGCTGGGGCTGCTGGGGCTGCTGCTGCTGAGGCTGTTGTTGCTGCTGAGGCTGCTGCTGCTGAGGCTGTTGCTGCTGCATGCCAGGCAAGGTCCTTTTCCCCTGGACTGCAAGCTGCAGTGTTTCAGGGAGGGGCTGACCCCTGGCCAACATTTTGTAAGCTAAAATCTGAGCTCGAAGCTGATGTAGCTGGACAGGACTGAAAGGCGAGGGACCTCTGTTAGGCTGGTTCATGGCCTGCAGATCTCCTGGGACGATTGGCCCTGGCTGGCTCGGTGGCAGCTGGGGTGGGGTTGGGCCTCCTCCAGATATAGGGCTGGAGACGGAGACGTGCTCTGGGGCTCCCAAAGGAGACGGATGTGGTGACATATAGCCTAAAATAAAACACAAGATCAGAGGCTGTAGCAGATGACCCCGAGAGACAGAGAGAGAGAGAAGTCTTGACTACTCTAATAACTTTCTAGTGCAACACTACATGATAGAAATTTAAGGTATAAATAAGTTAACAATTGTATATAGCTTAGAAGTTTAATGCACAATATAGCTCATCTATAATTCAAAACTATCCAGTAGGTACATTGAAAAGGCCAAAGAAACAGGTAAAGGTAATAGTTCACTTAACATCCACAAGATTAACATTTCAAAAATGAGTGATTTTGTAGTCTTTTTTCATAAGTCTCTGACAGTATTTTGAGCTCACAGAATATCTCGATTTCTCTAGCCACATGTCAAATGACCAATAGCCACTTGTACCTTAGAAGGCAAACTGTTAGTGGCTGTTACACACCGGCAGGAGCAATGATGAAGGGCAGCAGTCTACATTAGAAGCAGCCCCAAGCTACTCAACAAGACACGAAGAGGTCTAACGGGGCCCCGTGCAGAGTAAACTGTGTCTTCCGAGGAAGCCAAGTATTATTTGTTTGATTATCGTGCAAGCTGTGACTAAGTGGTAATTACCGAGGGCCTAGAACTGCAGTCACTGGGCAACGACTGTACACAGCATCTCAACTGCGTTTGTCCACAAACAGGCTGAACCAAGGACCGAATGTAGGTAGTTTATATGGGATGTGCAGGGGCACTGAGTGGAGTATGAAGAGGTGATATATGGGAGGGAAGGTAGCCAATAAAAAATGCATTACCAAGCCAGCTGTTGCAGCAGGTCTTGAAGATTAATCCGCTGCAGAAGCTTTGGGATACAAGATAAATAAACTGCCTACAATTATTCCAAGGAAGGAGTGAAGAGGCGGGGTACTTAGACTCCAACAGTATCAGTCATTGGTTAAATCACTAGTCACCACTAATGCCCTGGGGGTTATATATGTGTTCAGAGGACTATTCCAATGTAGGTAAGGCAGGTATCATCAGGCAGAGGTGAATCAAGATGATGATACTAGACAATGGACATCACACAGGGGTAGGCACAGAAATGCCAGAAGAACAGAAGCACATGAGGGAGAGCATATACTGCTAAAGCAAGTCTCAGTACAGCCCTTTGAAGGCAAATGATCTCACCTTATATTCTAAGGTAAGGCTGGGGAGGTTTGGAGAGTGCATTACTCAGTGTTGCACAAGTAAATCTTCACAGCTCAGGTTTTAAGTCAAGTCTGTCTGACTCTAATGCATACACTCAATAATCCAATATACATTTTGTTGTGTCAAACAAAATATGTCAAGTATTTAAGATGTCAAAAATCTCCAGGCATGCCGGGCGGTGGTGGCGCACGCCTTTAATCCCAGCACTTGGGAGGCAGAGGCTGGTGGATCTCTGTGAGTTCGAGGCCAGCCTGGCCTACAAAGCGAGTCCAGGACAGCCAGAGCTGTTACACAGAGAAACCCTGTCTTGAAAAACCAAAAAAAAAAAAAAAAAAATCTCCAGGCATAGTACTTAGGATATCACATAAAAATGGAAGTCACTGATTTGGGTTTTAAAATACCAAATTGAGGAAATAAAGAATTTTTTTTTCCTGAAGGAAGAAAAATTAAAACACACAGAAATCTCAAAGGGATTATTTCAGAAGGTGATGTGCATAGCCGAGCTAAACAACAACCCACAACAACATAGGACTGAGTGTTGTTGGAGGGAGCTCTAAGATGGAGAAAGGAATTAAGGGGCTACTGCAATCAAACAGCTGCCTGAAGTCCAAACAAAGTGCCAAGTTTAATAAAGTCAAAGGGTCCCCAGGCAGGAGAGGACAAACAGACAAAAAGACCTGATCCTTCTATGAATGTGTGTGCACTTGATGCACTTGGCGGTTATCATAAAGGTCACCACAGGCCTGGCTACTAGGTAACTGCTGTGTGTTTAAACCCACATCACATCTGATAAAAGAGCTGCACAGCCACAAAGGTTCACAGGCCGGGGTCCCCCACAGACCATCACCATTCTGAACCCCAGAGAAAACAAATGACACAGTTATCTTTATCTATGGTTTTGCCATTTGGTGAAAAGAAACAAATTTAGCATGACCCCCTGATAAGAACTGGTGTGTTCTTCCATTGACTGTTAAGAACTGGAATTCCAGAGGCAGGCGGATCTTTGTGAGTTCGAGGCCAGCCTGGTCTACAAAGTGAGTCCAGGACAGCCAAGGATACACAGAGAAACCATGTCTCGAAAAACCAAAAAAAAAAAAAAATAAAAAAAATAAAAGAACTGGAATTCCACGTGGGTAACTCCTACCCCAGAGTGGGATTGCTAGGTCTGAACACCCAGATCCCTACTTCACGAGGGAGCACACATCAGGGCTAGGGTTCCAGTTAGTGGTCTATATTAAGGGAGCCAAGGAAATCTCCCTGAAGTCAATCTGTTAGAGTAGCATAGATATTCCAACACATTGCTATTTATAGCAATAAGTAGGATATCAGTAAGATTCTTGATTTCTGCCATTAATATTTTTTACTTATTAATGAAGCTGATATAAGCTGGTACAAAATGGATATTTGCTCACCACTTTTTTTTTTTTACCAACTCTGAGTATATTACAAAAAGGAAAACTCACATTTTCATAAGTAGAAAGGTATGGGGAAAAAAGGGTTAAGATGAATCACGAGTCACAGAACGACTGATACAATAGTCTAAAACACTGCAGAAGTCCATATAAACTCAACTGCGTAACGAATGCAGCTTATGGAACCCTTCTTTTAAATCACGAATAAGGCTTTGCTGTGAGGTTGAGCTAAGAGCAAGAATATGTTACAAAGATGAGACAATTGCATTGAACAGAAGAACTCAAAACTCTGAAAGTAAAACAAAGAGCCTGCAGCAGACAGTTGTGGAATGCACTTCAAAGGCCTACTGAAGATGTGGTGGCTACTGGAAGGAGTTAAGTAATTGGGGGTGTGCTACTGATGGGGATATTAGGACCCCAATTTCTTCCTGTCTATGCATTTCTGCTTCTGAGGGGCTATGGTACCAAGGCCTCCCTACTCTGCTCCCCCTGCTCTTTTTGTAAGGTACTTTGCCATCACAGTCCTAAGTTCACAGAGCCATCGTGGACTGAAACATTTGTAACTGAGCCAAAATAAACTTCCCCTCCTTCCAAGTGGATTGCCTGGAATATTTTGTAACGATAATGAAAAGCCAACAAACATACCTGGCCATTGAGAAATCCATGCAGAAAAATATTGGTAAGTTTGACAAGAAGGAAACTGACAGTATAAAATTCATATGGCAGGATCAATCAATACAGTAAGGAATTTTGCCTCAAATTTGATAAGAAGCTGGGGGTGAGAAGAAATTATTTCCCAGAGTTTACAGAAGATGCTAATAGAATCATCCTATCATTGTGGCATTAAAAATGTGACAATGGCTCAGCTACAAAAAGGAATTTTTTTTTCTACATGAGTAGCATCCCATAAAACTTGAGGAAAAACAGAATCTAAATGATGCATCGGCATAACATATTTCAGTAATTATCCTTAGTTGAGAAAACAGAAGAAATTGCCTTCAAGTGAATATACATTTGTGTGAAGATGACACTACCAACCAACACACATACCACTCTTTTAGAAGTTTTCTTTGATTTACTCATCTAAAAGTGTCACAAAAATGGCAGTTTTCTTTCACTGGTCTTCAAGAGTCATTATCTCCCCAGTTTCACCTTGCCTTGGAGAAAAGCAATAAGCAGCTCCTATTAATAGTTGCAAATTTTAAGTATCGGTTTTATACGCACTTTCTATACAAACAATATATGCATACATATATACACACATACTATATATAGGATACATATATATATATATATATTCACACACACTACACAACTGCCTATAAAAGCCTTCTCAATCCAGTGTGCTAAAAATAAACAATGTTATCATTGGGACCATGAAGTACACCACAAGTATTTACTGAGGGAAATGGTTTTGCCTTCCAAGCAATACCCTAAAGTCCCTTATTCTGTTCTGAATTAGTTAAAGCTGGCAGCCTTCTGATCAATACTCTCTATAGCTGTGTGTTTAGAAAGAAGTTTCCACAATAGGATTTTTAAGATACATACTATTACCAGGTCAAATTCTTTTTAGATCATTACATAGAAGTACATTATACAAACACCGTTTTATTTTTTAAAAAAGAACATTTAAATAATACACTTACCAGTCTACTATTTTATGGGATAATACTACATGCTGGTTCTCACCCTACTGACTAGAGGTCCTCCCGTTTCCAAGTAATTAAAACTGATATAACTTATATAAAACAGATCTATTTAAAAATGTTGGTTGTTGAGTATACGATTTGTTTCTGTATCTAATGGAACACACTTTCCTGAATATGAACAGAGACATATATATACTAGCTATCCTACCAAGCAAGATAATTCAGAAGTAAATAAAATATTCCTAAGGTGAGGTGAGTCAAGCTACTAGAATTTTTAGGAGAAATAAATGTAAAACTATTCTCAATTACAACATTCAGGTGTCCTCATTTGTTTGTTCAGGGGCTTTCACACAACATCCCTTCTAGATGTATGGCAATGCTAGAAGCTGAAAAAGTTGAAGGAACTGGCCCTTAGGAGTTACTGCATGTAATTCATCCATACCTTTCCAGTACTAAATATAGGTCCCATTATCACTAGGAGCACACATAGCCCCTTAGAATTTAAATGAGGAACCCAGAGGTGCTGCTACAATTCATTCTCTCCTTCCTACCCTGCAATAGGCCTCAATCCTTCAGATGTTTCTCTACAAGGTCAAGATTTCATGAATCATCTGTGATAATTATGCATGCCCGCAACCAAGACTCTGTTCAGACCCTGGGATATTCAAGACTGCAGATAATAGTGGAGGGGTACCCTAGTGTCGGCCTCCGTGTCCCTCTTATTTGTATTTCAAAAAGAAAGCAACTGTGAACATGTTTCTCTAAATCGTCACTGCCAAGTCTTTTCCATGGTGGATCCCACTGTAAAAGGAGGAAAAACTGAAACACCATGACAGGCAAGTATGTGTGACATACAAGCCACAGGTGTCCTGGAAGAAGATCCACATACCAGTGTCAACTGGCATTAGATTAATGCATGGCCTTCGTGTGCAAAAATGACCGAGGGGTGATTCTGAAATCATGCTACGGTGTATTTTAATGGCTCTGAAGTGGCTTAATATCCCTTCAACAGCAAAAGGGGGAAACATGATATGGATGATGTGAAAGAGAAAAGTAATTCACCTATTGATTAGCTATGGTCAGGGGTTGAATTGTGTGTGTGGTGCTACAAAGAAATACTGACATCCTGCCCTCTGTACCCATGAACGCTACTTCATTTGGAAGCAGGGCCATTGCACATGTCACCAATTTAAGGTGAAGTCATGCTAGATTAGGGTCCATCTTGATCCAAATATCAAAGATGAAGAGCTGGATACAGAGACAGTGAAAATGCCTGGCGACAAAGGTGGAGACTAGAGTGTTTAGCATATAAGTCTAGGAATGCCAAGGTTTACTTACTGGCCACTAGCAGAAGCCACGGAGGATTCTTCTCTGAAGACTTTAGAGACAGGAGTCTCTCCCGACACCTTGGTTATGAACTATTAGTCCCTAAGATCTACACAAGGATAAATTTGTTTCGGGCCACTACATTCATAGTTACTTGCTACAGCAAGCCTAGGAGACCTACAACTCACTGACCAGCCGTCACAGGTGGTTTTGCTACCAGAAAATGTCATCTTTGACCCAGGGTGTAAGTGACAACTCAAGGGACACTGGTGTTTGGGTCACCTTACTTTTATATCTATGCTGTTGGTGAGATCTGGATTCCCTTTTTACTCTTATCCATCACTGGCTATGCATACTCAGAGAAATAAGGAAATTCCCTAAACTTTAGGTTCCCCAACTCATTTACCTTACGATAAAGATACTCAATAAATGGCACAAAGCTCTGTGTAGCACACTTGGATGCACTGAGTTGATAAAACTACTAGGACTTTGGATATAAAATTACCTAGATCTTGTTCAGTGAAGAGTGGCAGATTTCTATAGAGAAAGAAAGCTAACTGGATTTAACCATCTTTAGACACATAGGTTAAAGCTGTTATTAAATTGCCACCAGGAAATATTTATGTTTCTTTGTATGATATGAAGACAAAATCCAGTGTTTAGAGGATACAAACCTTGGCTGTGCTGATCCATTGGGCTCTGTGGAGGGCCCATTCCCGGGTGTGGTGGGCGTATGCTGGTACCCTTCATGGATCCACAGTGGACATCTTCTACAATCCCCTTGTCATGTATCCCATCCATGGGCTGAAACATGTGAAGGGCATCCATTAGACACCTCTTTAAGGTACAGTATTTCTAACGAGACTATGAAGAATTATCCCCAAAGTCTTCAGATAGGACACAACCATTCACTATCCATTCTATAGTCCTATATTTTTATACTTTGTAAGTAAAAACAATACAAAGAAGATTATACCAATAGGATCAGCCATACCATGTCTTAAGTAAAAAAAATAATGAAGTTTTAAAAACTGTTGAATTTCATTCTTTGGCCAATATCACAACCTGCCAATTAAAAACTGAAAAAAAAATGAAGTACTATTCACAGAGTAGACAAATATTACTCTCTCATACCTCTGTAAATAGCCTTGAAACCCGTTAAATACTGAAATTATTCTGGAGTCCAAGTGAAGGTTATGTGAAATGTCTGAGGTGACCTATTTTCCTGGTAATTTTTCTTCACTGGAGAAATGAACTAAGGAAAGTTAAAAAGTTGGACCAGAAGGTTCCATGGCAGTTGGGAAGAGAAGAACATAAGGGGCAGAGAAGCGAAGGGGGGTAAGTACTGAAAGGGAGGGAATGAAAAGCAGAAAGAGATGCTGCAGAGGGAGGGAAGTTAGAAGAGGCTAACGGCACAGGTTGGAAATAAATAACAAGCAGAAAGGCTAGACATTGGTCCTGAGGTCCAGCGCACGACAGACCGACAATAAATAGTTATTGAACTGATGTTAATCTAATCCAGAATCAGGCAAAGAAGCATGTGTTTGGAAAAGGAAAAGTCTATTCTTCCCCAAACTGTAATAGCAATTTTCAAAACAGCCTGAAAGGAACATTTCCAAGAGTTTATAAAAACCAAATGACTTCAAGCAAGAAAGTATGAGTGTTTGCAGTTTTGGAGAAAAGAAAGTTAATTTCTGCAGAGTCAAAAGCATGCACTTGAAAAGAGGGAAATTTTGCCATAAGGAGGATGTTCAGAAGAAAAATGGAAAGAATCTGGGATAAAGAGTGTCACTGAGTCCGTTAAGTAGTAATAATAGAGAGGAAATCAAAGCCATGCAGCAGATGTATTCAGGCCACTTGTTTACTTATTTTCAGTGATGTTGAAAAGGGGAAAGCTGAAGCACAGAGGGAGATGGAGGAGGAAGACAAGGAACACAGCCGCCTGAAAAAGAACGAGGAAAGTGAAGGCATCTGGCCAGCAGGTGTGAGCTCCCTGGGTTCACCCACGTCCTCACACAGAGAGCTATCTAAGGGGCTGCAACAGAGGGAAAACAGGATGGCAAAATCAGCAAGGCTGAAAACGAAAAATGGCCAACTTCACAGGAAGAGAAACAACGGGCAAAAAGTAGTACCAGGAGTGTAGAGAATATGAGAGAGGTAAAGATCATAGGAAAAAAAAGCCGTGAGTCAGAAGAGATAACAATCACTAGAACTGCCCAATAGGAAAGCAGGCCAGGACCAACCCTTATCTACACACTTTTAATTTTAAAAAGCATCAGTCATAAAGGTTAACTAAATATGTCCTCTACATTTTTCCTCAGGTCATCCATCCTGAGGTTCTGTAATACACAGACAGAGTCTACACGAGCAGAACAGATCTAGAATACATCTCCAAGTTAACATAACATGACATGATTCAATGACTTCAGCATATCAAGATGTCACCCAATAATATGCAATGAGAAATAAGAGCTTTAGTTCTGTAGATATTTGACAAGATAAACAGGCAGTGTGGTACAGAGAAGGAAGATGGACAGGACTTCAAGGCCATTCTGGGTTACACAGTGATGTTAAGGCCACCATGAGTTACATGAGACTCTATCTCAAACAAATAAGGAAAAACACAGAGTGGATGCAGACTTGGAGATCCCAGAAATACATTATTAAATACAAAGAGGATCTTTCAGAATAATAGAGATTGGATGGCTCTGTGATGAGAGAAAGATCACTGCTGTCTGTGCACATCTGTGCTGATGAACTTTTACTGAATATTGTGGGGCTGGGGAACCGTGCTGACTGGGGGACACTGACCCAGAGGGTCAAGACATGTCCAAACCCCAGGGATCTTGTCCTGAGATTAAGAGTGATGGTTCCTCCCCTGCCATGGGGCCTGGCCTGTGTGTCCTGGCACACACAGCCCTGTGCCCCCACTTTTGCCACCCTGGAGGATGTCACATAGCCTGGTAGCCAGGTTCAACTTCCTCTCCCCTTATAAAATCATGTCTGGCAGCACCTGGAATTCCTCCTTATGCAAATGAGGCATTCCCAAGGCTGTGGCCAATGATGTACACTTATCCCAAAAGCCCTTACCCACCACCCAAAGGCTTATGTAGCCTTTTTTTCCCACCATTTAATGAGTTGTCTAAAGCCATCTCATTGACCTCACAACCACCTGAGATCTCTTCCTCTCCCTGCCAGTTCGCCTCATGTCCCCCACCTATCAAGCCAGGATGGTCAGGGAAGCAGCTGGAGAGCAGAATATGGGAAAAGAAAGATGTGGAATGAATGTATACCTGTTTCCTTGGGTAATTATCCCATTTATCTTGGTAGTGTTCTACTTTTCACAATCAGCACAATACTACTTTCCTGATCTGAAAATCATCAAACAACCTTTTTTTTTTTTTTTTTTAAAGTAGACTTTCCCTTTGGGTTCTGATGTCCTACCTTGAAAAAGACCTAAAGTCCTATAAAAGGTTGATGTTTTTGTTTTAATCAAGTGTCTTCTAGCACTTGTCTGTTGTGATGGTTAACTTAATGTGTCTCCTTGACTAAACCACAGGTAACCAGATAACTTGGGTGGGCATTATTTCCGGGTGTGTCTTCAAGGAGTTTCCAGAGGAGATTAGAATTTGAAAGCAAACTGAAGAAACCAGAGGTCCCTAGGCTATGAAGCAGATGTCATCCCATTCAGGCAGAGCCTAGAGACAACAAAAAGGTGAAGACCAGGGGGAGGCCTGTCTCCTGACCTTGACTACTAGGGCTTAAGGGGTTGACTTTTCTGATTCCCAGGCCTCTGGACTTGGATGGGAACTAAACCCTTGGCCCCCTTGGTTGTCCATCCGGCTGACTGCAAACTGTATGACTTCTCAGCCTCTAGAATCACAGGAGCCAATTCCTTGGGATAAATCTGCTTGTATCTCATTGATTTTGTTTCTTCAGAGAACCTGGGTATATCTCCTGCATGTCCAGGGGAAGCTTCACTTGTGGTACCATCTACAGGGGTGTAAAGGCTGCTTGTACTTGTCTCATGAGGCAAGACCTTCAAGTAACACAGGGCGCCCTTCTTGGTTTTCTTTGAGTACACTAACTCTCAAAGCAAATAGTCAGAGAGGAGCTTTCTTTCTCTGAAAGGCTGCACTTAGCATCTACTAGAAGGGCTCGCGGCCAAAGAGTCCCCATGTGATCATCCTCACAGCAAATATCAAGTTATCATAGAGGATCGCTAGACCCAATTCTAGGAGTAAACAAGCAGCTTCACAGGGACAAAGAATTTCCAAGATTCCCCACTGTACCTCAAAAGCAACCACACTGGAGACTGAGCAGGATTTCGGAGATTCTCAGGACAACCCTGGGCTATCTACGCATCTCCATACACTAATAAAGGAAGAATTCCCCCGAAATTACTTAATTTTAATAAAGTCTTCTGAAAATATACTTTGTAAAAATGTGTTCATTTGTATGTGTGTGTGTGTGTGTGTGTGTGCTCACCACACATACATGTCACATGTGGGGGTGTACAGAAAAGGCCATCAGATCACTGGAGCAGCAGTTACAGCCAACGGTGAACTGCCCAACGTCAGAACTGCAAGTGCCCTTAATTGCTGATCTATCTCTCCAGGCCTTGAACCTTTTACTCTTAAAGATCTAGTTTTATCAGATAAATTTCAACATTTTTAGGGAAGAATGATTTTTGACATATTGATTTGTGGGTGATATAAATTACATGAGAGATGAGGGAGGGAAGTCTTAGTTACTAATGTACTCATTTACCAAGACAAAATACCTTTAACCTGCTAATCCCTAAACCTGTTCAAATTGCACAGGGGGACCTCTGTATTTAAAAAAAAAAAAAAAAAAAAACAACATCTTTATTACTGGGCCATCTGCAACAGTGAAAATATAGTAATAGAAGTGTGTTTTACATTAGTTTGGGGATGGTTTTTGTTTTAGATTTGGCTTGGTTTCGGTTTGTTTTTGTTTCTTGAGACAGAATCTCCTTTATATAGTCCAGGTTGGCCTCAAATGCATGATCCTCTTACTTCAAGCTCCCGAGTACTGGGATTACAAGAATGTTTTTAATAACATGCAAGTTAACACAAATTTCTAGCTAGATCCACCTATTAACAACAGGAGAAAGCTAGGAGTCATCAGGAATGCTATCCAGCCATGCCTGGGAAGACAGGTCAAGTGGAAGAGAGCTCGCAGAATCTTACCTTATGCAACTGGTGCATGCCTTCCGGGGGAAAGTCTGAAGAGCCCATTGCTGACATAGGATGTGAGACACTGGGGGGTCCAGGACTGGGTCCCATCATGCTGTGCACAGAACCTGGGGATGGTCCTGGTCCTGGACTAGGCCCCAGAATTGGTCCAGGAGAAGGTCCAGGTCCCGGGGAGGGCCCAGGATGGGGCATTGCAGCTGGGTCTGTAGGTGTGGACATCTACTTCTCCTGGCTCAGCCAGTCAGCAGGGTGATGCTAAGTTGAAGGGGGGGGGGGGAGAAAAGAAAGGAAGAGATGTTTTAAACATGATGTTAAGATCCAAATCAGTTGTTAGAATTTGATGGTGCCATTTCTGTAACTAACGTCAAACAGAACTGCCCTGTTTCCTCCAGATGTTTGAAGGAATGTGATATATAACCCCAGGCTCCAGTCTTTATGAAGACCACTTGTCTTAAAAAACACATACTAAGTGATTCCCCCAAATGATAAATCATCTCATATACAGAGAGACTCACTGGAGCAACTGAAACTTGACACATAAGCAGAATCTAAACAAGTCTGAAATGCATTACTAAACGCAGCAGATACTGCGCATTATAGACTGGCTTAGACACCTCAGAAGTCACCGAGTCCCAACTCCCCCCAACCACTGGAACAGAAAATCCTTTACAAAGAAGTATCCAAAAGAGATTCTTCCATAAGCCAACAGGCAATAAAAACTTCAAAGAATTCTAGAAAGCTAAAAGGGAAAAGAAATACAAGTCCATCAGTTGATAGTAAAAAGAGAAGTCCCAATTATAAAAAAGATAGCGTGCCTTTAATCCCAGCACTTAGAAGGCAGAAGTAGGCAGATCTCTTGAGTTCTAAGGCCAGCCTGGTCGACAGAGCAAGTTCCAAGACAGGGTTACACAGGGAAACCCTGTCTCTAAAACAAAACAAAACAAAAGTAAACAAAGAACAAAAAAAAGAAGAAAAAAGAAGCTATGGGTATCATACAAATATAGGTTCACATGTACTCAGATACAACTACTAGGTAAGTTTTGTCTCAAGTCTGATGAGACAGTATTTATTAAAAAAAAAAAAAACACCAACAACAAAATCCAAAAATACCACACAGTTGCATGTCTTATCTACCTGACATATGTACCGGACCTGAAGTAATCAAAATGGACAAAGTTGGGGTCCTCCTCCCAGGTAAAGAACAGAACCAAAACCACTTAGACCATTAAGGCTCATGATTTGTGTTAGGCCTCTAGACAAGGATGTCAGGGTGTAGGGGAATGAACATTCTGTTTCTCCAGACTTAACATAGCCCTACTCCATCACCCAGGCCTCCATGTCTTCCTAGAATTCCCCCCAGGCTGACTGACAGAGTCACTGCACTTTGGACAGCAAGTCAAAATGAGTAGATAAGATGCTCTCCAAATTCCAGCATAGAACAAGAATACCAGCAACCTAGCTGAATGCCACTACGATGACAACTGCTCCATGTCCAGAAGTTGTCCTGTAGGTACACGTGTACACAGGGAAACACTTCTGCGATCAGCCTCACAAAGCAGATTGGCTCTCCCTAAGTGACACTCTTACCTAGCACGTAATGGCGGAGATCCAATTAGACTAGCAGCCTTGCCCTCCAGAACAGGGCTCCTTCACAGGGAGGTGGGAGAGTGAAGGAAGGGAAAGTATAAAAAGCCACATCAGCTCCATTCGTCTTGAATTACTCAATCCCTAGACAGCGAGGCCACAAAGGCAGAGCCGAGCTCGTCACTCCCGTGTCCTCTGCACCTTCTATCCACACGCCCTATGCGCTCAGAAAATACCTAATGATAAGCATAGCAGGTACCAGCAGCCGGGATACTGAGGAAAGATCACTGAGAATTCTAGGCCAGCCTGGGCTGCAGGGCAAGACTGTGTCTCAAAACAGACACCAACAAAAACTCAATGAATAAACGGTGGGCAAGTAGATTCAATTAATTTTGTGGATAAAAACTAAAGAGTAACCAGTGTCTGAGCTGTGTAAACCAAGAAATCTTTAAAGGGTGGGCAGAGACAAAGGCCACTGTGGTAAACAGTTTAAGTGCAAACTCAATACAAGTGCTTTCTCAAACAGAGAAGGATCTGGGGTAAATTACAACCTTAAATACCCTAACAACCAAATATTATTTACTTTTGTGATTAACAAAGTCGGTGGAAATAACATTTGTGTTCACCTTCCACCTACCTCTCATATAAACACAAACACGTTCGGTCAGCATTTAAACTTAGGAAGCTGACGTCAATTCATGGGCACTACAAGTTACAATGTTCTGCCATGTATATTAACAAACAGATACACCCCTTTATTTTTTAGTGAATTAAAGGAAATTACTTAGTTCCTGTTATGGTTTGTTGTGAAACTGGCTTCAATAGATATTTTGGTAATATAGCACAAGTTTGAACAATGAAGACAGAAATACCCAAGTTAGCTTGATGCTATTACCTCTTGTGGTTCACATTTTTTAATGAGTATATTATTAATGACTGTATTCTGCACATATTATTACTTTCATCTGGAATCCGTGAGAATGTAAAATACATACAACCCAAGACAAATATTCTTTTTTTTTATTGGAAACTAAAACTTCTTATGAGGAAAAATATATTTGAAATGGTACGTTATGGACCACATTAAGTGGAATGTTAATATAGGGACATGTTACATGGGAAACTACACAGTAAGAGAATCTGCAGACTCACAGATGCAGTGAGTGTATAGCTCTAAGAGCAAAGCGGCATTGCTTAACCCTGGATCATGTTGCTAGGAAACGGGAAAGAACTAGACTCTGCAAACTCAGGTGATGATGATGAATGGCCTCCAACTCAACTGGGAATCTAGAGATGCCTCAAGTCTACTAGCCTTGGGCCCTGGAAAAATGCTTTCCCCACGGGGTCCCTCTTGGCTTCCTCTAGGCTTAGGATGGGAAATACCTCAAAGGTCCCCTCCATCTATCTATCTATGACTTGGTATCCACCATCACCCAGAGAATCTCAAAGACCCCATCCAAACCTGTGCTTGCTAGAGCTCCTAAATGAGCTTCTAAGCCCAAACCAGGATTGTCCATCGCTCCAGTACACACAGGAAAAAGGTCTCACAAAGACGAGGCCAGTAATCCTGTTCCTATTCTTCTACATTTCTGGTGGCAACTTTATACTTCAGTTCAAATACACAAAGGCACAGTCCTACATCATTATGAAGACACTTAGGGCTACAAATCACTGACGCGTAACTCAAGGCAGGGAGCATGCTATATCAGTGAGTCAGCAATGAGGGCTCCAAGTCTGGGTCGGCCAACTCAGCCTTCTCCTATGTCCATTCAAATCCCTGCTCCTTTCACCCCTCCTCAGAGCAATAGATGGTGGAGCTAAGGGGAGGACCACAGAAGCATGGTGGGACAGGAGCAGGTCTCATACTGGGTGACAGTTTTGTTGAGAGATGAAATTGACAATCTACTTTCATTTGGGGTTGGGGACAGAGTTTTACATAGTCTCAGAAGGGAACAACCTATTCCACAATGATGTGGTTAATACACTGAAGGAAATACGCCTGGGGAGAGCACAGCTGCTGCCCATATACAGGCAGTGCTGCCCATATACAGGCAGTACAGCCCTCTTCCCTCCCTGCCACATTACCCTCTGCTTCACTCTACGACTCCCTGAGGGCCAGGCCACTGTGTTCTTGGCAAGAATTCTTCAGTAGTACACCCTGTCTTCTTCACCCAGACATTCCTGCCTTTACAACTGGGGAGTGTGTGCTTTTAAAAATAAAAGGCTATGGGTGCACTTCCCACAATCCCAAATCCCACAGTTAGCCCAAGTCCCCCTTCACCCTATCCTCTCTCCCTAGAAAAGCTGGGCACCACCATCTGCATATCAAAAGAAGCTCAACTCCATGGAATTTTAAGGGTCACCACTCCAACTATGACAACCCAGACAAAACATAAGACTTGTTTAATTGGGATCCAGGAAATTCCAAGGACCTACGTGTGGTTAGTAGGACTTAAATACACCCTATATGCCTCATAACTATTCTAAGTCATCTGAATTAAGGGGACAGTGTGTTGGGTTCCTATTGCAAAGGTGAAGGCATAAAGGCAGGAAGAAAGAGTCTGGCTTGTCCAAAGCCACATGGGTCGCAGGAGCAAACCACCTCATAGAACACTTTATCCTTTGACTCTCAGTGCACCAACCAAGCAGAGTATCTCCCAGGGCAAGTGTACCAGCACCCCATCAAGGCCAGCTGAGTCCTCTACTTTCCTGCTGACTTTAGGAAGTGGAGAAAGGCCCAAGTGGATGTGAAGTCCTGAATGAACGAGTGCTGTTCACACAGGCATGGTCATGTCAAGTACCCCTATTCTTGGGCTCAGAGGGACAGAGGGACGGCAAAGCCTTTCTTGGGGGCCTAGTGCAAATACTGACAGTGTGCAGAACATGTTCACCATGGCTTCCTCTCCCCAACCCCAGGTGCTTATAGCCTCAAGACTGTTCCCCTTCAGAGACTGTTCCTACTGAGATTCACTGAACCAGCTGTAAAACCATAAACCCCACCTCATTGCCCAGCTGTATAGGCCCAACTCTCCATTCGACTCTATATAATAAACAAGCTGTCTGTCCAGGGTGCTGTGGTTTCTCCTGAAGAGAACTCAGTCCACTGTCAATCCCAGCTTACTGTCTATGTGTGTTTCTCATCTCTTCAGTCCCTCGATGCCCCCGTTGGGTCCAAACCCTCTGGGCGTCATGCAAGGATGCACCACCTGAGCTCTGATGCCCACTACCCACAACCATCATGTCCATCCTCCTCTTTTACTGTTTTGGAGACCAAAGGATGGGACAGGGATTGCAAAGGATGCAGCTAGGATATCAGCTGGCCCATCTCCAGTCCTGACCACACTGATTTAGGGATAACAAGCCTCAGCTCGAGTCCAGCATCTCTGTAATGTGTTCCACTGCTGGGCCAGACAGGGGTAGAAAGAGGGACACAAAGAACAAAGATGGAAACAATGGCCAAGGTGTTTTGCAATGGCTAGGACTTGGCTGGGATAATATATTTACTTACCAAGGGATGAAGTGAAGAGAAACTGAGCCCCAGAGAGATTCTGAGTTGAACACACCATTACCTGAAAGGGTCATGATGCTTAGTCCAACATCAAAGGATCCATTTTTTTTTTTTTTTTTTTTTTTTTTTGGTTTTTTTTTTTTTTCGAGACAAGGTTTCTCTGTGTAGCCCTGGCTGTCCTGGACTCACTTTATAGACCAGGCTGGCCTCGAACTCACAAAGATCCGCCTGCCTCTGCCTCCCAAGTGCTGGGATTAAAGGCGTGCGCCACCACCGCCCGGCAGGATCCATTTTTATATATTTATTCTCAGCTCCACTGAGTGTCCCAGGCAGAGGGGGTTATAGGAGAATAAGGACACGGACACACACACACACACACACACACAAACTGCAAACCCTGGAACCCAGAACAGCTAATAGGAAACTTATGCACAGAGGAAAAAAAATAGATCTCCAAAGCTAGTATGGGTACAACTAAATGTCCCCAAGGCAACAGGGTGGGAGGGATGACCCTCAAAGAGGAGTAAAGGACTCAGGGAAAGGACTGTGGTTAGACTTTGAAGTTTAAAACAACAAAAAATAAAACTTTCTAGAAAGAAGAAGAGTTGGGCAATGCTCACTAATTTGGACAATACCTCCAAAACCACCCTTCCCCAGCATGTCTAAGGATGTTTGGAGAAGGCCCAAGTCTCCAGCCAGTATTCCCCACAGCTCACTTTACAGGAAGACTTCGAGGACCAGGCTAAAGGTGGACCTTCATAAATAAGAACTTAATCCAAGGCCTAAGAATAACTCGGCCTTTTCCAAGCATTCTGGCTGTTACAGGAGAGCGAGAAGACTTGGGAGATAAGTCAAGATAAGAGTTTTTTTGTGTCTGCTGACTCAGAAGCCTTTGGTCAGAAAGAGCTGCCTCTCTTCTTCCTATATACCATTCTCTACAGAGGAACTGAAACTCCTTCACAAGAGGTAGCACTATTAGTGTAGGTAGGTGGGCAGTGCTTAGGACAGCCGTGTAGAGAAAGGAAAGAAGTCTACCAGGAACCTCTTGTTCAGAGGCCAAGACTGTGTGCCTCATGGTTAGACCTCACGAAGATCCACTGCTTGGCCCAAGAAGTGCAACTTTATGAACAGTTCACAATATGATTTGTGGTGGTGATGAAAATCATACTACGCTTAAAGCTAATGTAAGTTGTCCCACCCAAGCCCTAGAAAAGCATAAAAAACACATTCTCATGGTTATTCGTGTTGGCTTACCATTCATTTCAATGTCACATATATTTTAAGTAGTGCTCGGATGAAAACTTCTCGGTTCACTGGGCTTCTGTGAACTCTCATTCATCTTTCAATCAGGGAAACAAATTTAGGACATGCCTGAGCTACTGCCCCGACTTTAAATAAACTGCCTTGGGATGATCATCCTTGCCCAGAGTAGACCTGGCACAAAGGCTGGGAGGAAGCCAGGTCCACAAGAAGAGACTGCGCTGCACTAATTAGACCCCTGCCACCACCCCATGGGCTCCAGGCACTGCCTGTGCAGGGTTCTCACTCCACCTTATCACCCCCACAGGTACCCACAGGTACCTGAGTTACAGCCTTACAGGAGATCCACCTGTGATGCCCTCTAGCCTGAGCTAGTAAGGACCAACAATGGTCCCATGCAAGGGAAAAAAAATAAAGTCTTATGAAAGGTGTTTATCAGAAAATTCAAAATGTAAGACGTAGAAACAAAACACTTCTCTAATCTGGGACTCGGGGGGGGGGGGGGGGAGAAGGAACTAGCAAAGGTTAACTCACTTCCAAAATTCACCTGAGTGCACACTGTTAGGCCTTTGGCCATAAAAGAAACCGGCAAATCAAGCCTTCGAAAGCTAGCCTCAAAGTGGGCATCATCCTGAAGTGGAACCACTCATACATGTTGTAAGCTTGCTTGTCCTTCCCAGACATGTAAGGCTCTTTTCCCAAGCAATCTCGTCTTAAGATCCTAACAACAATCAATGGTTTCTATTCAGAAAATTTCATCCATACACTAAACAATTTTTCAAAATAAATTTATTTTCAATTAGAAAAGAGTAGTGCACACATCACAGAGGATAAGAACTGGAACAAGCCTCAAAAACCATCAAATACAATTTTTTTCAAATACAGTTTTATCTCTCTCTCTCTTTTTTTTTAAAAAAAACAATTAGGAGCCGGGCGGGGGTGGCGCACGCCTTTAATCCCAGCACTTGGGAGGCAGAGGCAGGCGGATCTTTGCGAGTTCGAGGCCAGCCTGGTCTACAAAGCGAGTCCAGGACAGCCAGAGCTATTAAACAGAGAAACCCTGTCTCGAAAAACCAAAAAAAAAAAAAAAAAAAAACAATTAGGAAACAATTATGAAAACTATAAGGTATGACATACATTCCCAATTCCCAATGTCCAGTCCACATGCATTTGAAAACTTTTTTTAAAATGTGAAATGCATGCCTTAAAAATATGGTTGGCAGGCTCACTTTTACTTAAGAGTAAAACTCAAGGTTTAGGCTCACGTGTGGTATGAGCCAGGCTTATTTATATATGTGATGGACACTTGGGACTGAACCTAGGACACAAACCTAACAAGTACCTGCTAGGAAATCCCTTTACTACTAAGCTATACCCCAGCTCAACTGATCTTTAATAGGACCAGCATTCCCTGACTGACCCAGTCAAAATGAAAACTCAACAGTGACCAATCCATGACAGTAGTCATTTAGGAGTCTGTCACCAACAGGTCCACCGAACCTCTTTGGGTTTGAAGTTTCTCAGCTACCAAAAATGTGCCCTAGAGAGCAAGCACCAGGCTAAGAGTTGAGATGAGCCAAATAAAATATAAGTTGTGCAGACACCATATAAGCTTAAGGCACACAAATGTTCATGACTGCCAGGATCCTTCTAAGATCTTCAAGTCTCACCCTGAACTTGAATATACAAGTTATCAGATTAACTCAAAATATAACTTTGTTCAGGAATCAGTAATCTTGGCTCAAAATCTCTGAAAGGGGCTGGAGAGATGGCCCAGTGGTTAAGAGCACTGGCTGCTCGATTCCTGGCCCACAGGGTAGCTTATGACTTTTTTTCAACTTCTGGCCTCTGTAGGTGCCAGGCACACACACAGTACACAGACATACATGCAGACAAAACACATACGCAGAAGACAATAAAATTACAGATAGACAGACAGATAGAATTTTGAGAGATAGGCCTCCAAAACACTGAATAAAAGATCCATGCTGTAGCCTATAAGTCATAACTTTCCACAATCTCTGGCTTTATCCTATAAAACTCTCCTCCAGTGGGCCCCCTTGGTCCAGGTATCCAGGTCAAAACAGGAACAGTGGTCTTCCCAAGGCTTGCTCAAGCTTAGTTCCTGTGGTCTCGGGCTTTCTTCTGATCTGAAGTGACCTGCATACACCAACCCATCTCTGCTCTGTTCTTCCTTCTACAACCCTAGGGCTGGGTTCTGGTCTGTCATGGGCAGTGGGGAGGAGATTCAACAGTCCACTTGCCACTTCTGTGTTTAGACACTCAGGTACATTCTAGAAAACATATCACTTCTTACTGACCACTGATTTTTTTTCCCCTAACAGTATTTTGGACTTTATATAATGGCATTTTTGAACAGAACAGCAAACCACAGAATAGCTGCAAATATTTGCCAGGCTATTATGTGTCCAGCTGTTAAAAAGCCTGGGAGCTACTGTAAGATGGTTGAATTAGTGGCAAGCCTATCTCTTGGCATGAAAAAACCCCTTGCACCAACTGCAGACAGACTGCTGTCCAAAAAGGACAAAACTTGGTAGCAGGGAAGTCGACAGCCTAACTCTGCCAAGACAGGGTAGGTAAGTCCTTCATAATCCCTGCTCTACAACAAATGTCTGTCAGAGAAACAGGACCCAAAGGCTGAAGACTGATGCAGGAATGTATGGAGAGAAAATGGGAACTGTCCAGGCAGTCATTGGTATGTCCTTTCTTAGTTTTGGAAGCTGCAGGCCCTGCACTTCCTATATAAGCAGATATATTTATCCCTCTCAGGTCTCTGAGGTGGTTGAAGAATAGACAGCTAGAGTCTCATAGTTAAATTTTGAGTTGTTTAGGAATCAAGAGGGTGTTATAGATCTAAGAAGATATGTAGGAGTTAGATAAATTAGATTTAGGAAATATATAGGAGTTTCTGATACTGTCTCTTAATTCGGGGCCTGAAGAGCATTATCAGTTTGAAGTCAGCAAAAACAGGAAAGACTCAATAGACTGAAAAACAAGTTTGAAGTCAGGAAAACAGGAAAGACTCAATAGACTTGAAACAAAGTATCTGGCCTGACATTGTTTTCAGCTGCTAAGTGGGCGGAGCCCAAATTAAGCTGAAACAGAGTTCCTCCTATCTGAGGACAGTGCATGGAGCCCAGAAGAGAAGAGGCCCCTGATGCTAGAGAGCTCCAAGAGTCCTGCTGAAAAAAGGGCTGGCCATTGATGGCCAGCTCTCTCCCTGAAGCAGAAAGAAGCCGGTGAGCAAAGAAAGCCTGAGCAAGACACCAAAAGGTCAAGGACTGGACCCTGTGGCTCAGCTTTTGCCTAGAGGGGTTTGATCTGTCCAATCAGTGGCCTAGGGGAAACTGTGCCTGGCTTTAAGGACTGAGGCAGAGCAGCTGAGTTCCTGATTCAAAAGAAGTAAGTTGGCCTGCAGACGGCTGGGGTCTCCCACAGAGAAGAAAGCATGAAGCCTTATTTAAGGTGAGACTGCAATAACCAACTTACCCTGACGAACCTGCATCTGAGAGATCCAGAAAAAGGACTGCTAAGTGCGTTAAAGAATCTACAACAAAGACTGTGTTCCTGACGACTGAGGACCTGCCCCAGAGACTGTATCATTCTAAAAGGTTATGAAAGTAGTTGTTATAATTATCAATAGGTTTAGTGGATAGGTTAAAGGGGTTGTAGGATTTTATAGGATTAATAGTTAAGAAATTGTTGGTGTTATAAGTGAATTTAGTAATAAACAAATAAGTGATAAATAATAATTTAAAAGTTCGGTTACAAAGATACTCTTAAAAGTGTGTTGCAAGTTAGTATGAATGTTGAGTCAGATATAGACCTTTAAACTCATGGAGATGGTTAGATAGTAGAATGTTAAAGTCAGGGGCCAAATATGTATAAACTGGACATTGGGAAGGTATACTGGGCCATTTAACTCTCATAAATGTGGCATATTTATATCTGTTGTTTTGTATAATACTTACTGTTATAAGAGAAGGAACCATCTGTTGGACTGAAAGGGGAAACTTCTGGGGGGAAGAGGGTGGAAGGGCGGGATAGGAAGGGGGAATAGGGAGGGGTTTGTGACTGAGATGTAACTTGAAGAAAAAAAAAATAAAGTATTTAAAAAAAAAAAAAAAAAAAAGCCTGGGAGCAGGAGAGGCTTTCCTCACAGACATTCCATTTCCATAGGGATGGCTCATCTCCCAGGGGAATGGCAGAAGCTGCAATGTACCATATCCCAAAGAAAAAAGCACAATGAGAGAGCAAACCCCACAGAGAATCCCCTCTGTAACCTGTATGTCAATACAATAGAGTTTTTATGTCAATACAATAGTTTTTTTATGTCAATACAATAGAGTTTTTTTATGTTATCCTTTTTGCTTTTTCTTTCTCCCCCACCCCTCAGCGTACTTTTAACTCATAAATGCCAAATTCAATTTGTTTGTTTTAAAGAAGAGGTGATTATAATTACACCCTAATGGCTTTTAAACAAGGTTTTATTTCAGCCTCAACTTCTGGGGGATTCTATTCACCAGTTACAAACCCCAGACCATACTTAAATAACTTTTTTGAAAAGTTTCTAAGACAGTAGTGTTTGTACAAATGTAGAACATATACTGGTGCAAGACTGATGTTTACCCACCTAAAAACGCAATATTCTTAGATGCTTTAAATCACACAGAATTATAGCCTGATTATACCTGGCACAATGTCCCACAGGCCTCATACAACTGGTAAAATATAACAATTCATATGAAGTTTCCCAGAAGTCCAGAAATAAATTGTGGGCTAGGGATGCCGCTCAGTTGGTAGAATATTTGCCTGGCATACACAAAGTCCTGGGTTCCATCCTTAGCACTAGGTGTGGTGACACACAACTGTAATCCCAGCAGTCCAGATATAGGAGCAGGAAGATAGTAAATTCCAGGCCTTCCTGGCATACATAAGGTCTTGTCTCCAAAAAACAAATAAAAAAATCAGACTCTACATCCTTATCCTGGGCACTAACTACTCTAGGTAATCATATGAGAGAATTAATGAGGTATTTCTAGTCAATGTTTAAAAACCTCACCACTATTTAGCTACTGGATTTTATTAGATCCCTTATATGTTTTCCTGAAGTATAATTATTCAAGTAATTAAACTATATATTCCTTAAAAAGTTTAGTGTTTGAAAGTGCTGATATATCCTGAACACGTTAAGGAATGGTGCTAAAATAATGTGGACAAATAAAGTTATAATAAACAGTAACAGAAACATAACGTCTTTCAAATCCTGGTTACAAGATCCCATTTAACTTGGTAATAAATATCATAGGCAAATAAATATACTCTTTCATAAATTCTGGCAAGGCATAGTGTCAGACTCCTGTGTTCTCTGGTAAACACAAAGTCACAACTCTCTGCATAGGAAAAAAAAAAAAAACAAATGCCTCACAACTTCCTAAATACTCTACCAAATAAATTACCACCAGCTGTATTTTCTATACCCAACTACCTATGCAACCACTCATAATTGTATTAACTGGCTAGATACTAAAAGTCACACACACAAAATTTCCCAACAATGACAGGGAAAAAAATATCAAAAGTAACATTCAAATCTGGTTCTCATAAGAGGGGCATTTTTTCATTTGTTCATTAGAAATTACCACAGGGAGGAACTGTGACCCACAGTTTTCTGAGGTCACTTGTGCGAAGGGACTCAGTGTCCACATCTTCTTTCCACAGAATCTTGAAGTAGACACAGTTTGAATCTAAACTTCTGGTAGTTCAGGCAGGCTGGCATGCCTTCACAAAGCTGAGACTGGGAAACAGTCCACAGCGTGGTGCCTGAGATAAGTCAGTCCTCATGGCAGCATGTCAAAATGTCACAAATAGTGATTTATTATTTCTCTAGAGTAGCAAAAAGCTGCTGACCTAGGAAGGTTTGACAAAGGCCTTGTTTACAAAGAAAGACTTCTAAGGGAGAGAAAGGACTGGAAACACTGGAGGACAGCACCACTTTCATAATTTATAAAACTTCTCTGCTTACGGTTCTCCTCTAAAACACAATGAGCCTCTAAAATGAAACGTCAAAATATTACAGTATTACAGTGTATCGCAGCTGCCCTCTGGAAAAGAAAGACGTGTTTTACCCCTACCCGCAGAACAGTTTATTTTAAACTTACCAAGAAACAGAGCTTTAAATAATTACCTGCAAAGGGGGGTACTTTCTAAGTATACTGTGCCAGGAATACTTAAAAAAAAAAAAATTCAAGAGCTAACCATTCAAGAGGCACACTTTCATTGCAGACAATCCTAAGCCTCAGGTGTTGGCCAGAGCACTTTTCAAGAAATTTGATAAGAAATGAAAAAAACAAAAACAAAAACAAAAACCCACCACTTTAGAAAAGAACAAAAGGAAATATCCAAGGCTGCTTTGAACAGGCTCTTCAGGGAGTGTTTCTTGTGAGACTCCATACTGCACCCGGAGCCAATGCTGGACCGTCAGCGACACAAGTCCTGAGCAGAAGGCTGCATGAGGCAGGGGGTCCATCTTTCCTTCTCCTGTCAAAGGTACTGAGACCTCAAATCCTGACTCATTTAATATGACCGAACTTTTCAAAGGCCCAAACAAAAACTATTTGGACCTCTACTCTGTGGTTAAGTGTTTTCCTCAACCAATCTTAATAATTATCTTACACCTAACAGGTGTCTCTAAATCTCCCGTTTTTCAATAATAAACATTTGAGGCGAAAGAGAGCGTTTTGCAGCCTTTTTCCCCCTCCTTAGTGTATAATGACTGTACAAAATAACGGGTTCATCATGGCAATTTCACACGTTTGTTTACAATGTACCTTAACCCAATTACCCTCTTGTCCTTGGTCCCAAGTCCCCCACCCCCACTTTGGATTCCCTTCCTCTACTACCCTCTATATTCTAAAAGCAAGTCAGTAAGCCTGGAGAAAATAAAAGGGCAATTAGATTCTGAAAGGAAAAAATGTGTCTCTATTTGCATAATAAAGCCACCCAAGAACCAACTCAGCCACGCCTCCTAGCCCTTCACCAGTGTGTACCTGGAAGTAGCCAGGAAGCCTGAGAAAGGGGGAGGCGGCAAACGGGAGGAAAACAACATCGCTGAAACCACGGATTGTGCATTTGTTAGTATATGCACAGAGAACATCTCACTGTTTTCTGAGTCCTGGGAGATTGGACGGGAATTTTGTGTTACCCAACCTCCAGCAACTCTCAAACCATCTTAGGTGTTCCCACCGGCAAGGCATACAAACCAGGTGAAAAGAAGTTTGAAAATTAACTAAAACCTCAAACATTACCACACACGGCAATTAACAAACGTGTTTCTTAACGTCTTTCTTATGCTCCATTGTTATACATACAAAGGATTTACGTGCCAACGTGGTGACTAGAAAGGACACAATGATGACACCTCTACAGAACATTGCTAACTCGGTCACTCTGCTTTTTCAACAGCACCAGCCCCCACTGCACTGGGGAGGAGGGGGAAAAAAAGGACACAGCCTGGCAAAACTCCCCAAAAGTTATATAAACAAAGGAGGGAGAAGCCCAGTGTGGGCTTCGCACCCGTGTGCTACTAAAATTACATAACACCCAGTGCAGACACTGAATAAGGCATGACTCCGCACTACACCCCCGCTCTCCCACCTACACCCTCTTCCTTCGCTTTAAACACCCCCAGGGCCCCTAGAGAGAGTGGACCGCTGGGGAGATTTATTTCCTTAATGGAGTAGATCCTGCGCGAGTTAGAGGCACGTTTAGGCCCGAAGTTTGAACACGCAATAGCTGCAGGGCGCAGCAGCGACTCACTCTCTCCGGTCCTGGAGCAGAAAGAACTGACAGCGCCAGCCACCCGCGAGGCCTCCTTCCTCCCCCGCGCGGTGCCTCCCGCTGGAAAGTTTTTCCTGCAATCGCTTGCCTGCCTGACTTGGCGCGGCAGGCAAGCCAGAGATGGGAGGGGGTCGGCAGAGAAAGACCTAGAAAGCTCGGCGGGCGGCGGGAGGAGCAGGCTCCTTACCTGGGTGGCGCGGAACGGCCCGGGGCGGCGAGGGGAACGGTGTGCACAGCCCAGCTTAGGCCGGCGCCCTCGGCCCGGCCCCCGCCGCCTCCTCTTCCTCCCTCGCGCGCGTCATGTCACGGCGATCGAACATGTCTCTGCGCTTCGCCGCGGTGACTTCCTGATTCTCTGCCGCTCGCGCGCGCCACGCACTCGCCCTCGCCGCCGCCGCACGCACCGCCACCGCCTCCCGCCCCCCGCCTTCTCACGCCGCCAACCCCACTGGGTCTGCGTCCGGCTCCCCGGAGGGCTCCGGCGGGAGGCGCAAGCCGGCGCAGCTCTCCACGCACTGGTCCCCGGCGTACTGCACACTCGCGCTAGCTCTCCGCCCCCCTCCTGTCTATCCATCCGACTCGCGGCCCTGCCAAACTTTTTTTTTTTTTTCCGGGTTGATTGGTGTCCAACTTCCCTCCGCCCCCCTCCCCCAGGGAGCCCTACCAGCCCCGCGCTCACCTCCATCCGCAGGGAAGAGCAACGCGGGTAAAAATAATAAATGTGATCCAGGGGGCGGGGGTGAACGCAGAAACCCGCACACGGAGATTTCCAGCGGGTACCGGAAACCGGCGCCAGCTCCCGGGCCCGAGCGCCGGTGTCCCCCTTGAGTCCGTGCACCGCTGCGCCCCGCCCGGCGCGGTGTCACTGCGTCCAGGCTGCGCGGCCTGATGCGGGGCACCCGGGGGCACTGTACTGGAGAGCGCCCAGAGGCTAGCGCGCTGGACGGGTGATTTGGGGAAGTACATCGCGACACCTTTGCAGAATGGCGTGGCCCTGTTTTGCAACGCCAACGGGAGGGGAGGCGGCCCGGTGGAGGGGAGGGGGGGGTGGCAAGGGAAGAGGTGAACTAGGTTGGGATGAGAATAAAGCAAACTCGAAAGCATGGAGCAAGAAGGAAGGGGTGAGTGTCATCGCGGGGAGGAGGCTCCCACCGACTCTCCCCGCCTCCCTCCTTCGCCAACCCCCATTCCCTCCCCACTGCCGCCCTTCCCCTTCCCTGGCGAACGCCACGGCCGCTGCCCGGGTGCGCGCCGGTCCAGTTGTGACAGTCAAGCAGAGAGGATTATCCGGATCATGGCCTCCCCTGCAACCGCCGTGGCTCTCCCGGGTCCCTGTGCGCCCCTGACACCCAGACCATCCCAGGCGCCCCACGGCCGCAGCTTCCTCGGCGCAAGCCAAGGAAAGACACCAAGCAAAAGAAACAAACCCGGAGAGGGGAGGGCAGGCTAACCGAGCCCAGGGGTCACCTAGCACCTCTTTCCTAGGGGCTTGCTTCACTCTCAGTCATGGGACCCGGGTTGCACACCCAGAACTTAAACACCCCACCCCGCACTGCCTCCAGCTATCAGACAAGGAGGTCCGCGGCGCCATGGCCATAGCCGCCGGAGCAACCCCTTAGCCTAAAGGCCTGTCACCAATCAACATTCCCTTCCCTGCCCTAAGGGACCGGGGGAGTGGAGGTGACACCTCCGAGCCCACAGGCAGTGACCCCGCGGTAGTGGCCGCCGCCTGCTCAGTGCGCCATTCCAGACTACTCCAGCCGCCAAGATCTGCTCGCGTCTCCGCAGCCAGAGCCCTTTAAACAAGTCCCCAGGAGGCGAGTAGCAGCAGGGTCGGGTAGCGCGCCGCCACCAACCCAGGCTCCTCGCCCTCCTTTCCCAGCTCCTCTCCAACTCTAATGGGGAGGATGGCTGGGGGTTAAGTGTCGCGTTTCCAGTCGTCCCCCCCACCCCGATCAAGATCCCCCAAACCCTCTTCTTCCCCTGCCATCAGCCCTCACCACCTCTGCTTTTAAGGGAATGGGGGAATGCAACCTGGCCGAGAGTATGTTGCAACCCTGAGTTGGCAGCGCATCACTGTCAGCTTGCCCGGGGTCAAGGCTCTGGCAGGTTGGGATTTCTTCCCCTTGCCCTCTTAAAGTAGTAATTATTACTGTTATTATTGGAACGGCGAGGTTCAGTTAAAACTTTCTGGTTTCTTCTATCAGGAGCTGTCGTTAGAGCATTCCACCTGAGGCCCGCGGGGAAGAGGCGGGCTTTTTTGTTGTTGTAGCGGTTGGCCCGCCTGTTTGTTTTGGTCTTCGAGCATGCACAATAAATAATGATTAGGATAAGGATGCATAATCGGGGCGAAGGCGGCGCGGTGCTGGAGGGGTTCTGCGGTGCCTGCTGCCGGGAGGCCGGAGCCGGGGAGAAAAGAGAAAGGAGTTGTAAGTTATATTTACCTTGCTCGCGAGCAGTGTGCTGGCTGAATCTTCCCTCTCTGAGTCACCCAGAGTACAGAAACAGTGGGAGCGAGGACTAGATTATGAATATGACTTCATTGATGACAGCTGTCCCCTCCTCTTCCTAAACTCGGGCTCCGCCCCGCGTCCCACCCTCGCCGCCTCCACGGGCGCCGGAAGACGCGCCGCAGTTGGCCCCGCGCGCCGCTCCTCCCTGCCTGGCCCGGCGCGGGTTGGCGGGACGCTCCTGTCACTCGTACTGCTCAGCGACTCCGAGCATGCGGGGGGAGCAGGGGGCGGTGTGCAAGAATGTGGAGCGAGACAGCTCTACTGTATGCGTGGATCCGAGTGTGTCTGCGAGGCGCCGGCTCTCCGCCGTGTTTGTGCCTGGAGCAGAGAAACTGCGTAGGACAAGCAGCCAGCCTGCAGCCGTGCTGGACTCGGGCACCGCATGTCCCTGGCCTGGCAGTAGCCCCGGGAGGCTGGGGGAACCCCCGAAGCGAAGGGGAGGCCATCCGTAGTAATAGAGCGTAGTAGTTGGGGGAATGTGGAGACCATGCTGGAATTTAAGTGTGCCTGCCCCTGCCAGCTCGAGCCTGCAGAGAGAAAGGGAGGGGACGGCGGGGGCAGGGCTCCGGGTGGCACCCAAGCTGTTTGTGGCAGTGTTGGCCGTGCGGGTAAAAAAAAAAAAAAAAGGCATTATCATACCAGCTGAAACTTTTCCGACACCGCCCCCCACTTCCCTCAAGGCTGTCATAAACCTGCGTTCTTCCCACCCATCCCCAACCCCCAGTGTAAAGGGAGGCGGCACAAAGAACAAGCCTGCCAAATCTGTCTCATCCCTAAAGGACTGCAAGCTTCCAAATGCCAGCGACAAGAAACAGCTGAGAGGCCGGACGCCTAGTAAATAAATAAACCTAAAGAAACCCCTCTAACCCCTCTGTTTACTTCTGAAAGGCACGAAGCACCCTCACCTCCCCTCACCTGTCGTCTTAGAGTAAAATATATATTAACATATGGGAGGGGAAAAACAACTCCGTGGGGGTGGGGCGGGAGAGTCAGGGGGACAGCTGAACCATGGGATCTGCTTTTGATTTTAAAAGGGAAATAAATCTCATTCTCTACAGACCGGAGTCTCCTCTGTCTTCCACCCCACATTTAAGACCAATTAAGGCTACAAACTGCAATTTGCCTGCACATAGTGGTTTTTTTTTTGTTTTTTTTTTTTTAGGTTTTTCGAGACAGGGTTTCTCTGTGTATCTCTGGCTGTCCTGGACTCGCCTTGTAGACCAGGCTGGCCTCGAACTCACAATGATCCGCCTGCCTCTGCCTCCCAAGTGCTGGGATTAAAGGCGTGCGCCACCACGCCCGGATTACATAGTGGTTTTGAGAGCTAGTGTTTCAGTTTTTCTTGAAATACAGTGCCTCTGCTGGACCCTAGGTCAGTATTTGGTGAAGCAGTTTTATTTTTAGTTTTATGAAGTGTGAAAGAATGTTAGGAGATTTTAAATCAGAGGCCTATTATATTAGACTCAGATTAATGTAGGTGCTTGACTCTTAAAATTAAAACTGCTCCTATGTGGTCGTATTATGAAAAGTATGATTTATTCCTTATTTTGCAATGTAATGACTTAAATTAGTCTTTCAAAGCACACCGTGACTATTTGGTTGAGGATTCCTCCCACCCTAGGTTAAAATCCTATCTTAAAACAGTTTAACTTTTACATAATTGACTGTGAGCAACGGATCTGAAATCCCATTCTAAAAATGCTCAAGCTTCTGTACTGAGTATGTTGATAAGGAGCAATGGGAACAAATGTAAGTTTCATATGTACTCATTCGGAAGTGTTTACATCACTGGTCCAGCCTGGAAGGAAGCCCTACAAAAGCTCCACTTTCATGGAGCAGGAGACAGACAGAGTGATCACATACCCTACAGTTTTATAGTTTTCCAAGGTGCTGTTACTTGCTTGTTAAATTTGGCATCCATGTTTTCTATGTATCCCAAAGTGAAATTCTAAACAAAACAAAACAAAAAAAGACACAAAGGGACCAACTAGAATATAGTGTGCCCCAAAGGTTGTAAGAAATGTTTCTCTGCATGAGGATAGGCCAGTATAACAGTAACTGGGAATATATTCTGAGAAACACTAAACCCAATTAATAGTGTAGTAAATGTATAATCTAAATACTAACTTCTAACTGCCTAATAGGTTTCAGCTGTATATAAATATAGCCAGAAACCTAATTGTGTATAATAAAAGGCTTTAACCTAATGACAATGCTTATCTTTATTCATTAACAAGGATTATGGTTTCAACTTTAAGGGCCCAATTTGTTCCCTTCGTATATCAACTTCACAGTCCAAGTTTAACAATCTGATGATGTCACACTGTGTGTGTGTGTGTGTGTGTGTGTCTTCCTCCCTGTCCATTTGCCTCTGTATGTGTGTCTCTGTATGTGTGTCTATTTCTCTCTCTCTCCCTCCCCCTCACTCTCTTCCTCTCTCCCTCTCTTTGTCTCCCTTTCCCTCCATCTAGCCCAAAGTGCCCTGGCATTCACAGCTTCCTATCCCAGTCTCCTGGTAGTTGGAACTACAGGTATGCCACATTATGACCAGCATGGCTGTACCTTTATTCCCTTGTGAATAAAATGTCACCTCCACTTGCCATGACAAATTTTATAAAGAGCAAGCATCATCTTTATGACACTAAAGCAAGTAGTCATTCCTTCTGGTATTTCGGCAGAGAGAAAGAAAGGAGAAAAACCTTCCATTTGTTATATGTGCGTGTTCTCTAGCTTAAATAAAATTTTGATGCAGTACTTGGAGGGGTTGCTACCCATACATTACATGCACAACTACAGGAATGAAAGAATACGTTCTATGGTTGGGAATACAGATTAAATATAGAAACTTGGCTCCCTTTCCCCTCATATTGACCTAAGAGTGCCTCACATTCTCCCTTCCGGTCTCTCCTCTGAAGAATTGTCTTGTTTGTAGGTTGGACTTCAGCAAGTAAGAATTTTACCAAAGAATTCTTAAACTCATGAGATATGAAAAGGCTGTGGTATTTACTAGTATGAAAAATAAAGTGTAGAGCATGTAGCATGAGCTTCATCTCTGAGGTCAATCAAAATGTAGCAATTGACCTTAAGGAAGAAAATGAGAGGGGCTTTTGTTTTATAGAAAATCATAGGAAAGCAACTCTGGTTAGAGGCTAAAAGGACTCAGGGGGTCTGTATAGGATGCTACATCCCAGGAAGCTTTTCTTTTGGGACTTTGATGAGTCATAATGTGTTCTCTGAAGTTGCTTTTCTCTTTCTAGCTTGGTATCAAGGGGTGGAAGTTACTTTTTCTTGTCTGCTTGGCCACATTTACTTGTTATGTAAGTCTGCTTTGGCAGATGAGAGTGTCTCTATAGAGTAGATACTGAGTTTAAAAATTGGTATCTGGTTGCAACACCCTCCTGAAGAAAAACCACATGCACTAAATGTGGATGCTTCTAGTCTTGACAGAGTATTAGTGTGGACTGATAGGTTATGTAGCTTCAGGCCAGAGCAGGTAAGTCTATTTAAGGAATAAGTATTTCATCTGTAGTAATAAAAACTGAACTTTGACAAACTGAATTAGCTGATATTTAATTTAGTGAAGAGTTTAGAATTAGCAAGAAAACTGATTACAGAAATAAACACTCGTCTCTCTCTTTCTTTTCCCTTAATAATCTCAAAAATACTCATCTCTCCATAATCATATTTCTGAAATGCCACCCTAATTTTATTTATGATTATATAAATTTCTACTTTAAAATCCATATCTATCCCCAATTCATCTTATGATAAACTTCAAACTTCTTAGCATAGCATTCAAGGCCCTGAAGGGACAAGTGTCTATCTGCCTGTTGACTTTTCCCAAATGCTACCCTGTGGGAGATCTGGTCTACCTGTAGGTTCCTATGGCGCTGTATTAGTCATATTTCTTTCTCTGATATGCAGGTCTTAACTCTAGATTAAGACTCACCTGGGACACAACATTTTTTAGTGGTCCTTGTGCCCTTGCAGATAGAAAAGATGTAGGTCTTACTCTGCTCCCATAGCAACCATATGTACCTCCATAGAGCACTTATCACTTTGATGCAATTATTTGTTTGGTATCCTCCACTGGTGCCTGGAGGGTATAGAGTAAATACAATTCATCATGGAAACACCAGCAATTAGCTAGACGCTTAGCACGGTATATTAAAAGAAAACAACCCCCCCCACCACCATCACTTTGTTAAATGAAAGAATAAGAAATAAATAATAAATTTATCCTACATTGAGAATTCACCAGGTCTTCACTAGTAATTATCATGTTGATGAACAAAATTATGCAATGTTCACAATCTTAATGATATTTTTAAGTTGCAAAGGCTTGAAAATGCTTGTTTTTTTTAAATTTTGTTTTGTTTGTAAGCTTGAAAGATGAGAAGAAGTTGCACTTTGGTATCAAAAGTATTGACAAGAGGTTTTCTTTATGTTTGAACCAGCCTGGAAGGAACAGTGGCCCAGGCGTGGCAGCTGTGTGAGCTAACAGAATCAGTTGCTCCTGACAACGACTTTTGTTTATTTCTCTTTTAAGTCACGGGCCATAAGTTGGGCCAAGATCTTCACATATATACTTTCATCCCTTTAACCAGATGATATATGTGACACGAGCCCCATTTTCTAGTCCATATGATGGGAGGGTTAAATACTGAACTTAAACTGTGCTCCCCAAAGTGGAGAAAGCAAGGAAATTCGTTGTAATATGAGAAAAATACTAGAAACTCTGTTCTTGCTTCAAGATCTTAAAACATTTCTGCTTCTACAAACCCCTCCAAAAGAAGGGTGTTATTATGTTCACTGACTGTAGAGTCCTTGAGGGGCCTCTGACGTAAACTAGTCTCATGCCATGCACGACACCTGACGAGCATGGGTAAAAGGTTGGCCATAGGCCGGAGTGACGCTGGCACCCTTCACTTCCTCATTGGTGTTGATAGCTCTTTACGGATTGACAGTGTCTCAGGTTTACAGCCTCTACCTTAAATGGATTCACAGATGACATTACTGTCTCTAATTTTAGCCAATCAGTCCTCTTATTTATGAAGCAACTGACTTAAAAAGATATCTGAAAAGAAATCAAAGATTGAGATGGCAAGAAGGCAAGCACAGGTGAAAATCAGGCTCCAAATTACTACTTTAGCCCCTTAGAATTCATTTGCCAGCCATGTTGAGAAGTAAAACAATGTGGGTCTAATCAGATCTTATAAGAAACAGATCAGAAATATCCACAATTACCCAAGCCTGCTTGAGCTATAGATTGATATTAACTATCAGTCACGATGAATTCTGACTTAGGCATTCAGTTTATGTTGAGGCATTCATTATTGATAATATGATGTAATTATAATTAGGAAGATAATTAAAGTTTTCTCTCATCTTCATCTTACTCCTTTATCATTTCCGCTTTGTGTTTCATAATGTACTTGATATACTACTGATGCCAAGCTCGAGTTTAATAATGAAATATACATGTCATGCTTTATCTTCCTTTCTTTTTAGGCTCAAGGGAAATGTGATCAAACAACTTGGACATGACTAAATGATGAAGTCAGAATTTTTAACTCACCTTGGTAGCTCTCCATACTCAAGCAATATGTGTTCTCATGTAAAAACTGTGCACTCATTTGTGATCAGTAAAAGTTCTTGACCCATGCCGGAACACTGGTGGGGTAGAATATAAATCATCTTCTGAGTACTTGTTTTTCCAAACTATGTGACCATGCTAACATGGATTTTAATTTTAATAACATTTTATTTATCCTCTGAGAATTTTTTTTTCTTTTTTTTTTTTTTTAAAGATTTATTTATTATGTATATAGTAGTGTTCTGTCTGCAGGTATATCTGCAGGCCAGAAGAGGGCACCAGATTTCATTATGGATGGTTGTGAGCCACCATGTGGTTGCTGGGAATTGAACTCATGACCTCTGGAAGAACAGCCAGTGCTCTTAACCGCTGAGCCATCTCTCCAGCCCCTCCTCTGAGAATTTTTGCAATGCATTTTGATAATATTCAATCCTTAAGTCCCTACTTTGACATTTGATCCTTTCTTTTTTGCTTTCCCATGGAGTCCATTTTGTGCTGTCCAACTTCTCTTGGTAGTGGGGCCTGCCGAGGAGTGTGTCTAACCTACCAGGGATCACATTATTTTATAGCCTGACTCTCTCATAGCAGTTAACCAATTGCCAGTAGCCCCTCAATTGGTGGTGAGATTTGGTGCCCACCTCTCCTCACCCCCTCCTTACTGGAATCTGTCTGCCCCAAACTAACAAGGATCTTGTGTAAGTTGCCACAGTTGCTGTAAGTCCAACTGTCCTGTTGTGTCTGAAAATGCCGTTTCCTTGAAGTGATAAATTTAACAATATTTTGCCCTTTTCAGAATCACATAGATTCTGAGCCTTGGGGAGAGAGAGATGATAGAGATGTTACATTTAGGCTGAGCACTCCATCTCTTCTCTGCATATTGACCAGTTGAGGGTCTCTGTGTTGCTATCTACTCCAAGAAGTTTCTCTGATGAAGTTTGAGAGATGAAGTGATCTATGGGTATAGCGATAAGCCTACTTTGGACCTGTGACTTTTCTAGCCACAGGTTCTTAGTCCCATAAACAGTGCCAGGTATAGGTTAAACTCATGGAACAGACCTTATTCCAACAGAAACTGTATAGTTATTTCCATGCGTGCTATGGTTGCACCAACAGTGGGCATAAGCACCTTCCAGCACTGTGAAAGCTGGCTAGTATAGTTGAAACTTCCAGGTCAGCGCCAGCTTGATTTTTTCCAAATTGTATGATTTGAGTATGTAGTATCTTCAGCAATAGGCTCTTATTGTGGTAAGATTTTTTGATCCTTAAAAAGACCAGTTATGATCTGTGAGTGATTTGTTTTGATCCCAGGTGTAGGGCTGCTTCCGTATGTCCACAGGTGTTCACTATAATTATTCCTCATGCACTGGCAGGTGTGTGGCTTAGCTAGCGGCAGAAAGTTTAATTCTGAGCACTCTAAGGCCTCTGGAGAGGGGTATAAATGCCAGAGACCCAAAAGGGACAGGGTGGGGTGGGGGGTTGGAATTTGTTCACAGGTGGGACTATAATACTGCCTTGTCCAATATGACTCCAGGGACAGACTTGACTGGGGTAGCAAGGGAATGGAGAAAAGACAAAACAGACACTTGTAGAAAAGCTGGGGTTGGCTGGACTGGGCTTTCTGATGGAGATGCCACAACATTCCAGAAGCTCAGCATGTTCGTTATATACAATTGAACAGAGAGGCGGAGCTATCACATACAGCTGAACAAAGAGGTGGGTTTATAACAACAGGCAGATGAATAAGGAGCCAGTGTTTATGGTCTACAGCTGGATCAAGGAGGCAGGTTTAGCTATTCTCCTAGGAGCAGTCTCTGTAAGGGAACCATCTACAGACCATAAACATCCATGGAGAAAAAAAATCTTGGCCTTTTTTTTTTTTTTCTTGACTTTTTTTTTCCTTCTGTACATACTATCAACACTATCAACATTATCAACAGGGGGATCTGGGACCATCAGAAGAGTTCGCTATCTCTCAGAGCCTCGCCTTGTGAAGAAGCCACTGCCATTATCCCACAGTTCAGAGGTTGGCATGGCCGTACCCATGACAGCAACACACATTCACTACAGACTTCACTCACTCAAGGCTTCCCCCACTCCTCTCAAAAATACATTCCATAGCAATATGGCTTCATTTTAGCTTTCAGTGTGGTTTTTAACTGAAGAGTGATGAGTAAAAAACAACCATAAGATGTTTGGGATAGGTTGTAAAGCATTTGGATTTTGCACTGGAAAGGAAACCTTTATCTCCCTTTCAGAAAAAAAACTTAGCAGAATAGATACAGAGTTCAGAACGTGCTGGACATAAAGAAAATGATTGCATTTTTTGTGGATGTGTGGATATCCAGTTACTGATCCCACCAGAAACACTGGCATGTGTGTTGGAATTTTATGATTATAAAGATTATTTGGAACCTTTAGGTAAAAACTTTTCTATCAGAGGGTGAGACCCCCTGATAATATAAAAGAATATCTACTCAGGACTTAAAGTTACAAGATTCATCTGAGTCTAAAGAGGTCAATGTTGATAGTCTGTCAATATTTTATTAAAATATGTTTTGAAAGCTGACCATGTTGGCACACGCCTTTAATCCTAGCACTTGGGAGGCAGAGGCAGGTGGATCTCTGTGAGTTTCAGGACAGCCTGGTCTACAAAACAAGTTCCAGGGCAGCCCTGACTGCTACACAGAAAAGCCCTGTCTTGAAAAACAAAAAAATAAAATAAAATAAAAAAATTTGTTTTGAAGTATATCCTCTGTCAGGGACATTTTTCGTATTTGAAACCTCAATGTTGTTGTTGTGGTGGTGGTGGTGGTGACAGTTTATTTGAGTTTATGGTTCCAGAGGAAGAGTCCATAATGGCAGGGAGACAAAGTACAAGTGGCTACAGGAGCCCTTTTACTGGAAGCACAGAACAGAGGGAGCAAACTGGAAGTGGGGTGAAGATATAAACACTCACGGTCTCCCCTCGTGACATACTTCATCTAGCCAGGTCCCACTTCTTACAGGTTCTGTGATCTCCCCCCAATGCTACCTCCTATTGGAGACCAAGCACTCAAATACCTGAGACTATAAGGGCACTTTTCCTTCTAACCACACATAATTTAATGATCTTGATAAATGACGATTTATGCTTCCAAACAACCTATTATTGTAAATATCCAGGTTATCACAGAGCATATTTTAAGATCTTACTTTGAGTATTAATACCATAACTTCTTCCAGTAGTCACTGGTTAAAAAAAAATACATGCTAATCTTAGGACTTCTAATTTCATGAATGAAATAAGCACCATATATATATATATATATATATACACACACATATACATATACACATATACATATACACATATACATATACACATATACACATATACATATACATACACATATACATATACATATACATATACTACGACACATGGTTGAATAGATTGCCCATAGCTATTCCCTAAGAAAGGAAGAAAAAAAGAAAGGAAGATAGATAGAAGGGCAGAAAGGAAGGAAGAAAAAGAGAAGGAAGAGGAAAAGGAAAAAAAAGTAGTCCCTGAAATCATGTTCTGTAACTCAGTGACAGCCATCAGTGCCTCCCCAACAAACTGTGCCCAGTGCCATCTAGCTCATGCTATCAGACATATTTTTTTAGACTGTGGTTTTCAAACTATGGTAGCAACAACTCACAGTGAGAAATGTCTTGAGTATCATGAGTCAGTATACACACACTTACTTACAGGGTGAATTGTAAAGGTCCAATCAGGAAAACAGAGGGAGTTTCAGTCAGGAAAATGGTCACACCGATGATGGAAAAGTTTTAAAATTCAATAAAGAAAGAACTGAGTAGCAATAGCGAGAAATCATTATTGCTCCTAGAATGAGGATGCCGAGGGGTGAGGAAGAACTAATGGGGCCAGAGGCCAGGCTCTCCTAGGAGAATCTGAAACCATGGTGATTCTCGGAGTGGTGGTGGAGGGAGACGTGATTGCCCGCTAGAATGGTAGGGACAAATGGGGGAAAGAGCATCTCCTTTCCTTACTTAAAATTTTACTTGACATAAGCTTTCATATATTTAAGAATATGATTACTGCTTTGATGTATATATACTTGGTCCAATGCTCAAATCAGGATAAACTTATCTCCTCAAGTTATCACTTTTTGAAGTAAAAGCATTCAAAAATCCTTATTATCCTTATAGTTATCTACAGCCACTGCACTTCATGCCAGAACTTATTTTTTCTATCAAACTGAAACTTCATGCCTTGACCAGCCCCAAATCTTTAATAACTATTATTCTATTCTCAACTTCAATGAGGGGGACAAGCAATCTTGGTCCAGTCAAACCACCTATTTATCTTCACTTAAGACTTGGGTTAAATAGTCTATAAGGTTCCTGTCCTGTTAAACTATTTTTCCTCATCTGCAGATTGATGACAATGTTCTTAATGGTACCCAACACAAGCCATTATAGTATTGCCTAAAGAGATAGGTGTAAGGTACATATAACAGTGCTAATGCAGACAAAAAAAAAAAAAAACCCACTCAATCCATGAATCTACTCAACAAATCAACTAATGAAGCCACTATCAACTTTTCCAACTCTATAAAGCAGTTAGAAGCAGAGAACTTTCTACACATTAGGATTTTTTTTCTACATCTCAGAATTCTACTACTTTATAAATTATTAACTGGCATGGCCTTTTCTCTTAGTGGGTATTAGCACTCCCATTTCTCAGACAAATTATATTGTCTCTTTTGCAGACCTTGCCATGTCCCCTCTTCTGTACCTTCTTGGGGAAACCCTCAAAATCCAAGTCTTCTTCCTTTATGATTTGCTTTTACTTTATGTGATGAGTGTTTTGCTTGTATGTTTGTTTGTATACTGTGCTGTGGAGGACAGAAAAGAGCATTTGATCCCCTGGAACCAGAGTTACAGACCATTGTGAGCCACTAGGTGGGTGCTAGGACTCGAACCTGGATCACCTGCAAAAGCAACAAGTGTTCCTGAGTGCTGGGCCATCTCTCCAGCCCCAAGATTCTTGCTCAGCCCTTCTTGCTCTGTATACCCTTTCAGAATTCTTGGCCATTCCAGGGCTCACAACACAGTCTGTAAAAACTTGACTCCTCTTTAAAATTTCCTGTCTGAATGCTTGGGCAATAGCTCCAGAGCCACTATATTCAAGAGGCTTGCTTTCATTTCACCATGCCTGAAGCACAATCCACCATTTTATCCAAAATTGATGCTTTCTTCAAACACGTCCTTTGCCGTCAGTTTAAATCATTTGCGCAACATGTGTGTACTGACAACCTATGACCACATTATAAAAAAGTCTGATTAATGGGGAAAGCCACCTGTCATCCCACCAGCCCCACCTATTACCGTAATTATTTATTTGTTTTCTCTCCTTGCTTTCTCACTGCATGTGTCATGCACTAATGTAATCATGATTCCCAGTGCTAATTAGATCTGGTGCTGGGTAATCCAGGAGGATTTTCCATGTGGAAAGGTTCATAGTAGATTATTGTGTTACTGTTCTGTTTCCATTTAAGTGCCATCCAGTTCAGCAGGCCCATTAAGGGGACTTCAGTCAGATTCCCAGCACTGACTTCCACGTCTTCCACAATGTTCTTTCAAGATCAAGTGATTCTTCGCTGTGCTAAAAATGAAGCCCAGGCTTCTTAGTGAGCATGAAAGGCATTCCCAAGCAGGAGTCCATTCTTTCCCACCTCCTCTCTTATTTCAGAGGCTTTTAAAATTCAGGACGTGCTGCTGATAACTCTCTGTACAAAAAAAATCTCAATGGTAACTTCCTCAGTATCTCTCTTCACAACCCTCTACCTGTCTCTAATGCCCACTTTCCCCTTCTACACTCCCTTAGCTCAAGGCTTCCCCAGCCACCCTACCCATTGTGATTACTCTGCTCCTGTGTCTGTGAGTGTGAGTGTGTAGTGTGTGTTTATACATATTTATATGTGTATAACTTATTTGCAATTAATTATTTAGTTATCTTGTTACTGCATGCCTAAGCACACACACATGCTAAAGCCAAAAGACAATTTTTAAAAAATAAAATAAAATTCTCTTCTACTATTCATGTTCTGAGGATTGAATCCAACTCATCAGGCTTGGCAGCAAAAGCTTTTAACTACTGATCCATCCCACAGGCCCTCTGGTATCTCTTTAATGATTTCCACTTGTAACCACTTTTACTTAACAACCTCCAGGACCATATCTTGTCCCTCAGTGCACCCTCAAAGGTCAACACAAAGGTCGTGCTCAATATACACTTATTAGTGACGATGATGAGGCTCACTGTCAGCACAGCTGTACTGCCTTCTGTGACAAGCAGGAAAAACATGAGAACATCAGGAAGTAAAGTCATAACATGTCCCCTTAAATACAGTCAAAACTCCCAAGAGATTTACACATATTTTTCCTTGAATGGAACAGACATAATCAATGGAAGCAAGGAGAAAAAAAGGAAAGGAATCTTTAAACATAATTAACAACCAGCTCTCTTCCTCAAAATCTGAAATTTGTAGCCTATGTATTTTTCTTTGTCTGTTTTTGAGAAAAAGTCTCGGTGTGTAGCCTTGGCAGGCCTGGAACTCACTGGGTAAAACAGGCTGACTTCAAACTCGTAGAGATCTTCTTGCCTCTGCCTTCGAAGTGCTAGAGCTAAAGGTGTGCACCACTACACCCGGTTGTAACATGTGTTGATCTCTATGATGTAAATATTCCTGGAATAACTGATTTCAAAATTCCTGGAAACCTAGCAGGTGGCTTCTACTGGTGCCTTGCTAACAGTGTCGTTTATGAAGATGAAATGAATCAATGCCCATGAAGCACTTAGAACTTGCTCTGGCATACCAAGAGCTTGGTTTGATGAATACTATCTATTTTGGGCTTACCATCTTAGCTTACCCTCTTCCACGGAAATGGAGGATCGCAACAGTATATTGCAAAAAAGCAGTTGCCTTGAATGCCAGCCTCTTCTTAGTCACGTGCTCTACATTCTCAACTGCCAAGCAGCCCCATTGACTTACTTGATTTCCTTTCCTTCTCTTTAATTCATCTTTTTGGAGCATTCTAAGAATCAGAAGACTGGCTTAAAGCCACATACCAGGAAAGGAAAGGGTTTACAAAAAAGTATAGATAATCCCAAATGAATAATTTTTTCCTCAATAACCATTTTAAGAAATGCTTAAGTACTAACTCAACTGGCGGTGGAAGTTTCTTTGGGTATGATAACTTATGGCCCATTTGGAGAGGGAATATGAATTGTATTCCACCTAGCCTTATTTCAAAATAATTTTATTCTGTGATATTTTTTCCTGGCACAAAATAAATAAGAATTTTTATTAAAAAGAATCCTCAAATATATTACTGTGAGCAGTGTGACTTTCTGCCTTTTGATTCCTGTGGGTATTTCCAAGACTCCACCAATAAAATATCTGCTTATGCATATCATTTACTGGCTGTTGCATCAGGACTAATAGTTACACAATAAATATTTGCTACCTGAGAAGACATGACAGCTTTTGATCTTTATGCCTAAACTTGGCTTGCTGACAGCTCTGTTCATCAGCGGGGAACCCCAGACCCAGTCATCTTTCTGCAGAATACATCACCCTTTCTTGCTTACCAGTTTCATGCAATCTTCCTCCTGTGCCTTCCCAAGTCCTTCCTTGCTTCTCTCACTCACATGGAGGTCTTCATTTTGATTTTGTGATCTTTAATCTCTTCTCAGCCACTTCTTGAGTTGTCCCTTTCCTCCTGTTCCTGTGACATAATTTGTTACTTCTCTCCTGAATACCACACTTCACTGTCACCCTGAGATGTCAGGGAAATGTCAGCTTATGAACTTTACTGTTGATGAGATGCAGGAGGCAGTGAGAAGCCAAGGTTGCCTGTAAACGTAAATTACAAGCTATATTTATTAATAATTATTAACATCTACAACCCCATCAGCTCTAACCTTTTAGGAAGGGTTAGAATAAAATCCTCAGGCACATATCCTTTTAGGGCAACTGATCAACAGTCTGTCTGTAGGAACACCTCAATAGCAGTCACTCAGTGGTCACCTGGTTCAGGCATTGCTATGGCAGCCTCACATCCACTTGGGGCTGACCTCTAGCACCATCATAGACTGCCAAACTACTCATGTATACCGAGTGCCTTCTCATTCATTCTCCTGAGGTACAACTGTTTCCCAGGACCATTCCCACTCTGCCAGGTGTTTCCCACAAGTCATATGTCAACTTCTAAGAGACTGTCTTTCAGATGCCCCCACATATTCAGTACAGCTGCCATCACTTGAAAGTCTCTGCTCAAATTCTCTACATTTAGAGAACACAGAAATGTCTCCCCATCATCCTATCACTGGCACCTATCCCTTACCCAAGACCCTGGAGACCTTTGAACTCTGTGAATTTGACTGTTCTAGACAGTAATAGATAGAATCACATAGTGTCTGTCTTTATGACTGCTTGTTGCTGTTAGTATGATGACTTCATGTTTTTTTGCATGTTGTAGCATGTGACAGAATGTCTTTCCCTTTGATGGCTGAATTCTATTTGTTCTGCTTGCACACGATACATCTTATTTACTCACTTATCCTTCAATGTACAGGGAAGACTTTCAATTTTTGGCCACTGTGGGTAATGCTGTGAAGGGCATGTGTGTACAGAGATCTGCTCTCGCCCTCACTTTCAGCACTTTTGATAGCATATATCCAGAAGTGGATTGTTGTATCATATAGTAAATCTATTTTTAATTCTTTTATAATTTTAACTTGTACATTTATTGATTTGTATGTATGTGCACACCTGTGCTCGTGTGTGTGTGTGTGTGTGTGTGTGTGTGTGTGTGTGTGTGATGTGTATGTCAGGGTAAAAGAACAATTCACAGGATTTAGTTCTTGCTTTCTTCCATTTGGGTTTCAGGGATCGAACATCAAACTAAGGTCATTAGGCTTGGAAGAAAGAGCCTTTATATATAAATGTCTCTCCAATCTTCAAATTTTTAAGGAATGCCCATAATATTTTCCACAATGGCAGCACCATTTTACATTCCCATCAACAGGGCACAAGGGGTTTTGATAGAATTTCTCTTGGAGTATAGTAACACATGTTATGATTTCTAATTCTCCACATCCTTGCCATCATATTTCTCTTTCTAGAATCTAGTTGTCCTACTTTGCTTTCCTATTGCTGTGATAAGACAACTTGGTGAAGAAAAGCGTGAATTTGGCTTATACTTGAGAGTCAGAGTCCATTATTGAGGGAAGTTGGGGCAGGAATTCAAAGCAGGAACAAACATGGAGCAGGAAATGAAACAGAAGCCCTGGAGGAATGATGCTTACTGACTTGCTCCCCAAGGCTTACTCAGCCTGCCTTTTTATACAACCCAGGACCACCTGCCCTAGGGTGACACCATCTACAGTAGTCTCTGCCCTTCCACATCAATTAACACTCAAGAAAATGCTCCAGACTTGCCTACATGTCAATCCAATAGGGACATTTCCTCACTAGAGGTTTCCCCCATATGACCTGGATTGATTTCAAGTTGACAAAAACTACCACACCATCCTAAAGGGGAATGGTATAATAACACTCATTATTACTCAATACTAGTCATCTTTTATGTTTTTAAACAAAAATCTAAGATAATGAATCTACGATATCCTACCACATACAATCTCTTGAAATATAGACTATCATCATCTCATTTTTGTTCAAAAGTATGAGTACAGGGTTTTGTTTCCAAGACCAGACCAGAGAGTACAGGAACTATGTAAATTCTGTGGTATGTTTGCTAGTAATGATTTACTTTTTCCCTGGTTGAAGTCATTCTGCCTGACTATCCAGGTCTGAGAAACACTTGTCAGTTGCCAGAGGGCAATGGGCTACTTCTCTTTGCAGTACAATTAACCTGATGACCTTCCTGCTTCCTTTCCATCAGTTTTATTATCGTGTAATTTTATTGAATTATTGAACTTGAATGTAAAATACAGTGAGTTTTAATAAATCTACCCTATACTGAAATCAACAGTGCAATCATGAACATGTTAAGAGGCTCTGATTTTACCTCTAAGCTAATTCAATAAAACTCTAGGTTGTGTTCACTATTGTTAACAGTCTCATAAACTACTACTCGTAGGTTATAAACTATGCCAATGTCACATTTTTATGCCTTCTATCTCTTCCAGCTTGGTTTATTATCAGTAGAACATCCTTTTTAAAGATGAAAAGGAGATTGGAGCCTGGGGAGATGGCTTAGTAGGTGAAGTGCCTGCTTTGCAAGCTTGAGGATCTGAGTTGGGATCCCCAACACCCACATAAAATCCAGGCTAAACCCCGGTGCTGCAGAAGCCAAAGCAAGTGGATCCCTGGAGCTCATTGGTCAGTTTGTCTAGCCAGTCAGTGGGTTCCAGTTTCAGTGAAACATCACACCTCAAAAATTAGAGTGGAAAGGGACTGAGGAAGATATCTTTTTGTCTTTGGCATCCATGCCCACATGTACACCTATGCAAATGCACCTACACTCACAAATGCAACATCCACGAGAACATCCATACACTCTAAAGAAACCATACATAATGGTGAGCTGGGAACCATTTGGAGGGAGGTTAATGGGGGAGGAAAGAGTGTATTTATCGTAAACGTGCAAACTTAAATGGAAATTATATGAGCTGTTATGATGATTAGTTTTAAGGGCCATAGTGACACAATTTGGAAGTACCTGAGAGAGGAAGTCTCAGTGAGGGACTGTCTAAACCCTGTTGGCCTGGAGGCACATCTTTGAAGGATCTTCTTCATCCAGTTAATTGAAGAAAGAAGATCCTCCTTGGATATGGATGGGACCATTTCATGGGTGGAGCCCTGGACTGAATGAGAAGAGGGAGCTGAGCCCCAGAATGCATATGTTCATTGCTTCCCCTTCCCAATTATAATGTGACCAGCTTCCTCTGGTACATTCTGCCTTGATTTCTAGACCATGGTCTGTAACATGGAACTGTGATCTAAAATAAACTCCTTATCCCCCAAGTTGTTTTTGGTGGGGCGCTTCATCACAACAGGAAACAAAAATCAAGACTGCTGTCATCATCTAATAGGCAAGCTTCTCCATCCATGTGGTGAATGGCTGGGTTCCTGGGGTCTGAAAAACTGATCTTTCCTTTGCAGTACTGGTCGTGGTATGGGGCCTATAGACTTGCAAGTAGGTTGGATTGCTTGCTCTCTTCTTCTTCTTCTTCTTCTTCTTCTTCTTCTTCTTCTTCTTCTTCTTCTTCTTCTTATCTAGAGATGGTACTCCCTGAAATATGCTTACTTCCTCCCAGTCACTATTCTTCTTTGAAATGTCATTTTTCAATGGAGGTATATTTATTCTGCTCACACCGAATTTATTTATTTTGAGAAGTTTTCCTTTTCACTTAAAACATGTCACTAAGAATTTATTCCATGCAAGGTACTAATTTGTTCTTCTAGGAACTTCATTCTGGGTCAACACACTTTTTACTGAATATTTACTGTGCATAGGGCAACTTACCATATTAGCATTCAATTAGGAAATAAGTTTTTCTCCTTTCCTCTCACTACCTAGATTTTTCCCTCTAGAGTCAGTCAGTGCAATTGCTAGTAGCATTTGTTACTATTTCCCTTCTACACAAACACCATTGTATTTGATAGTGGACATGTATAACCGTACTTTTAAATTATTATTTAACACTTATTTATTTATTACTAAATTCACTTATAACAAACACCAACAATTTTTTAACTACTAATCCTATAAATTCCTACAACCCCTTTAACCTATCCACTAAACCTATTGATAATTATAACAACTACTTTCATAACCTTTTAGAATGATACAGTCTCTGGGGCAGGTCCTCAGTCGTCAGGAACACAGTCTTTGTCGTAGATTCTTTAACACACTTAGCAGTCCTTTTTCTGGATCTCTCAGATGCAGGTTCGTCAGGGTAAGTTGGTTATTGCAGTCTCACCTTAAATAAGGCTTCATGCTTTTTTCTCTGTGGGAGACCCCAGCCGTCTGCAGGCCAACTTACTTTTTTAGAATCAGGAACTCAGCTGCTCTGCCTCAGTCCTTAAAGTCAGGCACAGTTTCCTTTAGGCCACTGTTCGGACAGATCAAACCCCTCTAGGCAAAAGCTGAGCCACAGGGTTTAGTCCTTGGCCTTTTGGTGTCTTGCTCAGGCTTTCTTTGCTCACCAGCTTCTTTCTGCTTCAGGGAAATCTGGCCATCAAATGATGGCCAGCACTTTTTTCAGCAGGACTCTTGGAGCTCTCTAGCATCAGGGGCCTCTTCTCCTTCTGGGCTCCATGCACTGTCCTTAAATAGGAGGAACTCTGTTTCAGCTTAATTTGAGCTCCGCCCACTTAGCAGTTGAAAACAATGTCAGGCCAGATACTTTGTTTCTTCAAGTCCATTAAGTCTTTCCTGTTTTCCTGACTTCAACCTTGTTTTTCAGTCTATTGAGTCTTTCCTGTTTTTCCTGACTTCAACCTTGTTTTTCAGTCTATTAAGTCTCCTGTTTGTTTCCTGTTTTTAGTCCACATGTTGATAATGTTCTTCATGCCCCAAATTAAGAGACAGTATCAGAAACCCCTATATATTTTCTAAATCTAATTTATCTAACCCCTACAGACATGTGCCTTGAGATTTCTCAGATTGTCTTGCAAGTTTTACCCACAGTGTGATTAGCCTTCATATATTTTGTTGATTCTCCTTTAATTTAACTGTTTTAATTAGAAGTCCTTTAAATTGGTTTGGAACATGTCTTTCAAGGTTTTTGTACTAAATCTCTTAGTTCCTATATAACTCAGTTCCATCTTGACATCTCTGAATCTTTAATGGTGGGAACTAACCCCAACACTGAAATCATGTCTTAATGTAAAAGTCCATTGAGTTAATTGGGACAATAGGCATTTTCCCCTGAAATTCTAACAGTTCTTTGCATCTAATAGGCTCCCAATAATATTTAAGATTACAAAATGTTACAACAAAAAAAATCAGCAATAAATAAGCTGAACCTCATCAAAGTTAAAACTGATGTGTTTCAAAGGACTTTATTAAGAAAATGAAAACAGAGTCCAAGGAATGTGAGAAAATATTTGCAAACCACCTGACAGTGGCCCAGCATGTAAAAGATACAAAATCCTCTTACAACTACAGAATAAGAAGATAGATAACCTAATTAAAAACGGGCAAAGAATCTGAATAGACATTTCTTTAGAGAGGTATATAGATGACCAATAATTAAACAAACAGATATTTAACATCGTTAATAAATGCAGAAATGCAGGGTCAAGTCACAAAAAGATATGCCTTATTTCTGTCTAGGATGACTAAAATAATATACTTTTTAAAATAGAAAAATCACAAGTGTTGGTGAAGAGATAGAGAAGCATATTAGAACCCATAGATCACTAGTGGGAACACAATAGTACAACCACTGAGGAAAACAGTGTGATGGTAGTTTCTTATTCAGCTAAGAAAGTCACCAGAATTCTATTTCTGGGTGTATTCCAAAACAAATTGAAAAATACTCAAGAAAAATTTTGTATGTGAACATTCAGTAGTCACAGTAGCTCAAAGTGGGAGCAACTTAAATATCCAACAACTGATGGATGAATAAGTTAAATGTAACATATATATATATAATGATATCGTACCATTCAGTCCTTAGAAAGTAGTGTGAGTTCATGCTTACATGCATATAAAACTTACAAACAGGGTATGACTCAGAGAAACACTGCACAAAGGCTCCACATCTCAAGGTTCCATTTATATAAAACATCTAGTACAAGGGAACTCATAAACACAGAGAGAAAATACATTGTCACCCGCACCTGGTGAGAGGGAGTGACTGCTTATTGGAGATGGGGTTTCTTTCAACGGTGATGAGACTGTGATTGGAGTAAACATCTAATGCTGATTGTACAACATTCTTGCTGTACTAAAAGCTAATGAATCACAGCCACAGTTAAAGTGGAAAATCTCATGTTCTATGACTTTTACTTGAATTTTACCAGAAAATCTTATGGAATATTATTCACTGTCTATGTGTCAGACACAGTAGGTGTGAAATTGATTAAGATATCTCTCTCTGGGCTTTGAGGTTCTCAAGAAACTGACAAGTCAAATAACGCAGAGTCCTGAGATGTTCTCAAACACACACACAACTGCTAGGAGAACATCCTATCTCAGGTGATAGTGCGATAATGATGTCACAGCCTTCCAAATGAGACAGGTAGGAGAATAGATTGAGGAAGCAGTTAATTATGCATGTGCAGACTGCTCCTTTTGCGGGACATGCTCTGGGCAGGGTCAGGAACTCAAGGATGGACAAGCACAGAGGCTAGCCATTACTCATGGACTGTCCTTCTGGGATGAAAACAGATGTTAATGAAGTTATCAGTCACCCACAGATTGAGGTGGATGTTATCAAGAAAAACATACTATTCTGTGAAAACGTAAAAATAACAAACAGCCTGTGAAGTTGTACTGGAACATTCCTCCTTGCTGGTGAACTCTCATGGTGTCGACAGGTGCTATGAGGCTTCCAGGGAGAACTGTCATCTACAGTCTTTTGTTGTTGTTGTTTGCTTTTTGTTTCTCAAGACAGGGTTTCTCTGTGTATCCTTGGCTGTAACCTGAAAACAAAACTTTTTAAAAATATTTGTTTATTACTTCAGGTTACATCTCCATCACAGTGCACTCTTTTCACCCCTCCCAGTCCCACCCTCCCACCCTCTACCCCCTATCCCTTCCATCCCATTCCTCTGGAGTGGAGTGTCCCTACATATCAGTCCCCCGCCCCAGTTCAGCAGTCACATGAGGGCGAAGAGCCTCCTCATACACTGGGGGCCTACAAGGTAGCACCACTAGGGCAAAGGGTCTCATTAACAGGTAACAAAATCTATGCTCCTGTCCTTTTGGTGCATTGGTTGTAGTATAGCTATCCTGTACTATATGGCTAAAATCCGATTATAAGTGAATAGATGCCATGTGCATCCTTCTGAGTCTGGGTTAGCTCACTCAGGATGAGCTTTTCTGGTTCCATCCATTTGGCAGCAAATTGCATGATTTCATTGTTTCTAATGGCTGAGTAGTATTCCATTGTGTAGATGTACCACAGTTTTTTTATCCATTCGAAAGGTTGTAGGACATCTGGGTTGTTTCCAGTTTCTAGCTATTACAAATAAGGCTGCTATGAAGATAGATGAGGAAACATCCTTGTGGTTTGGTGAGAAATCATTTGGATGTATACCAAGAAGTGGTATGGCTGGGTCTTCAGGTAGAGCTATTCCAAGGTTTCTAAGATATCACCAGACTGGTTGTACAAGCTTGCACTTCCACCAGCAATGGAGGAGTGTTCCCCTTTATCCACAACCTTGCCAGCATGTGCTGTCAGTTGAGATTTTGAACTTAGCCATTCTGACAGGTGTGAGATGGAATCTCAGAGTCATCTTGAGTTGCATTTCTCTGATGATTAAGGATGCTGATCATTTATTTAAGTGTCTCTCAGCCATTAGGGATTCCTCCTTTGTGAATTTTCTGTTTAGCTCTGTTTCCCATTTTTTGATTGGATTATTTGGTTTCTTGCTGTTTAATTTATTGGGTTCTTTGTAAATTTTGGATATTAGCCCTCTGTCAGATGTGGGGTTGGTGAAGATCTTTTCCCAATCTGTAGGTTGCCGTTTTGTTTGAATGACAGTGTCTTTTGCCTTACAGAAGCTTGAAAATGAAACTTTTAAATATCTAGTATATATTTATTAATAACTATATACACTTATAATAAATATAAACAATTACCTAACTACTAGCTCTAAGAGTGACTGTAACTTGTTACCTTACAACTAAACCTATTAATAACTATTACAACTATTATCTAATAACTAATCCTAATCTTTTAGAAGGATACAGTCTCTGGAGCAGGTCCTCAGTCATCAGGAACACCTCAGGAGAAGATCCTTTAAGACACTTAGTCAACTGTTGGGGTTAATAACATTGCATCTGATAGGCTGATTTCAATGCTGAGATCTGGTTACCGACCCTTCTGAAGCCTTCTCTTGATTGGCTAATTAAAGTCACTGATGGCCAATTAGCTGGGCAGAAAGAGTATAGGAAGGCGGGACTTCCTGAGATATAAAACAGTAACCTTGCATTTTACACAGAGGATTAGTTCATTCCAGCCAAGAGCAGGAACAAGGAGGACACACACCATGGAGTAGATTAAAGAAGATCATTCCACATAGCCTGGAACATCAGCATAGTGTGGAGAATAGTAGTCCAAAGGGACGAATGTATATATGGGGTCATATTTGGGTAATAGAATTAAGAGCTAACTTAGGTGGGCCAAGATTGCTCAATTCAGGCCAAGGCTTGTTAAAATCCACATGGTGTCTGTGTGTGCTCATTTATAATGGCTGGCTAAGGATTAACAACTGCCCAATCAATTAACAATAATATAGATACTGTTAAACAATTTAATTAATTATTTCTACAGTCAACAATCTTTCTTCAGTAATATCTCAGATGTAGGTCCTTTAGGGTAAATCATCTATGGCAGCTTCACTTTCAATGAGGCTTGAGGCTTTCTTCTCTCTGAAAGGTATCAGCTGTCTATACACCAACTTATTCAGTTTGTATTAGCCACTCAGCCACTCTGCCTCAGTCTTAGAGGCTGGCCACAGTTCCATTCAGGCTACTGTTTGAACTGGTTAAACCCCTCTAGGCAAAAGCTGTGCCACAGGGTTTAGTCCTCTGCCTTTCACTGCTTTGCTGAGGCTTTCTCTGCTCACCAGCTTCTCTTTCTACCTTAAGGAGAGCTAGCCATAATTTTTCAGCTCTGTTTGAGTTCAGCTTTTCAGTCCACCAGTGTGGTGACCCAGGAAATGGAGGCGTATGAGAAATGCCTTGTGGTTGGGGAAATGAAAGTAACATGTGAGCGTATCTAAGATGGCGCTGGCCCGGAAGATGCTGGGGAAGAGTTGGTTGAAGCTGGATGGTGGGTATAGCTGATTGGGTGAGCAAGACTTCCAGGCTCATGATCAGTGTATGTCACCATGTTACCAGGCTTGTGCTATGTGATGTAATAGGATGACCTTTAATGTGATTGGCCCATGTAGCCTCATGTGGAGACACCATTTGGTTCTGTATATAAGCTAGGGGACAAAATAGTAAAAACAGGAAATGTTTAGACATCACCCCTGTCATGTCTGTTTATCTTCGGAATGAAGGCTGGAGAGTGAGGTGGGCAGCACACTCACCTTTTCCATGAGAACCCCCTTATGTGGTGATCACCCTATATTGGCCCTGCAGCACATCAGCATTTTCTCCATCACATAATTCAAGCTGCCTGTATCTCTCATCTCTAGCATCATCTCTAGTCTTGGCTCACTTTGTAGAGCAGGCTGGCCTTGAACTCACAGAGATCTGCCTGCCTCTACCTCCTCAGTTCTGGGATTAAAGGCATGTGCTACCACACCCAGCAATTATAGGTAGCTGTGAACTGCCATGTAGGTGCTGGGATTTGAACCCTGGTCCTTTGGAAAAGCAGCCAGTGCTCTTAACCACTGAGCCATCTCTTCAGCCCCTACAGTCTTATCTTTAATGACATAAACAGATATCATTGGAAAATCTGCCTCAGAAACCCTTTACTCAGAAAACCTCAGTTGAGTACATGAACTCATTTTTTCATTTGAATATATTAATTGTATAAAGCAATGCATTTCATTGTGACATTTTCTATTTTTAAAAACCATTATGCATTGTGTTATCTATGATGTAATATATGTGTCTGTGGGCACATCCATGCCAAGGCATGCATGTGGAGGTCAGAGGACAACCGTTGATGTCTGTCCTGACTTCCATCTTATTTGAGTCAGGGTTTCTGGTTTGTCAGTGTGTACGCCAGGCAAACTTGCCCCCAAGCTGCAGGGGATTTTTTTTGTCTTTGCTTGTCTTCTTATTGTAGGAGTGGAAGGATCACAGATGCATGTTACTGTCTGGCTTTTACATGAGTTCCAGGGATACAAACTCAGGTCTTCATACAGATACAACATTTCATTCACCGAACCATCTCCCCATCTGCAATGTGACATTTTCAGGCATGAACATAACATTTTAACCACATTCACCACTGTTACCTTCTTTAATTGTAAGGACATAATTTCTGAGCAGCAAGGATTCCTTCATAGTGGTGGATCCAGTGACTGGTATATACATACTGTTTGAAGCTTACCAAGAACAACTGAAATCTGAGACAGGAATCAGAAAAAGGTTGTGTGTGTTCTACCTACCAGCCACAAGCCCCTAGAAATAACTTTGAGACTCAAAATATATTTACAAACACCTTGGCCACAAACTTTGGCTCGTTCCCTGATTAGCTCATGACTTAATATCCCATTTATTCTAATCCAAGTTCTGCCATGAGGCAGGTTACTTCTGTTTAGCCTTCATGAGTGTGTCCTCCTCACATCTTCCCCGGCAACGCTTCTCATCCCTTGCACTATCCCCCAATCCTCTCTGCCTACTGGATGTCTCACCTTCTATTCTACCTTTTCCTATAGGCCATAGGTTTTTTTTTATTGACAGGTGTTGCATCCATACAATACACAAGATATTATCTCCACCAAAAGTTTATTTGATGTGTGTACAATCAATAGAGTCTAAAGGTATATGTGAAATTTATACATATTTTAGCTGGCTTTACCTGCTAATTCTGATTTTTAAAAATGGGAGAAAGGTCATCTGTGTGTGACATATCTATATATATAATATATATGACATGTATATATGAATATACACACACATAGGGATTTGTACATTCTAAAAATTACATACCACCCTCTTTTCATGGAACGTTCTGGCAGACCTAATAGCTTCCCAATTCCCTCCATAGTAGGCTGCTTTGAAAGTACCTGGCTTTCCTATTGCTGATGCAGTCCATGGATGTGACAGAGCATATGACAACAGTAAGTAGCAAGAGAGGCCTGAGAGGAAAGCAAAGCCAGGTGGCCAGGGCAGCACGGACTATCACGGAGCTTAACTTCTCCCTCTGTTCCTTCCCATCCTCTGCCCTTCCATACCGTGTCCTGTGTTGGAAGGAACCTAGCCTTCTTTGACAACAACTCTTCTTTCTTCTAGTTAGTAGCAGTGGGAACTAGGCCACCTCTGGGAATGCTAGGCATGAGGGCTTGTGAGAATGTGTCCACTCTCCTAGGTTACCTTGGGCCTGGCAGCAGGCTTGCACTACAGTTTTGCTTTGGATCAGGGTTACCCTTCTCTGTGGTTACTTTTCCAGATCCTTTCCCTCACCCTCCAGGCCTTCAGGTCCCCATGACTTTCCATTGTCACCTCTCTGGGATATCTTACCATGTCCTATTGTTTCCTGGACTCCTCATCTTTACCTGTATAGAAGGCGCTCTATTAACCTGCCTCAGATCCCTTTCAACATCAAGTCTGCTCTCTAAACTTGAGAGACGAAATTGTCTGCCACAGAAATGGAACCCTCAGCTCTGACAAGGTGATCTTCTAAAATCCCAAGGAACAGAACAAGGATTTTTTACTGACCTCTTTCTTTCCCCTTCATAATGAAAAAAAATGTTTAAAATGTAATCAGTGTTTAATTATTTGATGGGATAATGTTACCTTCATTAGTGCCCACTTTCCTCTGGTAAGATCAACTCCCCGAATAAGTATAAACAAACTCATGAAGCTACTTTATAAATTAAGTTTTGAACATGTTAAGTTTGATGCCTGTTGGTAATATCTCCTAAGTGTTCCATGATGATTTTCTTTTTTAACCCTTGAGTTCCATATCAAAAATATTCAGATATAATCCTTACAAGCAATGGGTTGATTTTAGGCTCCTTCACAATGTCAGCTGTTATGATTCTAAGCTTTATGTACTAATGTTCATTTGTGATTTGACCAAATTCCCTTGGAGAGGTCTAAAGCCATGGGCTTACATGTTCAACTGTTCCTGGAATTAATTCTATAGTGAGGCCCTTGGGAAAACATATCTGAGAAGGGCACAGATAGATATGGAGGCTCATAACCAGAGGGAATCAGCCCTCCCATCCTCACTGAGGCAGCTTGTCCTGGCTGTTACAGACCCTTGTGCAGTCACCAGGGACTTGGCACTTTCAGTCTTGGTTCAGAAAGCTTTCTTCTGGTTACACAATGCAAACAGGAATACAATAGAGCCCCAGAACCAGGTACCATAACGTTCTTGGCTAATAGGTCTGACATTTGCACACAGCATTCAAAAACTGAATGGACTTGGGTGTTCAAGATGTAGTTTATTGTGAGGCTTTAAACAATATTGAGCTTAATGTGATCTTTTGACATTTTCTCTGCCTGGATTTCTTCTATTAGAAGCAGTTACTACCCCCTATGTTTAATTATTTTGTTTATTTATTTTATTAGCATTATTTTGGTGTGCATGTGTTTGGTGGGTGTGTGGAAGTCAGATGATAATTGAGAGGGTTGGTTCTCTCCTTCCATCATGTGCATTGTCAGGGTTGAGTTCTTGTCAGCAGGTTTGGCAGTAAGTGTCTTGCTGGTTGAGTTATCTCTCTGGCCTGTATTCTGTGTCTTTTCTTATTGACTCTAGGCAATTTCAGTGAGCCCAAACTATTTATTACGCACCTGTGGTTCTATCTTCCTGACTTGTCTTTCTTTCTCTCCCTCTTTCTCTTTTTTTCTCTCTGTCCCCACTTCCTCCCTCCTTCCCTTCCTTCCCTTTCTCTCTCCCTCCCTCTCACTCTCTTTCTCTCTTCTTTCTCTTTTTCTCAACTGGGTAACATTTCTGTGTAACTGAAGATTATCTCACACTTCTGATCATTCTGCCTCTAGCTCCATCCAGAGTGCTGGGGTTCCAGGCCTACAGCAGCACACCCATCTTATTGGCAGATCAAGAGCAGTGCCCAATGCATGTTAGACAAGTACTCTACCAAATAAACACCCACCCCTGCGCCCCACCTTCCATCTTCTTGATGGGGAATAAAAAGTAGAGCCTTGGAATAAACGTAGAGCCTCCCTGGGTTTAAAAACTGCTTTTCTGGTTAATGAGGACCATGCCGTTTTATTTCTAATTATGGTAGTCCCTTTGATAATGTCATGTTTCTGGAAGAGATTGGGAAGTTTGCATCCTTAAGTGCCAAGCCAGCAAAACAGTTGCAGCATATATTAAACCTTGAGTAATTATAATATTCTATCAAATTCGTTCAGAGCAGGAGAGAGACTTTGGCATGAGTTATCTTCAGCTTCTCAGAGAGTAGCACAGGTGAGCATTCCACCCAATGTTTGGGAGACAGGATGGGGCAGAGAAAGCTGCTGCTTAGAACCTGTGTATTAGCAGGAATCATGAGGAGAGTCTAGGAGGTGACTTTCAGGGGTCTGCAAGCTGGAGGAATTATTCATCCCTCTCCTTTCTTAAAGAAGAAAGTGACCCTTCCCTGCTTCTTTGGTAAACATGAAGAATCAAAAACTCGCTGTCTTAGAAGGCCCTATTTTGATCATATGCCTCTAATGTGGCCAGTGTATATGGTGTTGCTATGGACTTTTCAAAAACACTTTCCCTAGGATTCTTCCTCTGCAGCTTTTTGTATCCTCTCTGGAAGATCCTTTACTTTTACTTTGTATCTTTCTAGTTGGTTCTTCTCTGTGTCAATTTTCCTCTGTATTTAACCTTACCCTGCAGAACAGGGGAAATTTGTCAATCAGTTCCCCCCTTTGGAAAATAGAATGAAGAGTAACCTACCTTATCATAGTGGAGATCACAAACCGAGATCATAATGTGCCCTCTCCATACCTGGAACCATAATGTGCCCTCTCCATACCTGGAACCACCGGCCATGCTAATTCAGGTGAGCTTTACGTCTAGGAAGAGGCCAGGGTGTCAGAATAGACTCTGGCTGGCTGACCTGCTTAGCTACACACAACTTTTGACCTTTGAACTCAGTATCAGCATCTTGCAAATGAGGTATGAGAAGAGGCCCTCTACACAGAGCAGGTCTGAGCTTGGTGCTAAGGGAGTGACTGCTTTGCTACAGTTGCATTTCCTTTTTGTAGCAAGGCCCTGAGGAGCCTACTTAGGAAAGAAAAAAAGTCAGCAAATATTTCAGGATTGCTAACATAGTTTAACGTGTTCACATGATCAATTGGAAAAGAATAGAGAAAATTCGAAATATGGAACTGGTTTCATGTACTGAACCTTTGACCTTTTGGGCAAGAGGCAGTAGGAACATCCAGCACCAGACACATATGATCTATCTAGCAAGAGATTACCATTGTTTACTCACTATCAGGGATACACCAGGCTGTGATCTCTACAGATGCTCCTTAAGAAAGACTAAGTTGAGCAAGAAGCTGTGTTCAGTCTTTGACACCTAAAAAGGAGAGAGGAGGAGGGAGAGGGGGGAGGTGTGGGAAAGAGAGAGAATACAAATAGATCAGACCTAAAAACAAGAATGGGGGTTGGGGGCATGGCTCAGAGGCGGAAGTGCTTGCTACACAAGCCTGAGGACCAAGGTTTGGATCCCTTGCACCCAAGTTAATGCTGGAAAAGGTGGCATGCCTCTACAACCCTTAGGGGGACTCTCAGGCCTCACTGGTCAGCTACTGTGGGCCAATCAGCAAGTTCTAAGTTCACTGAGAGACCCTGTCTCCAAAAAAAAAAAAAAAAAAAAGGTGCAAAGTGGAGGAAGACACTGGACATCAGACTCACCTTCACACATGCCCGCACACACACAGGCATGCATACACACCACACATAGGCATGCATACACAATTTAAAAAGATAAGTATGTGTCGATTTTCTTCTAAGGACATCCACAGGGGGGATGACAGAGAGAACACTGGTCCTGAGATTATAGGTGTGTACTGTGCACATGTGGTTAGAACGCTGACCTTTGACCCTAAATCTGATAGTCTACTGGAATGCAGTTGTTGTTGTTTGTATGTGTTGCTATTTGTAGATGAGCATGAGAGTAAAATCCATAGGCCCATAGTTTTTGGGACTCTGAGTCTCTCACTTAACCTGAAACTGTCTGATTCAGCAAGACTCACTGGCCAGGCCAAGCATGGTGGCACACACCTTTAATCCCAGCACTCGGGAGGCAGAGGCGGGAGGATCTCTGTGAGTTTGAGGCCAGCCTGGTCCACAAAGTGAGTTCCATGACAGCCAGGAAATCCTGTCTTGAAAAAAAAACTTAAAAAAAGAAAGACTCACTGGCCAGAGTTGTAGCGATTCTCTTATCTCTGTCCCCCACACTGAGGTTGTCACACCTGACTCTTACATAGGTGCTGGCATATGAACTCAGGCCTTTTCGTTTACTGACAGGGTCACTTCTCAAAACCCCTCAGTTGTTTTTTTTTTTTAATCAGAAAGGTACAGAAGGGCATTTTTGTTGACATCACAGGAGTATTGGAAGCAGAGATTCTCAACCTTCTCTGTGTGTATGATCTACCTTCTCAAGAGATCTTGTTAAAATACAAAGTCAATAAATGAGGTGGAGCCTAATATTCCATTTCCAGCAACACGTGAAATACCAATTGCTGGTCTGGTGAGCTATTATAATGTAGAATGGACCTACCAATGCTTAAACAGGTGGAAGCCGATGCTATTAGGTACAGCAGTATTCATATATTCTACTTAGTTTTTTTCTTCTAAGTAACACACCGAATGTACACATCTTTTCACCATACTTTCCAGTGCTTCAAATAGTACCTGTATCCACAGTCATTTTTTAGTTGCATAAGCAGGGCTAATAATGGATGATACCTTACACTAAATAGACATGGAAGAAAGAAAAGAAAGCCAAGGACAGAAGAAGCAAAGGAGAGAGGTGAGAGGTATACTGCGCATCATACAGAGAACTGGATGTTTTCTCTATGAGATAGGGAGACGGGATAGAATGCTGGCTGGCAGGCTGGCATCAACAATAAGTTGAATGGGGGACTGGAGGGCATGAGCAAGAGAAGGCAGGTAGATAAGTGTATTTGTATTGATGATGATGATGATGATGATGATGATGATGATGATGATGAAGTTAGGGATGCTACTCAGAATAGTTTTGGCTTGATAGAGTTCCAGAAATGATTTGTGATGCTTCATCAATCTAAGTGGCAATATCTACTCAGAGCACCAGGGAGTGAGACAAACACATGGAAAAATTACTTTGGTCACAAGTATTATTTTTAGGATCTGACCTAAGACCATGGATCTGACCTGTGGGCCGAGAGTGTTTATTGGGCCCTCACTGTGCTGAAAACATGACACCAAGTGCAATTCCTTTCCCCAGGGCCTTGTGGCCCATGGCTGTTCTACCTGCTCATCAGCTAGGTAGCCTTTTAAGTTCTAAGAAGAATTTATGGAGGACCCGGAGTTCATTTCTACTAAGATCTGGACTAAGAACAATGTCAACAAAAGGACCACCTGTCTTATACATTCACACACAATCTCTCAGAGCAAGGATCTTTATCATCCTTTTTCTGAGGTGTCCCAACAACTGGATTTATATCTGTATGTAGAAGGTACTTGATAAATGTTTTTTGAAAGAATAAATGAATAGTGAAGGTTTATAGCCGACAAATGCTTAGCAACATTTCCTTAGATAGAAAAGACTGACTAAGCCAGGCGGTGGTGGTGCACGCCTTTAATCCCAGCACTTGGGAGGCAGAGGCAGGCGAATCTTTGTGAGTTCGAGGCCAGCCTGGTCTACAAAGCAAGTCCAGGACAGCCAGAGCTGTTAAACAGAGAAACCCTGTCTCGAAAAACCAAAAAAAAAAAAAAAAAAAAAAGAAAAGACTGACTAACACTTGGGCAGCTGGGGCAGAAGGATTGAAATTGACACAGCCTGGGCTAGACAGTGAGATGCTTGTCTCAAAATTAATACAACAAACAACGCCCTCCCCCTGAAAAGTGGAGACAGACTATGAGAAAGAAGACCTATGTGCCTTATACGTGTGGAGGGTATTCCTGGATATGTGTAGGCCACATCTAATTTCTCATTTAGCGCCTTCTCATTCAGATAGATAGCTTTCTTACTAATGATGGTACCTAATGTAACACACTGCCTGGGATCTACTGCTGGTTTGCTGAGGGGTAAACATGAACAGAACACATTTCTTCTGTAGTCTTCCAAATACAGGTGCTCATGGAACCATGCAGAGAGTATTACCTACTTCAGAATATCCCAAAGAACACAAAGTAACTCCTGAAGACTCCTGAAGATAGGACACACATTTCCTTATCTTTGCCCTCAGGAACCACAGGAACAGAAGAGGGAAAGATAAGTAATCTCTTGCAGGAGAAACTTCTGAAGGGTCCTAATGCACCCCCTTCTAATGTTCCAAACAACATCTCCCTAGGCCAGACATTCTTCACCTGTGTGGGCTGTGACCCCTTTGGCAAACCTCTGTCTCCAAAAAATGTACATTATGATTCATAAAGGTAGCAAAATTCCAGTTATGAAGCAGAGAAGCAATAATTTTATGGTTGGGGGAGGTCACCACAACATGAGGAAGTATATCAAAGGGTATATATATACAGCCTTAGGAGGGTCGAGAGCCACTGCCCTAGGTGGTTAAGTGGGTAAAATGTACATCTCTAACTCAGTTTCTCAGCTCATGCCAGTTGGTTCCCCATTGCATCCCTGTTGAGACCCTGCTCTCTTCTTACCTTGTGCTGCTTTAGAGGTAAGGGTCAGTTTAAGTCCAGGGTCACTAGGAAGCTATTGAGGTGACTTCACTTCACTATCTTAACCCTTTAAGGGTGTCACTGAGGGTATCTAACAGGGTAGAGTATCCTCATGACCTGACCTTGGAATTGGTTTGGTAAATGCTGAGCTCCAGCTTGTGACTCCTATTTTCATTCTTCTCGCAGTGTGGAGATTTAGCCCAATTTCCAGACCACCCTCCACCCAGGCTTGAAAATGGCTTTATTTCACACTTTGCTGCAGGAGGTAAGTGAGTTTCTATGTGAAAGTGATGGTGCCAAAGACATTTATGAACATTAAAAAAAAAAATGTCTGAACATGGTTTAGAGCCACTCAGCCTATCTCTCATCCTGCGCCGTGCCTTGTGGAGCACATGTAAGTTCAGAGCTCTCTTTTGAAATCAGTGACAGTTACGAGCTTGGAGCAACTCTGTGGGGTACTGAGCAATGTAATCAATAAGCCCCTTTGAAGACCAGCCATTGTAGCCGGCCTCTTTCTATGCTGTATGACACTGATTTCTCCGGGGTGTTCTGTGAGATGGGAGTGGCTCACCAACACAAGGCCCTCTTGGTTTCAACTTTGGTCTTGAAAGTTGGGAAGGGCCTAGGAAAATAAGTCTTTCTATTTTCTTAAAAGAATTGGCCTGCAGCCTTTGCTAATCCTTTTGATAGCCACAACCAGAATAAACCATCCAGTATCTACACACCTCCAGTTAAAACTAAACCAAACCAAAGCTGCCTTTCCTCTACCAGGCCTTACAGGCCTCTGCAGCAATAGTTACAAGAAGGAATCCCAAACCAAAGTGCAGCTATCATCTGCCAGGACATACAGGACACTTTATTTGCATATAGGACTTTTTTTTCCAGATCATTAATTTAATTAAAAGCAGAGAATATAAACATATACATTTTCATGTTTCTCTGTGACATTGCAGGTCAAGTTGATGTTCTGAAAACAAGAGATTTTTTGAGACTGATACCTGTTTTTCGTCTACATTTGTGTGCGTGTGTGCATGCTACAGCACTTGTGTGGAAATCAGAGGACAATTATAGGAGTCTATTCTTTCTTTCCACCATGGAACTACTTGGGACAAAGCTTAGGTTTTCAGACTTAGCCATATGTTCCTTTACTTGTCGAGCCAACAACTTACCAGCCAAAGAATGGTATTCTTAAAACAGCATTGAAGTTTTTAGTTTTTACTTTTGGCTAAACATCTTCTAAATGGCTGCTATCAATATTTCAAGTAAGTAAGCTCAACAAGGCAAGTGTGCCCGGATTGGTTGCTTCTCAACATAGTTTAGAAGACAATATTATCTGGTCCAATTTCTCAAGTCTAAGTTTGAATGACTGTTTGCTGCCACCTGCATAGGATGCAGAACTGGCTAGCTTTGCTGAACCTCTGTTTTGGTTCTCGCAGCCTTCTTTGACTTCTCACCAGGAGACCTACATGGTAGCCCTACTTAGCAGAGAGGCAAAAGAGTCCAAGGGTAGAGCAGGGTTATAAACTGAGAACACCTGACCTAGTGCAGACTACATTCCCTTGCAAAATTTTAGCCCTTTCTCAGGCTATTAGTCTACTCTACCCTGCATTTATAGTGACGTGTTATTTATCTACAATGAAAAGCAAGTAAGCAAATATTGACTCAAAGCTAAGCCCCCAACGGAGCCAATCAAGAATAATTAATTGTAAGAAAAGAGTCTGGTGAAATAGGTTTCAAGGAAATTTGCATTTCAAGATGTAAATGTGAAATCACAAACTTCCGAATTCTTTCTGCTGTCTTTAAAACTTTCCTAAAGCAGGGACAAAAAAAAAACAAAAACAAAAACAAAAAACCATGGAATAGTCTTCATAATTATTGATGACGTAAGACACCCTATGAATAGTCTTCATAATTATTGATGACGTAAGACACCCTATAGTTTACCAATGCTTCTTGCTAAAATTGTGTTAGGTGGATATCGGATATAAAAATAAGTGGTATGGATAAAGAACAGATGGACAAGTCATACTGAGCAGAGACCAAAAGAAAACTTAGCACATTAAAAGGTGTGCCACACTTAGAATGACGATAAAACACAAAATCCTAGCCTAAAATATCAGCCATAAGATAATGTCATCAACAGCTCATGTGTACTGACAGTTGGTAATTGGTGATTAGCCAGATGGAGTATTGAACGTTTTTAGATTGACTACTTTGCTGAATCTTCTACGAAGCAGGCACTATTATTTTTGCTATTGTATAGATGAGGGAACGGAAACCCAGAAAAGTTAACAGGCTCATGGTTAAGTTGCTAATGATGGCTGCATGGACGTATTCTGACTTAGAGAGTGCATTTTACCTTCTCTACCTCTGCATCAAGGAAACACAGACTCCCTGGTATCGCTCATGAGCATCCAATTGTCTCCTGGCATTTAGATCCAAGAAAAATGCTCTTGGAGCCCTCATGAGAGGAACACAAGTGGTACAGAGTTAAGCATGCCTTTCTCAACACCCCTCTGAGGGGCTAAAGGAGCTAAGACACCCCGGGGGCTTTTTGTTGCTTAATGCGTTCCCCGGTATAAGCCAAGGCCCGACGCCAACACACAATTTAGTAAAAGTAAGTAACAGTGAAAAAGACTGAAATAGAATGGCTTAGGTATTTAGTTTGGAAGGTTTACCTTGATCTTGAGATGTAATCTAAACTATCTGAAGAGATGGATGGACTTCATGTCCTTCAGCAATCCTCTGTGGGCCCTCCTTAGCTGTAAACATTCCGTGAGCACGGCTCTGCTGGGGGAAAGAGAAAAATCACAACCATGCAGAATGGAGACCATAAATCTGGATTGAAACTAATCTCAGCTGCGCCTTTAATGTTACTCACCAGCCCTATTACATGTGCTTCTCCCATGTCCCTCAGCTACCATTCCAAGCCTTCCCTGCTCTTCAAAGCACTCAATCTTCTGTCTTCAGGATGACCTTGATTGGCATTGAGGGGCTAGCAGCAATCAGAAGTGGTTTCTTTCATTTCACCATTCAATTGCCCCAAATCTACCTGGACCTGCATCCATTCTTCTCTTCTAATCATCTCTAGAAACTCCACCCATGGGGCTAAGGACATTTTTTCCCACCCTATGGATATCCTTTGGGAGTTTGCCTCATTAATGTTCTTTTAACTGAAATACTCCTTTGGCTATTCTCAATCCTTAAAGGTGTTCCTGTCTAAGAAAAGCAAAAAGCAAGCAGATGAAAACCCTGTGTGTCTTCTCTCTTTTATATAATAACTATTATTTTAGAAAATGCTATCTGAGTTTTACCATCCACGATTTCACAGCATCCATTCATACTCTGATCCACTCCACCATGGTTCTGCGCATTTCACTGCATGGACTGACTTCTTCACCTCCAACCCAACACCCGTGTGCTGCCATTCTTCTGTTCTTGGAACTTTGGCTCCAATGCTGTCCAGCTCTTCTCTCTCAGGCTACTTCTTTACAGGATGTGTGTAACAGTTCCTTGAGTGAATCAGGAACAGGAGAGAGAGCCCGCCCCGCATTCACGTGGATCCTGCCTTATATATCTTCACCTGTCGGCAGAAGCTTTTGTGGACTTTTAAACTTAGTTCTTGGGGCTCAGTCTTTTTCTAAAAAGCTTTTTGCAGAGTGGAGAATTCACAGGCGGTCTGCAGATGTGGGCAGTGCCTCAGGGCATGTCATTCAGATGCCCTTCGCAGAACCTCCAGAGGGTGGGCACCCCAGGGGGCATGTTCTGCCCCCAGCCCCAAGATCAAAGAGGTCCTCATCCTTGGTGAGTTCCCAAGGACATGTCACTTTGGATGAAGTCTTTTATCTTAAAAGTCCAGCCTTATTCCAAGTTCCCTATGCTATTTATGCTAACACTAAACCTACCACAGATGTGCCTCAATGGTTTCTATTCCCCTACCTTCCCCTGAAGTCAGGGTCTTCTTCATCCACTTTATATACTTTTGGGAGATGTCATCCTTGCCGATGCTTCACATTGGATTCTCTATCTTCAGCCTCATACATTTCTAAGCTTTTTCTAAGTCATTCCACTCCAATGTCCTACAGGCCATGAAAACTCAGGGAGTCCACAGGTTCCATGCTGTTCATCTGTGCTTTGGGGGCCACAAAACCTGTTCGTTCCCCTATTTATATTAGTGAAAGTTTGGGGGCTTCTCCCCATTTCCCAAACTGTAGATTGGAGAGATTTTGACTGCTAGCTCATATCCAAACAACACATTCTATTAATTAGTCTCTTTGCATAGTGATATGACCATAAATAAGCCTATAAGCTCCCTTAATTCCAGCATAGTCTTTGATCTTTACCTGGTCTCTAGGAATCCCCTGCTCTAATCTCCCTTTTCCTTTGGCCTCAGAGTTCATACACTAAACCTTGATCATCTTACTTCCTTACTGGTTGAGGTATGGCTTTTCTTCTCTGAGTATAACTTAACATCCTCACTCCATAACCATCTTGGAGTAGATACTTCTTTGGCTAGGTAGCCATGGCAACTAATTGTACAGTAGGACTCAGAGATAGTTCCGGGTATGGTAATAGTAATGATCTATTGATAGTTCCTAGTAGATGAATGAAGAGATGCTCACAGAATCTTTACATGTAGTCCAGTCATTGCTTTGGCCTGACCCCTTCTCCAGCTGCAAGTGACCTTGGTATGTGCTAGAGTATAGATATATAGGAAGTGGAAGGTTTCTGAAGGGGACACTTACGATGAGGTTTCCATGAGATTCTCATGATGAGTGGGACTTCACAGGTATGGAACTACCTTGGCATCAATCCACACTCTGGTAAGTGCCCATGCCTGTATGTAAGCCAATGACCTCATTGGTTATGCAAGTTGGACTTTGATGGAAATGTTACTCAGTCTGCCTTTAGTGCCCAACCTGGGTGGCTAGATGTTTGTTTACATCTTCCTAGGAAAAGCTGACACAAAGCATCTCATAAGTGATAGCATATAGTTTAAAGTCTTCTGTCTGCCCAGGAAATACCTATTCATTAATGTTTCTTCTTCTTTCTCTGGGGGGATTTCCAGGACATATTAGATATGCTATTCTATACTGTCATTTAGCTTTTTATATCATTCAATTTTGTAAAACTCATTGTTTTGCTTGTGTAAAAGTCTGATCCTTCACTTGTTTAAATACCTTGACAGCAAGCCCTTGCCTTTCTTAATTTTGCATCTTTGGTGTACACTATACTAGTGTACTCAATAAGCATGAGTGGATGAAGATGCACATATATTTTAAAGTATATAATAATGATAAGTAGGAAGACATTTACCCAGGGAATCACAAAGCATTATCCTGCCAAAATTAAAATCAGGAATGTATTCTTGATTATATACATAACCCTTGAGACACACTTATGGATATATCCTGACCACAGTTTGTACTGCAGTCAGAATGTTTTCCAAATCACTACTGGGCCATGCATCTGTTTGTAAAGAGTTCTATAACATGGTGATGATTGGGCTTGATGTCCTTGAACTGGAGAGTCCAGTTTTTTTGCTGTGAATTAGCTGAAGTGGATGCTGGGACAGGGTTGAGATAAGAGCTATCCATCTGTTCTGTTGAGACATGTCCCTTTGTGGAGATGGCTTTCAGGATTACTTCCAAGGACTTCCTTAGCTCTCATCAGATATATTTCAAACACTCATCTAAGTTCCACCATATGCTGAGGTTAAAGATTCAAGGCTCCTTCCTGGGATGACATTGCTTTTCACTCAGTCTCCATGTGCAACGAGGGGGAAGACCCACAGAGTTCTGTTTGCAAAGTAATGGTTTTTCACTCTTCTAACCCGATGAACTTGGCTTTTAATTTCTATCATCCCAACAAGATACCAATGTTCAATTACTTCTTCTTAATGACTCCCTCTCTCACCCAAGGGAAGTATATATATACAGAATTAAAAGATCATATACTGAGTTATGAAAAGTGATCAGATTTCCCAGGAAACAGATTAAAAAAATAACATACAGTTGTTCATTGTTTCAGGAGCACCTTGAGGGCAGAAGCGTGCTATGGACACTCATTTTCAAACCAGATACCTGGAGTAAACTTCTTACATTCATAACTGGGACTCTGCCTCCTGCGTGACTCCAAGGTTTCTCTCATAGAGAAAATGAAACTCTAAATGCAATCTGCCTATTTGGACTCTTAGTCTAGTCTCTTTGTGCTTTAAATGTCCACATCATTTGTAACTTCAGTCAATATACAACTAGTAGTTGTATTTTGAGATTTATTGTTGTATAGTAGAGGTTTATTGGCTGGCATCTTCATTTTTGCCACAATCTTAAATTGATTTAATGGTGGATGAAGCTGAGTCTAGAGCATGCTTTATTCATTGGAAGTTTGAACTGGCCTAGAGTTTTATTAAAATTTTAATGGTCAACCTGTATTTTAATGATTAAATTCATTTAACTTCCCTTTTAAACCCTCCAAAGAACACCAAGTTACCAATTCTGAACCAAGATAAATACTCAAAAAATGGAAATTAGGGCCAGTGAGATGGTTCCATGGTGGAAAAGCATATGGAGAAAGAGCCAGATGCCCTGGGGTGGACCCTTTAGAAGCCCCCTAAAGGTAGGAGAGAGTGAGCTCTACAAAGTTGTCCTGTGATTTCTACCTGCTTGCCCTGGTACAAGTACGTGCACATATAACACACACACACACCACACACACACACACACACACACACACACACACACACACACACACATACACACACGCACGCTCATGCATGTATGTGCACAGCCTCCAAAATGTGTAACGTTGCCAGAACACCTATTTCTTAGAAGTTTGGATTTGGGGTCACTAATTTCTACTGTGGCTCCATGGGCTATCGTCTAGTAGGTTTCAGGAAACATCAGGTTTTGATGGGAACTGCATAAGTTGTCCCAGTAAGAATCCAAAAATATACCGCCTGCAGAGATTTTATTTGCTTTAAAGGCCAAGGATCTTTTCCTGATTTTCAACATGCAAAAGACTTTCTGTTTTTGAAGCAATAAGTGGCATTGACATGTCTCAAGGCTGAAAGCGCTATTGTCTCATTTCAAGCACCACCTTATTATCAGCTGAGGATGCTGTTGGCAGAAATGAATAATTAGGTAACTCTTTGTAGGCATATTTTTTTCCAGTCCCAAGGGGAATATGCAATTGTAACATCTCCTTGGATTATTTCACAAACATATGGCCAATGAAGCACCTGAGCCAGATGTACAAGCATATTCCAGTATGTCTGTTTTAACTTAAAACTGTGAAATACATCAGATGGTGAAGCTATTTTGGTCTTGAACATCCATCATGGAAATAGTGTGGAAGCATCTTTCCTTTGTTGTCTGCCTTACCTGAACTGGAAATAATCAAGAACAAAATAGTTGGGAAATCATCACTCCCAGCATAGGGTTCCAGGCAGAGTTCAAGACATAACAGAGTATCTGGTGTGGATTTACATTGGCCTCCGACGTCCTCACATCGTTTATTCATTTCTAGTCCCACTGTTCACTGCTGTCCATGATTATTTTCAATTCTCTTTCCTTATCTTGCACATTCACTACCCTGGAGATGCATATGTGTAATTTAATATGGAATTTTTTTTAATAATGAGAAGTATTCTGCACTGATTCAGTAGGGAGTTTCTGTTGTTTCTTTTCTTTTTTTTAAAGCCTATTATTACAACATCGGTGGTTTATTTTGCTAAAGAATCTTCACCTGATAGTGGCTTCCTGCAATCACAGGGATCAAACAGAGACACCCTCTCATTTACTAGTGGAGATGCTGTATTTCAGCACGACTGACATGATTTTCAATCCGAGTTTCCCATGTTTTAGAATTAAAAGATATTGATGCCATGGGGGCTCTCGTGTATATAATACTGCTCTTGGTCTAAGAAAATGGAGAAGACACAGGCATTGGCAACTGTATTTTCCCTCTTGTACTTAAGTGCAAATTCCATCAGCATTGATAAGCACTCTGCCCCTGTGCTGAAGAGGATGCCGATCAAGTCACGATGGGATCTATCACTCTGTTGGGTTTATGAGGCAGGGGGCTTGTGCCATCCTCTTACACTCAAAGCAAGAATTGGAAATATGTATTGTGAGTGTATGCAGAAAGTATGGTGGGCGGCTACTGGGGAAAGGGGACTTATTTTACAGCTGGTGTGGCATAGAGTGGAGATTTTAGGGTTGAATTACTATGGTTGGTGAATGTTGAAGCTGACAAAGGAGGCCCACAGAGCCTCGGAGATTCTGGTTTTTGTGTTGCATCAAAATAAGGAATTAAAATATTTATGAGCTTGACTTTGCCTCTCCATTCTCCCCCACCCCTTGCAGTGGCAATTTCCTGCACAACAACAGATGTAGATGTACCGTTCAGACATGTTCCCAGACAACTAGGAGCCAAATATGTGGTGCACCTGTGTTTTCTTGGTCACCCTGCTGTCACTGGGGTATCCTAAAGCCTTTCCTCCAAAATAAGTAAGACTCAGGGGATGGAAGATAGAGGGGCAGGTGGGGTTGCTATATTTCTCTCCCCTTCCCTCATTTGTGCTTCAATTTCTTCTCATTTGGCAAGCCTTAGAGCATAGATTTGATTTCAGGTGAAGGTATCACATAGGGATGCTGCGATTCCAAAGGTGGAATTGCAGTGGCCTGGTACACCCTCATACTCTACCTAGCTCACAGGGATGTCATTGCATTTCAAAGACACACGTCTAATATTGCAGAGCTGCTGAGGTCGGGCTACTCTAAGCACAAGGTGTCAGCAAGCAACCACACAAACCTGTACCACACAGAAGGCCCCCTGTGTAAAAACCCCTGATCCACCAACTCTTTCCCGGACCTGCAGGGCCACCAGTGTATTCCTGACCGTGGACCTCAGCCGGCCTTGCACTATGATGAGTCTGAGAAATGAACTTCGAGCATCGGCAGAGATCAGGGAAAGCAAGACAAAATGACTAGCAACTAAGGCCGAACACATCACAGAGGCATGGGCTCTGTGCCCTCCACTGCCCCTCTGAAGATTTAAACTTCTGATCATAAAAGCAATAATGCTCTGACCTTCGAGGCCAGAGGTTCTGTTGCCAGGAGTCATTTAAAGAATCATTCCCCAGCAGCACTAGTAACACCCACCCAGCGGCTGCAGCGGCAATGCCTGTGGCGACCACGGGAACTGGAGTTCAGTCATATTGGCATAGGATGCTGGAAAGGGGTGGGCGGGAGGGAGGGAGTATATTGGCCTAAAAAGCTGAAACATCTGCTGGAGTTATTAACAGCTTTTTGGCTGAGTTCAGCAGCAGGGCACCTTGTGGTTGATAGATTCTCCTCTCAGCAATTCAAAACAATGCAGTTAAAGCAAATTTCTCATTTTCAGAGCACAGTTTAATGAGGCATACAGTATTTTAAAAATAGTCCCACTTAAAATGGTCAATAGAAGTGAGTGCAGTCGGTGGCTACCTTCAGTTCTCTGTTTCATTGTTAACTTTGTCAGGGTGAGTATATAATATGTGTTTCTCAGAAGACCATATAAGGTATAGTTGATGTATGTTGTAGAGGTTTATATTATTTGTGAAATTTATATGGGTTATCCTAGGGTGGAAGTATTGGCAAACTTGATCAAAACCCTTAGAGACTCCATGTTCTCCCGTCCCCATAGTATGCATTAAGCCACTTTAGGCTCAGAAGTCCAATTCCAGGAAAGGTTGCAAGGGTCCATATTTTGCATATGAAATGAAACCAAACATGTCAAGACAGCCTGAGCTGGAAAAAGCACCAGGACAGAACTCAGGGGCAAGTGTTCTAGCCCTCATCTTAATATTAACTGGCTGCACAAGTTCTTGCGGGGGGAGTCACTTAATCTTTTTGCATCCTTTTTTTTTTTCCTGTGAAAAATAATGAGGCCAATTAAGGAATATGTCTCCAAATGTTGCCAGCCAGCCCTGCCATCCTGGGACCAACAGGATTCAATTCCAGCTTTAATTTTCCTTATGAAATCCATGAATTCCAACCACGTTGAGCCTGTGCGCATCAGTGCATGACAGTATGTGTGGTATTTGGATCGGGGCGGGGGGGGGGGGGCACCAGACAATCACAAGGCAGCAAGACAGCTTACCAGCCCACCCCGCCACCACTCAAGGCACCATATGCTGTAACAGACCGTGGGCAAAGTACGGCCAGCCCTGGCTGGATTTACTAGTCTGTTAGGTTATCTGGCAGGTGACAGAAGCCAGCCCAAGGACCGGTCAGGCACAGCTCTGTGCCTTACTGATCCCACATGTTAACTCGAACAGAAGGCAGTGGGTAGCGAGGGAGAGAGGGGGTAGACGCAACATCTGGGATGGAGCTCCAGTCAGCCCCACTCCTCTTGTGTGGTTTGCCTCCATGCCCAGCGCATGAGAAGAGAGGAGGGCGACGTTTGCCAAGTCCCAGGCAAGTGAGTGATATGGATGATCTGCTTCTTCACTGCAGAGGAACCAAAAGGAGGACCCCACCCACCCCCACCCCATTTTGATCCAGGATCTTTGAGGACAGATCTGGCATTCTTATTGATCCCAACATTATTCTGATTGACTTTAAGATAGATTCATGCTCTGGTAAGAAAAGGGTCCCTAAGAACACAGGGTGCTTCCTGCTTCAGAGAACGAAGTAGGATCTATCATTAAGGTGGAGGACCTATGGTTCTAGGTCAAATCAGTCTGTCTGATTGTCTCCTTCAGGCAGATCCTCAGACTTCATTCAGAACTGCTGGGTGTATCATATACAAACAGTGAGCAAAACAAACCCAAGCCCCATAAGCCCCACCCCCACCCCCAGGCCAGAAGGGTTTGTAGGAAGTTGTCCTTGATTCACCAACCATTTTAAAGGGATAAAAGCCCCTGTGTCTGGCAAATGAGGAGGTGCCTTTAAGTTTCTTGCTTACACTGGGTGGTACTGATGTCAGATGGAACAGTGTATCTATAAAAGGAAACTTCACACCTGGCCAAGAGTCTGGGAGAAACTTCTGAGGGCAGTGGGGGCCTTTGCCGCAATTGAAATGACAACTCCTGTCCTGACTTGTCCTTCAGTAAAACTAGCCAATAGGAGGAATGCTGTGTTCACTGTCTCACCTATCACTTAGATGTGACATCCTGGGACCCTGTGCAACAGGATCCAAGCAGCTTGCAGAGAGCTGTGGTTTGGGTGGCTATCAGCTTCAGGGCTGGCCTGCCTCTTACAGGTTCTCCATCATAGGTAGCTTTGCTGAACAAGTGATTCTCTGTGGTTCTGTGTTCTAGAGCAAGGGTACCAAGGTCACCAATGGTTGGTGGGGGGAGTTGTGCTAGGACTGGAAATCTAAGTTATACAGAGTGCAGCCACCATGAATTCTAGTGGAAAGCCACACCCGACCTCTTCCATAGAGATACAGGTGAGATGGAAAAGGGTCACCCAACTTGCACCTAAGACAATGGGACTCAAGTCTCCAGGGTTTTGGGGACATAGACTGCCCATCCTTGAAATTCATTGTAATGTAGCTTGGGGTTATAGACTTGTTTGAAGGCCTGCATAGCCTATGATGCGTGCTCAGCATTCTGTACTCAAGCTTGGGGACTTTGTGCAGCAACCAGCCTGCCGGACACTGCACAACCACAAGCACACTCAGAGTGACCTTAAGTTGATTTTTCTGGTGGTTCCCAAAGCAAATTCTGAAATGCAGTTGATAGGGAAAAATACCAATTTAGTGTCATGTATACACAGACACTCCAACAAGTCTGTCAGAAGACAAGCACAGACCTGTCTTCATGTCTGATGTCAGCCAGAGCATAGCTCCTGATTCGTTAGTTTTGTGTGTGTGTGTGTGTGTGTGTGTGTGTGTGTGTGTGTGTATTTGAATGTTTCAAACAAAAAATCACCCTCAAGTCAGGGTATGAATGAGACCTAATAGCAAATATTTTTTGTATTAGTGAATAAAAAGTGGCAGCACTCTTTTTAAACTTTGCCATAGTCACCAGCTGCCCTATTAAAATATAATTCTAAGGCCTCAAAGGGTACATGCAACAATTAGTAAAGTCAAGCAACAAAAACTCATGGGCTATCTTTGGTTCTAATAAGCTAATAGTTCATTTTGAATAGTCACTCAATCTCTGCACTGTGATATGTTTTTTTCCAAAGTAAAGCAATAGTAAACATTGCCACTTGCTATTAAAATATAGGCCATCATACCTTTTCAGAAGTAACACATACATTTTGGAGTTTATTAATAATCGAAATATAGCTTGACACCTGACAGTAAGGACAGTTAGTCTTTTACAACTTAAAATAAATATTCTAGTATTTAGTATTTAGTGCTGCTATATCCATGAAAGATAAAAGATAATGAAGTTAATACTAGGTTGGTATTCTATAGCAAAGCAAGTATATTCTTGTCACCTTCCAAGGGACAACAGAGGTCATCTGGTCTCATCTTACTGTTAAATGAACAGACAGATTGAGGAAAGCTAAGTAACTTATCCCTGGCTACACAGTGAGGTTTCTTTACAACAGATTTAGTTTAGTTTTAATGGAAAGAGCACTCTTACAAGACATTGTTAGAGGGTGGGCAAGATGGCTCAGTGCATAAAGGTGATTGTCTTGCCAGCCCAATGACCAGAGTTCTATCCCTGGAACCCATGTAAAGGTAGGAGAGAACTTACCCTATAACCTTTTTCTCTGATTCTTCACATGTGTGCACCATACCCATACACACACACATGCATTAACACATGCACACACATATACACACTTCTAAATAACACTCCTCCATTTCTGATGGGAGGGCAAACTTGTACAACCACTATGAAAATCAGTCTGGAGGTATCTTAGAGATCTTGGAATAGTTCAACCTCAAGACCCAGCCATACCACTCCTGGGCATGCATCCAAAAGATTCCTCACCAAACCGCAAGGATCTCTCCTCAACTATGTTCATGGGAGCTTTATTTGTAATAGTTAGAAACTGGAAAGAACCCAGATGTCCTTCAAATGAAGAATGGATAAAAAAAAAAACAAAACTGTGGTACATCTACACAATGGAATACTACTCAGCTATCAGAAACAAAGAAATCATGCAATTTGCACCAAATGGATAGAACTAAAAAAGCTCATCCCGAGTGAACTATCCCAGACCCAGAAAGATGCACATGGCATGTATTCATTTATAATTGGATTTTAGCCATATAGTACAGGATAACTATTCTACAACCAACAGACTGAAAGGAACAGGAACATGGACTTTGTTACCTGTCAGTGGAACACTTTGCCCTAGTGGAGCTCCCATGTAGGGCCTCAGTGCAAGAGGAAGCTCTGAGCCTTCATATGACTGATGAACTGAAGAGGAGGCTGATATGTGGGGGTACCTACACTAGAGGAGTAGGATAGGTGGGAGAAGGGAGAGATGGTGGGAGGGTGGGACAGAGAGGGGTGGAGGGAGGGAGCTGTGATGGAGATGTAGTAATAAATGTAATAAAAATTATGTATATAACACGTTACCAGAGATTTAGTAAGTAGATGGGATATCACATTCTGTTTTACCTTTTTGAGGAAGGGTCTGATTAGGTATCTCATGCAAGTCAGGAACTTGATTTGTAGCACAGACTGGCTTGAATTTGTGATTCTGCTGCCATAGTCTCTAGAGTACAGGAATGATAGGCACATGCCATCATGTCTGGTTGGTCTCTCTCTCCCTTCCCTCTGTCTCTCTCTCCCTCATACTATTTTGAAGAATAGTTACTATCTTTGGAAGGGAGCATGGAACTGCTCTAAATTCCTTCAGGGGACAGTCTGCACTGCTAACCATACTATAGTAACCCTCATCAATTCACCAACGAAAGATGGTGACTTTGAACTACTGGAATATATAAGATGATAAAACATCTTCAGCTATGACAGATGCTCAGGTTATCAAATACTCTATGTTCCAGATGCCCTGTATGACATTTTTGAAAAGTTTTACTTACTTATTATTTTTATGCATATGAGTGAATGTGTGCCTGGATGAATTTATGTGTCTCACATATATGCAGGAGACCACAGATTCCAGAAAAGGGCATTGAATACCCTGGAACTGGAGTTCCAGGTGGTTGTGAGCTGCAGTGTGGGTGCTGGGAACTGAACCCAAGTCCTCTGCAAGAGCAGAAAGTGCTATTTCTCCTGTTTTCTCATATAACATTTTAAACTATGTGCTTTACTTTAGTTATTTCAACCTTGTAAGAATATATATATGTATATATGGAGTGAATATATATGTATATATATGTACATGTACACATATATATTCATATATGTAAGCCAATATATGTCAATATATAGTCAATTATATATACATGTATATATGGAGTGAATATATATGTACACATATACATATATGTATATATTCATATATATAAGCCATTATGTCTATATGTAGTCATGCTTATCTAATATATATATATATATATATTAGATAAGCAAACTGGTGGCCAGGAAAGGGAAGTGCATTGCCACACTTCACCTCACTACTATGCAGTAGAAAGAAGCTTTGGAGCTAACCTGAGCATTTCATTTATCCATATGTACAACAAATGCAGATGGACAGATGTTCCAAAGAATACAAAGAGTGGCCATTATAAATATTGCCTGCTGTGGAGTTCTTACTGTGCACCACCAGGAAGAGTTGATGATAGACCAAATCAGGTTATACTGGTGTGGTCAAGGACCACATTTCATTGGAAACATGGGACAAAGTAAGTCTTAAAGATGTGATGAGCAGCTGTGATGAGGAAGGGCATTTTACTTCTAGGGAGTAAATTCTTTTTTATGTTTATTTATTACTTCCATTTACATCTCCATCACAGTCCCCTCCCTCCATCCCTCCCAGGCCAACTCACCCTCCTACCCCCTCTCCCTTCTCCCACCTATCCTACTCCTCTGGGGTGGGGTGCCCCCCCATATCAGCCCCCTTCAGTTCAGCAGCCATATGAAGGCTAAGAGCTTCTTCTTGCACTGGGGGCCTACATAGCAGCTCCACTAGGGCAAAGTGTCCCACTAACAGGTATCAAAGTCTATGTTCCTGTTCCTTTCAGTCTGTTGGTGATAGGATAGTTATCCTGTACTATATAGCTAAAATCCAGTTATAAGTGAATAGATGCCATGTGCATCCTTCTGGGTCTGGGTTAGCTCACTCAGGATGAGCTTCTCTAGTTCCATCCATTTGGCTGCAAATTGCATTATTTCATTTTTTTCTGATGGCTGAGTAGTATTCCATTGTCTAGATTTATCACAGTTTTTAAATCCATTCCTTGGTCGAGGGACATCTGGGTTGTTTCCAGTTTCTAGCTATTACAAATAAGGCTGCTATGAACATAGATGAGGAGAGATCCTTGTGGTTTGGTGAGGAATCTTTTGGATGTATACCCAGGAATAGTATGACTGGGTCTTGAAGTAGAGCTATTCCAAGTTTTCTAAGATATCTCCAGACTTATTTCGTTAATGGTTGTACAAGTTTGCACTCCCACTAGCAATGGAGGCATGTCAAAAACTCAAGTGACAGCACATGCTGGCGAGGTTGTGGAGAAAGGGAGCAAATTCTTACAGGACATGCAGAGTAGAGCCAGCCTACTGACAAAAAGTAAAAATTCCTTCTTGAACTACAGACTTGAGCTTGGACTTGTAAGAACCAGATTCTAGAATGAAGAGCTCAGTGAATGCTCTGGGCAAGAGCAGGCTCTACCAGGTTACTCAAATACAAGACAGAGCTCCAACAAAAAGAGACAGTGAGAGTAAGTTAGCTTTCACTATGACAGCGTGGGGCGTGAAATGGTGGTCAGCTGCAGATGGGTGGGAGGACCTGGAAAAGGAAGTTAGGTTGAGATTCATTTGTTGACAGTACAATTGTTTAACACATTCTACACACCTAAGAGGCAGGAGAGACCCAATCAGCCTCTCTCTGTGCTGTTAGGGTGGACATGGGCATGGGGGTCTCCACTGACAGGGATGCACACTTATGAGGAAGAATTGGCCTTGTCCAGAAGACAGTGACTTGGAGAGACCATCAGAATAGCCCAGTTTAAAAATGTAGATTAGGCAGGTTGCAGTAAAGAACAATGTTTTAGTGGAGGTTGGTGCTGGGAAGAGAAATTAGAAATTTCTTCTGCTTATGGAAAATGTAAACTAGGTATCAAATTGTTTCCCCACCATCCCACTTATGTGGCCTCCAGATTCTCTTTCTCATTAGGTTTATCCGTAATGTAATGTAAAATTTTCTTTTCTCAAACCTACATTTCTTTAGTTGTGCCTTCTGGTCACTAAATGTTGCTTATCAAGGAAACATAATATTTGAGTAATTTTATTTTATTTTTGTATTTGGGAAGATATCAAATACTGTGTGACTGCCTCAGGAGAGCTGTGAAATATTTCCACTCTATGAAATTTTGAGGGGCTGCACTGCTCAAGTTTAAGGGGCTTACGGACTGTAGGAGGGCTGTATGAAACACAGCTTCTGGTTTAGTGTCTCTTCTAATTTGGATTGTCTGGGATATGCTAAATCAATCTCAACTCTACTTTTCTCCTGAGTGTTGCTGCTGCCTAAGACCTAACTTTGAGTGCTTTGGGTCATTATATTATTACATCCCCAAGACCTCTGCCACGGCTGATTTTTAAACATAGGCATGGTGCACTAAAGCAAAAATGAGGAAATTTTGGTAATGTAAACTCAACGGGAGGATGGACATGGTATATCGCGAAGTATGGACTCAGCGAAAAGCAAACAGTACATGAGGTGTGACTTCCCCACTGGGTTGTCTGAGCAAGCATCACGCAAAGAGATCAGAATCATAGGGGGCAAATAATGACAGAAAAGAAGTGAAGATTGGGCAATTTCATTGGTGACACATTATTCTCATTATCCTACTTGAGTAATATCTTTAGCGTCTTTTGTTATCATTGCTTTGATATTTGCAAATAAACATAATATGTCTTTGTTGTTTCCTTTTGATTATGTGTAAGTCTTAGGTAAACCTTGTATCTCAATGAAAAAAATATACTGAAGTAGACTGCATATCATTTATAAAGTATGAGGAGTGCTGAGATCTCACCGTCTTTATGTTGTTCTGTCTCTGCTCCTCAGTAAAAGTTTGCAGTTCACTGAAAGCACTTCTCCTATCCTCACTTTGTGTATATACACATACATTTGTCTCTGTGCATATAGTTTACACGTGTACTATATGTGTGTGTATATATATTTACATACACATAAATATTTTATATTTTTCAATGCTTCCTACTTCTGTATATCTAGACTTAGCTTGGATTTGGAGGAAAATACTCATTTGTTAGGAATTGTCTATTATATCCCCAAAGCATCATAACTACTCTTCTGTCTCAGTTGTATTTTCTAATAAGTTTTTTTTTTCCAAGATAGGACTTCTCTGTATATCCCTCACTGTCCTGGACTCACTTTGTACACCAGGCTGGCCTTGAACTCAGAGATACGCCTGCCTCTGCCTCCCAAGTGCTGGGATTAAGGCATGTGTCACCATGCCCGGCTTCTAATCAGTTTTAATCTTTGTGCATACATGTGTGAATGGCATATGTACATGTTTGGGTGGGTATGTACACATGTGTATGAAGGCTCACATCCATGTGTACATGTATGCACATGCATATATGAAGGCCAGAGGTCAACTACGAGTGTCTTCTTTGAGCGCTATGCCTTTAAATTTTTTTAAAATTACATTTTCCATCATGTATTTTTGTATTTATTTATTTTGGTGTGTATACATGTGCTAAGGCTTTCCTATAGAGGGAAGCTAGAGGACAGGTTTTGGGAGTCAGATCTTTCCTTTTATCATGTGAGTCCCAGGAGTTGAATTCAGATTTTCATTCTTTTTTTTTTTTTAAATACTTTATTTTTTTTTCTTCAAGTTACATCTCAGTAACAAACCCCTCCCTATTCCCCCTTCCTATCCCACCCTTCCACCCTCTTCCCCCCAGAAGTTTCCCCTTTCAGTCCAACAGATGGTTCCTTCTCTTATAACAGTAAGTATTATACAAAACAATAGATATAAATATGCCACATTTATGAGAGTTAAATGGCCCAGTATACCTTCCCAATGTCCAGTTTATACATATTTGGCCCCTGACTTTAACATTCTACTATCTAACCAACTCCATGAGTTTAAAGGTCTATATGTGACTCAACATTCATACTATCTTGCAACACACTTTTAAGAGTATCTTCTTAGATCTATAACACCCTCTTGATTCCTAAACAGTTCAAAATTTAACTATGAGACTCTAGCTGTCTATTCTTCAACCACCTCAGAGACCTGAGAGGGATAAATATAAAAAAAGATTTTTTTTGATATCGAGACATATCAGCGCCTGACAGCACCCCCTATTCTACTTCAAGTAGAAGATAAGCATCGAAGAACCCCCACTGTAAGATGGTTGAATTAGTGGCAAGCCTTTCTCTTGGCATGAAAAAACCCCTTGCACCAACTGCAGACAGACTGCTGTCCAAAAAGGACAAAACTTGGTAGCAGGGAAGTCGACAGCCTAACTCTGCCAAGACAGGGTAGGTAAGTCCTTCATAATCCCTGCTCTACAACAAATGTCTGTCAGAGAAACAGGACCCAAAGGCTGAAGATTGATGCTGGAATGTATGGAGAGAAAATGGGAACTGTCCAGGCAGTCATTGGTATGTTCTTTCTTAGTTTTGGAAGCTGCAGGCCCTGCACTTCCTATATAAGCAAATATATTTATCCCTCTCAGATTTTCATTCTTAATGGCATGAACTTTACTCACTGAGAAATTTTGTGGTACTCTATATCTTAATTTAAAATTAAAAAAAATTGGGGGGGGATTTTTGACATAGGGTTTCTCTGTGTAGACCTGGCTGTACTGGAACTCACTCTATAGACCAGGCCTCGAGCTCATAGAGATCTGCCTGCCTGTGCCTCCCAAGTGCTGGGATTAAAGGCGTGTGCCACCAGAGCCTGGCTTACACCTTAATTTTTGAGACATTGTGGTTTTGTTCTGTTTTGGTTTTCACTAAACATGAAAATCACTGCTTCAGCAAAGGCTGGCTGATTGGTAGCTTCAGGGATCCCTCCGTCATGGAGTTCCAGGACTAGGATTAGAGATGTGAACTACCATGCCCAATTTCTTGCATGGATGCTAGGTTTTCATGCCTGGAAGCAAGCACTTTTGTTGACTGAGTTGGCCATGTCAAAGAATGGCAGAGGGCAAAATGGATGTGCAGCTCAGGGTGAGGTGGAGGAGCCTAAAAGAGCCCTGTAGTGAGAATTTTGGTGTTTAAAAAAAACCTCAGTTATGTTAAGTAAACATTTTTTTTTTTTGTTTTAATCCCAAGTGTAGGATAGGGGGCTGCTTCAGATTGTCCACAGCAGCAGACTATTTGCCGTGTGTGTGCTCTGGCTGGGGCGTGATTCTGCCAGCTGAAGATAGTTTAATTCTAGGGACTTTAGAGAGGGTATAAAAAAGATCAGAGCCCTAAAAGAGGAGGAATGGCTATTCCTCCTGCTAATTCCTTCTCCTGCCATTTCTAGTTTGTCAAGTGGTCAGGTGAAAAGAGAGGATAAGAAGAAGTTGGAGATATCCTGACTAGACGAAGACTGGCCTTGTCCCAAAGAACACAATGCCTCTAGTCAGCTGGAAGTAGTCTAAAAAGATCTCAAATCCCCTCTCCCCTCTAACCCTCTGTCTCTCCTACCTGATGTTGGGGTGTTAGAGGGGATTGGGTAGAGAAGAGTGGTAAATATAAGAACCCCAATAAAATTGATTTTTAAAATATGTCAGCAGAGCCCCTTCCTCCTAGTGTGGGAAGCCAGCCAAAAAGACCAAAGGAAACTGATTTTTAGAGAAGAATAGTAAATTTAGTTTTGGACATTGGTTGACTCTGGGATCCACAGAAGCTGAGTAAGAGGGACTTATAACAGGAGTCTGAAAGTTGGGACAGAGCTTGTGTGTGTGTGTGTGTATGTGTGTGTGTGTGTGTGTGTGTGTGTGTGTGTGTGTGTGTTGGGGAGGGGTTCACAATACTTTAGAGTAGAAGTAAAAGACTGACATTAAACTATAGAATTTGGAACTTAGGTCAGGATTGGGGCAGTAGCCCCACTGTGGTTGGAGGTCAGTCTGAGAAACACAGTGAGTTCTAGGACAGCCTGGGTTACGACATGAAAAAACCCTATCTCAAAAGGAAAAAAGAAGCCATTCCTGATGGTCACTTGAGGTCAGACAACAATGATTTTCTTTTGACAGAAGTCAAGAAGTGGGTTTTCTTGCCTTCTATAAGCAGAAGTTGTAAAGGAAGAAGTGATGTATGTAATTATTTGATAGATGCCAGGAATTGTGCTTAATCCTGAAGGATAAAACTGGGTAAGTTGAGACTTACCACGGTCCCCTACCTTTGAATGGTCATAGGACCTGCCTACAAGCCTTCATCGTAGATATTCTATCATCTAAATGTTTATTCATCTCCACGCACTGCCCCCCCCGGCAAAAACAGTTGTCCAATTGTATTTAAACACTTTTCTTCTTAATGATCTTATTCCACAGAGAAAACAATGAATCAAACCAAAACAACCCAGAGGTTAGCTATACAGAATCCGAAGGTCCAACGGGTCATGTTAATTCCATCACTCCAAATTTTCTTTTGGTATCTCTAACATATTTCTGACAGTAAATTAGTATTTCAGAGAAAAACCAATCCTGGTGCTGGATGAATCACACCTAAAAACATACCAGTGACAGAGCCATAGAAGCTTTCAATTCAAAATGGTTAGAGCAGAGTTGAAACTATGTATTATTTCATCTAATAAGAAGCTTTCCAACCCCACATCAGACAAAGGGCTAATATCCAAAATTTACAAAGAACTCAAGAAACTAAGTGCCAAAAAACCAAATAATCCAATCAAAAAATGGGGAACAGAGTTAAACAAAGAATTCACAAAGGAGGAATCCCTAATGGCTGAGAGACACTTGAAGAAATGCTCAGCATCCTTAATCATCACAGAAATGCAACTCAAGACAACTCTGAGATTCCATCTCACACCTGTCAGAATGGCTAAGATCAAAAGCTCAAATGACAGCACATGCTGGCAAGGTTGTGGAGAAAGGGGTACCCTACTCCATTGCTGGTGAGGGTGTGGAGAAAGGGGAACTCTTCTCCATTGATGGTGGGAGTGCAGGCTTGTGCAACCACTATGGACACTACGGAGGTCAGTCTGGCAATATCTTAGAAAATTTGGAATAGCTTTGCCTCAGGACCCAGCCATACCACTTCTGGGTATACATCCAAATGACTCCTCACCAAATCACAAGGAAGTTTCCTCATCTATGTTCATAGCAGCCTTATTTGTAATAGCTAGAAACTGGAAACAACCCAGATGTCCCTCAACCAAAGAATGGATTAAAAAACTGTGGTACATCTACACAATGGAATACTACTCAGCCATCAGAAACAACAAAATCATGCAATTTGCAGCCAAATAGATGGAACTAGAGAAGCTCATCCTGCCTGAGTTAACCCAGACTCAGAAGGATGCACATGGCATCTGTTCACTTATAATTGGATTTTAGCCATATAGTACAGGGTAACTATACTACAACCAATACACCAAAGGGAACATGAACATAGACTTTGTTACCTGTCAATGAGACACTTTGCCCTCGTGGTGCTGCCTTGTAGGCCCGCAGTGTATGAGGAGGCTCTTGGCCTTCATATGACTGCTGAACTGGGGCAGGGGACTGCTATCTAGGGACACTCCATTCCAGAGGAGTGGGTTGGAAGGGATAGGGGGTAGAGGGTGGGAGGGTGAGCCTGGGAGGGGTGAAAAGAGGTCACTGTGATGGAGATGTAACCTGAAGTAATAAAAAAACATTAAAAAAAAAGAAGAGCTGCTGAAGAGTCAACATTTGCAAAGTCAGTGTTTTTATCTGTTCTATACAGGTGTGTGTTTGTGTGTGTGTGTGTAGGTGTGGTGCCGAGCATATGGAGGTCAAAGTACAACTCATGGGAGTTTGTTTTCTCCTTTCACCATGTAAGTTCTGGGCACTGAACTCGGGTCATCAGGATTGATAGCAAAGTGCCTTTACCACGGAGCTATCTCTAAAATCAATGTTTTAACATTATAGCAAGGACTCAGGATTTTCACCTGCTATCCTTAGTGTATAAGCTCAGCTCTCTTCATTGCCAAGAGGGAGGCTACCATTATTCTAGTCATTGCACACACCTCCCTTCATTTCTTCCTTTTTTTACTCACCAAAAAGAACTTTTCCAGAAGCCTGCAGAAGATTTGCCCTGTAAGTATAGTATCAAATTTTGGGGACGAGCATGTGGGCTCTGAAGCCTTGCTGTCTGGGCTTGTATTTTGAGCAAATATTTCAGTCTCTCTAGTTGTCAGTGCCCTCTGCCATGAAGTCTGGAAGTCATTGAACCCACTTGAGAAGATTAACATCAGCTTATCCGAGTACTTTGGGAAAGTTCTTGGCATATGCAACAAGTGTTCAGTAAATATTTATCACTATGCATGTAGTGCTAACTGAATATATGCCCACCCCTTAATTAGTCACTAGCAAAGAGAATGGTATTACTATGATTGGTTGGATAATCAATAGTTATCATTGAGGTGATGTGCAGTGAGGATGTTCCAAGGGCTGGAGAGATGGTTCAGTGGTTAAAAGCACTTGTTCTTGTAGTAGCCCCGGGTTTGGTCCACAGCACCCATATGATGGTTCACAAACGTCCTTATCTTCAGTTTCCAAGGATCTGATGCCCTCTTTTAAACTCCAGGAGCAACAGACATGTTCATAGCGCAAAAACATACACACAGGTGAAACACTCATGCACATAAGCATATTTTAAAACATAATGCATATATTGATGTAGGAATAAAACTTGGGCCCTGTTAATGAGGAAAGAAGGGTGTGGCCATGGCCTTGGAAGGTGACTGATGGTGGCAGCTAGGTACAAGCTGCTTTTCCTTTTACTGTCATCAGTCTTCAGAATGATGTTGGGAGAAGAAATGATACATAGACTATTAGGCTTGCTGTGTTATTGATACATTGATAACATACGTATGTTCAGACAATTTGCTCTTGAATCTTATTAAGCAAGCCATGAAAGCGCATTTAAAACACCTAACCATCAATCCCAGTGTCCTCTCAGACATTACCTTACAGCATCTTCTCTTTCTACATCAATTTGCAAAGCTTTTCCTGCCTACCTTTTCTCTACGAGTTTTTCCCACAGGTGATGTATGAAGGAGAGGGGCTATTACCATGCTCAAGAGGATGAAATTGAGGCTTTTAGAAATCTCACTAGAACCTTGAATAAGGAAGGAAGAGGTTCAGAATTCAAGCTCAAAAATCATCCCCCTCCCATCTCCAGGTAAGGTTACATCACAGTACCTTCCCTTTAAAATAATAACCCTCATCAGCAACACTGCCTACCTTCCTACAGCCAAGATTAGATGAAGTGTTCCAAATGTATGCCAGTCTCACCAATGTAACCCTTTCAGCCCAGCTCATTCATGAAGAAGTGAACATGTACATGCCTTTACATGTCCATGTTGAACATTCTTCAAGTGTCCAGTATTAAGTGTAATATTTAATTATTTATTCATTTATAGATAAGGTCTCACTCTGTATCGCAGGCTAGTCTCCAACTCACATTCTCCTGCCTCAGCTCCTTGATTTGCTGGGATTACAGGTGAGCACCAGTTGTGCCTGGTGTCTAACCCCCAAGTTCCACTCGGCAGTGGACTTGGTACCAGTGTGATCACAGAAAATCTCCATGAGCATCAGGAGACACTGATAGTGACTTACATTTCTTCCTCCCTCTCTTTGTTATGTTTATGTTGAACAGAAGAGCTGGTGGTCTTTTGAAAACTTGAATTAGTATTTCATAGGAAGTCTTTGGCACGGTTCCACAAGGCTGCTATAATCATCGGTGTTTACATCGAGGCACACTATGTGTGTTTGCAAAAGGTGCAGCTGGGGCCCTGGCCTTGTGGACATGTGCTTTAGATGCTTCTACACCCCCACCCTGTAGCCCAAGGCTAGTGACAGCCCCGCCTCTCTAAGCATTTTGGAAAGCATGTGTTTATGCTTGTCCTTGCTTCTAGAATCCAGGACTCTGTGGTGATAGTCAAGGTCTGCTTGAGTGAGTGAGGAATGAGGCCCCAGGCTCTTTACTGCTTTCTAAAGACAACAAACAAAACCCTCAGATATAAATATCAAAACTCAGGCTGGGAGATGAGTCATTTGATAAAGCACTGGCCTCACTCCCATACAAATGCCAGGCATTTGTGATCCTAGTGGCAGGAAGTTGATGGGAATATCCCTGGGGTCTTTACCTTTAGCCAGAGCCTAGTTGGGGAGCTCCTGGCTAACAAAAGACCCTGTTTCAAAGGTGACAGACAATATTTCTGTGAATGACACCTGAAGTTGTCCCCTTGTCTCCAATAGATGCACATGTGCATCCTCACCCTTGCACGCCAGTCCCCCAACCCCACAATGCCACTGCAACCACTAAAACAAAAATCACTCCAAACGTGCCATGGAGTAAATAACACTACTGAGGGCTGGTAAGTAGAATCATATTGAGACTCCTGGTTGTCCTTTCAATTCCAAGTGGGACAAGTGGAGCATTGGTCTGTCTTTATCCAAGATAATGTATCTCACTTTCTTCCCATTCACTTTCACGGGCATATTTTCTTATGAATATTCCATCCCTAGCAGGTAGTCTGCTGTCAACTCTTAGTGTCAAGTAGCAAGTTCTCCCTGCCTCTCTCTCTGAGTTACTTATTTATCATGTGTATGTTTGTGTACCTGAATGAAGTGAAATTATGTGTACCTCACATATGGAGGCCAGAAGAGGGCATGGAACCCCTGAAACTGGAGCTCCAGGTGGCTGTGAACCACCCCATGAGTTCTGCTGGAGCAGCCCACACTGCTGGCCGCTAAGCCATCTCCCTGGTCCTGTTTGTTTCTTTGGAGACAGTCTGAAAGCTAAGTAGTCCTGGCAACCTAGGAACTGAAGAACTCCTTGCCCCAGCCTTCTTATGTACTAGGATTATAGACATGTATGGCCACGCCCATAATGTTTCCACTTCTTCACGTTTGAAAGTCACCTTACTAGAAGCCAGGCGAAACACACTTGAGTGTAAGCATCAATGAAAGATATCATTAAGAGTTTACATTGAACCGGGCGGTGGTGGCGCACGCCTTTAATCCCAGCACTTGGGAGGCAGAGGCAGGCGGATCTTTGTGAGTTCAAGGCCAGCCTGGTCTACAAAGCGAGTCCAGGACAGCCAGAGATATTCAGAGAAACCCTGTCTCGAAAAACCAAAAAAAAAAAAAAAAAAAAAAAGAGTTTACATTGGTGTTAGCTACGGAGTTTGATAGTAGAACATCCACTTGCTTAGCAGGCAGGAGACCCTGGCTTCCTTCTAGTTGTATGTGTTTTAAAAAATAATGCTGGTTCCTGGTAACCTTGCCTGTTGGTTGTAGGGTGTTCCCCCCACTTTGGTTATTTGATAGATAATATAAAATTTTGTTATTTAGGGGAAAAGACTACAAGCTGTTAAATGGTCTTGTTAAATGGGTTTTGGAGGTTAGACCCAGGGACTTCTCTCTTTTGCTTTTCTGTATCCTCCTTTCTCTCCTATATAGGAGTGAACAGACTTGAGAAAAATGGGACATAGACATAGTATAGGAAAGAACAAGAAAAAAGGACAGATTATTGAATATAGCTTTATACCTTTGTATACTGATACAAAATTAATATTATATTTGGCTAAATTGGTATTGATCATTGTATATTAATGCAAATTTAAGATTGTATAGGGCTACATCGGTATTGATCTTTGTATATTGATACAAAATTAAGATTATATTTGGCCACAATGGTATTGACCCTAGTATATTAATGTAAAATTAAGATTGTATTGGGCTACATCGGTACTGATCTTTGTATATTGATACAAAATTAAGATTATATTTGGCCACATTGGTATTGATCTTTGTATATTGATACAAAATTAAGGGTAACGCTTCTTAAAGGTATTGTTTGTAGTAATACTTAAAAATGAAATGTCAAGTTTTGACCTCTCGCTACCAACCGACATAAACTGTTTAGGATAATTAAGAAACGGAAACTAATAGTCATGAAAACGTGTCATTTTGTTAGTTACTATGACAGTCTATCACAGTTATTTTCTAAGCTACTCAGAAATCAAGTTGCTAAGAGACAAGCAATATTTGCTTATCTAAATATAAGAGATAGATAGGGCATCTTCAAAAACCTCAAGAGATCTGCAGAATATGGCATTCAAAGATGTTTTCTTAACTTAAGATTTTTTGATATCGAGACATGTCAGCTCCTGACAGCACCCCCTATATTACTCCAAGTAGAAGATGAGCATCGAAGAATCTCCAGTGGGAGATGATTAAATTGGTGGTAAGCCATTCTCTTGGCAAGAAAAACCACTTGCTTCAACTGTAGACAGACTTCTGTCCAAAAAGGACAAAACTTGGAAGCAGGTAAGTCGACAGCCTAGCTCTGCCAAGACAGGGTAGGTAAGTCCTTCATAATTCCTGCTCTACAACCAATGTCTGTCAGAGAAATGGGGCCAAATGGCTGAAGATTGATGCTGTAATGTATGGAGAGAAAATGGGAACTGTCCAGGCAGCCACTGGTATGTCATTTTTTAGTTTTGGAAGCTGCAGGCCCTGCACTTCCTATATAATCAGATATATTTATCCCTCTCAGGTCTCTGAGGTGGTTGAAGAATAGATAGCTAGAGTCTCATAGTTAAATTTTGAGTTGTTTAGGAATCAAGAGGGTGTTCTGGATCTAAGAAGATATTTTTAAAATTATGAGGCAAGTTAGTATGAAAGCTGAGTTAGATATAGAACTTTAAACTCATGGAGATGGTTAGATAGTAGAATGTTAAAGTCAGGTGCCAAATACATATGGACTGGACATTGGGAATGTATGCTAAGCCATATAACTCTTATAATCGTGGCCTATTTATTTCTGTCGTTTTGTGTTGTATTTATAGTTATAAGAAAAAGAACCATTATTTGGACTGAAAGGGAGAGCTGTTGGGGGGAAAATAAATACCTTAAACTAAAAAAAAAAAAAAAAAAAAAAAAGAAGGGAAGGGGAGAGGGGGGCGGGGGGGGAGGAGGGGGGAAGGGTGGGACTGGAGGGGGGAGTAGGGAGGGGATTGTGATTGAGATGTAACTTGAAGAAATAAAAAATAAATTATTAAAAAAAAATAATGCTGCATTCTGTGCTCTCGAGAGGATCCAAACCAGGCCAAATTAAGTTATATAAAGGCAGGTTTATTGGATACAAGAAAGAAAAAGCAGCATGTGTGTGTGTGTGTGTGTGTGTGTGTGCGCACGGAGAGAAAGAGAGAGAGAGAGAGATAAAGGGAGAAGAACAGAAACAGAGACAGTGAGACAGAGGCAGAGAGGAACGAAAGGAGGGAGAGGGAAAGAGAGGCAGAGAGAGCGAGCCCCCAAATGTCCAGATTATAATATAGGAAAGGGCTTCTAGGGGCAGGGCATGCCCTGTAACAGACAGAAACTGAGGCATGCTGGGAGAACCTGGAGGTCAGGTCCAGTCCTAACATGGTGCCTCTTTCTGAGGGAGTTATGAGTAAATGTCTATTGACCTTAGATAGGGTACTAATGACAGAACAAAGGAATAATTCTACCAAAATCCTGCTTATTGAACCAGTGACTTTACTGGAGCTATTTAGAGGAGCATCGGTGACCAAAATGTATTTGTATCACCAAAAATCTCACCCCAGCATGGGTAATGTGATTCATGAAAACTACATTGCTACAGCTCCATGCACAACTCAGAGGTAGCTGGCTGGAGAATCTCCTCTGCCCAGACCTACTGCTAATGTATATAACTAATATTATCACTGGGAAGGGGCTTTGTGACTTCTCAATTTCTGGGACTTCCTAAACCTTGGAAGTTTCATTTACTTTCTGGGACTTTTGTTTGTTCCCTTCCTGAGTCTAGTCAGTTTCATGAGCCACCTTCCTCCACCTGGGAGGAAGGAAAAAAATGTTTACTTATTCTGAATTTCCCCTTCTATTCTTTTTCCCAGGTGAAATCATAATCTTGACTACGGGTTGGCAGTAGTCTGACAACCAAATCATCGCCATTTTTTAAAGGTTTTATTTATTTATTTATTAGTTTGTTTTGCATCACCATGGTGGAATTGAGTAGTCTCAACAAGAGATCACAGGGCTTGCAAATGAGAAAATGTTCTATGTTCTTGACAGAAAAGTTTGCTTAGCCTCCCTCACATTCAGCAGCTCCCTTGAAAATACTTTACCTGTACCTGGGCCTTCAAGTTCACATTTCTTTTTTTTTTTTTTTTGGTTTTTTCGAGACAAGGTTTCTCTGTGTAGCCCTGGCTGTCCTGGACTCACTTTATAGACCAGGCTGGCCTCGAACTCACAAAGATCCACCTGCCTCTGCCTCCCAAGTGCTAGGATTAAAGGCGTGCGCCACCACCGCCCGGCTCAAGTTCACATTTCTAACACTTACCTCACCTGCTAACACACTGAGCAACCAATTCTCCTCATTTTACAGATTTGGATGCTTGTGAGTGCCTCCTTCAAGACCACAATGGTGGTGACAAGGTTGGGACTGGTATAATAATGCTTGTGTACACAGCAGATGACACTCTGTAGCTAACTGAAGGGCATAGCTAACCCTTAGATGCAGGTAAGAAGCTCTCTGCACACTGGAACTCAGATGGCTCAGGAGGGCTGCTTCGGTTGGCCATTTTTAAATTCAGTCTTGAATTCTAAATTGGTTATCTCAATTCCCTCCCAGTCAGGACGCAGGAGATGAATAGCTGTAGGTTAGTTCTTAACCTTCTCATCAGGAGTAGGATTAGGAGGCATGGGAGTGCTCTCAGAGTCCAAAGGCCAGGCACTGATGTGTGGGTACCTCAAAGCTCGCCACTGCTTTGGCTGAGAATTGTCACTGGTTGAGATAATCAGGGTGGCCTCACTTTGAATTCAGTGCTCTTTTCATTGTATTAATCAAGCTGTTGCGTGATCATAACACAAAATAATGATCATGATTTCAGTAGGACAAAAGAGGAGGAGAAAGCCATTGTTGATTCAAGTATTACCAGTTCTGTCCCTCTGTAGGTACATAGTGCTCCTCATATCAAATGGGTGGGAGTATCTAATTTCTTGTCCCTCTAACCTCATTGATGTGAGGAATGTTTGAAGGACATGCATCATAAGGACCTTCTGGGATTTATGATAAACTACCAGAGGTTGGCAGCTCACACTTGGGTCTCTGGAAAGGCTTAACCTGAGACATTCTGTCTCAGAACCAACCTACCATGCTATGGAATACAAAAGTTGCACAGAGGCCTTTGTCAACAGTCCCTGCTCATTTTCAACACACCAGTCAGCATCTATATACAGCTGCACGAGGGCCTCATATTACCTGCCAAGTCCAGCGTGGTGAGGAGCATCCATGCAACCATGAAGCCGCAGCAGTTGCTGTATTGTTTCTAGCCACAACATCTGGACCTTGATTGATGCATCTATAAATAATAACCAGACTAAAATTGAGGAATTAAACAATTTAGGTATAGGCAAGAAGAATGAAAATATTTTATGAACTCCATCCAACCAATCAAGGCATTCATTATCCAGTCACAACCAGAAAACAGAAAACCCCCTCTCCCAAAGTTGCTTGAGTAAGCAAGATTTAATGTGTAGCTAGTTTTTGGTACTTTATGCGTTCTTCATTTTACCACTTTTTGTCTCCTCCCACTCACAGTTTCACTCCCTAACACTAGATAGGAGAGAAACAAGTATAGAGGGCAGAGAGGAATTTGGAAAATCCTTGAATCTAATTTCTTTCGTTTTGTTTCTTCTTTGAGCACAACTACTATCAAACTGCATCCAACCCTGTTGACCAACCAACACTACCCACATCATCTCTCGGGGCCCTAGCATTTATACACCTTCTGAAAAGTTCCCAGAATTCCAAATGCCACACAATCACAGAAAATAACTGCAGCTGGCAAAACCACACCTATGGTAAAGCATGAGACAAATGAGAGTTAGCTGCTGTGGACAGTCCGAAGCAGCCCCATATCCCCACACCTGGGATTAAAATAAAAGCACATTCTTATAATATTTCTGTGTGTGTTTTTTTTTTAAAGAAACCAAAATTCCAGAATTTTCAGTATATTGAGGTACCATTTACCTCCTTTACTCCTTTTGAGGAGGGTGTAGGTTGAAGAGGGAATGTGAAATATGACAAAGAATGCTAAGAAGATATTTTTTAAACTAATGCCTCAAATTATGTTGATAGCAAGAAAACTTTTCCTCACGTAGCTGCTTCAGGCTTAAGAATTCTTACTCATGGAGGAAACTGAAAATGAACACAATAGAAACTTGAAACCAGTTTTCAAGACAGAACTAGGAATGAAGATCTCCAAGCTTTGGGGAAGAGAAAAATGGAAGAGAAACAGGTGTCACAGAGACTCCAGGGGCTAGTGACTTCCCTCTGAGGGCGTCTTCTTATGGCCTGAAGGCTGCCAGAGAGAAGGGAGAAGAAATTGTTTACTCTGTCTGCTGTTCTGCAGGCATATATATGCTAATCAGCTAGAGCAGTAAGACTGTGCTTTGCTTGGGGAGACACTGTGTGCTTTTCAATCTCTTTTAGTGTTTAGATTTCAATGGGCTACTTTCCCTCACAGGAAGAAAGATATCAGCCATAGTCTGTAATGAAGTATATCTGTTTGTTTGGTTTTTTGAGACAGGGTTTCTTTTTTTACCCCTGGCTGTCTTGGAACTCATGCTGTAGGCCAGGCTGGCCTCAAAGTCAGAGATCTGCCTGCCTCTGCCTTCTGAGTGCTGGGATTTAAAGGCGTGCACCACCACAGCCCACCTAAGGAAGGCTATCTGAAAATGTCTCCCTTCAACCTAAAAGAGCGCACATGTCACCATTATATGCTTGAGTTTTACAGGCGCGTGTGTGTTTCTGTTTAGTAACAGGATCAGTTTTGTGGAACACCAGTAGAATGGTAAGCTTCATTTATCATCTCCCATTCCCACCCCAGCATCGAGCCTTATTTTCTCTCCACACCTTCTTGGTGCAAGGCATGAGTTCTGCCCACTCACATCTTCTTGGCACCCAGTTCTACCTGGATCTTGACAAGCAAGGACGCTAATATATAAGAACTTCATTGGTGGTCCCCCTTGCCTATGCATATCATCCTAGTTTGTAGTGTCTAGCCCTGGAGAGAGACTGAGTGAACAGTGGTAAAAACCAAAGCGGGGTCTTACTCTCCTGGCTTTTCCCTTTTGGGTCACCTGAGGACAATGGTGTATTTGGCTCAAAGGCCCAGCTCCTGTTGTGGTGGCTCTCTTTGCACTTCTCTTGGTTTTGGTTCCAGTAGCAGCTCCCTCCCCTCCTCTCTTGGGTTTGGGACTGGTAACAGCTGTGCTTTTATTACCCAGGTTGCTGCACTAGCCCTTGTGGCTTCTCCGAAACTCTGTAAATAGTCCCTTTATTAAATTCTCCTGGAAGGATCCTAATTTGAGCATGCCAGCTATTTCCTGCTGGGAACCTAACCAACACACTATTCTATATGAAGGACCATTTACATCTTAATGTAAATTCAGTTCAAAGTTTTTCTTCTCCTGGACTGTTTGCAATTTCAGCTCCAACTATGACAGTAAAATAATTTGTGTCCCCATGAATTTCACAGATAAACAATTGGGTGTGAGTCTCATCAGGAAAGGTCAAGATTAAAATCTGCCCCTGCTGTACTAATCCCAACATTGACTTTACATAATAACACAAATTACCTTTCGTTGTGCAGTTAATGGTTAGGCAGTGTGTTGTGGGGGGGCAGTTTCATGATCACAGTCCATGGGACTGTGACAGAAGATAAATGCAAGAATACATAGATGGAGGGATATCAGGGGAGGGGAGAACACACTAGAGACAAACACTTTCCACTCTGCAGCAGCTAAGACCAACTAACCATGACACTCCACACTGCTTGTAGAAATGGAAAAATAGGTTAGGAATCCCATTTCTGTCTCCTCTGGAGCAATACCTTTAGAACCACTGGTTCCTCCCCCCCCAACACCCCCCCAAAAATGGATGATGTTGGTGGCAGTGTTCTTGAAGGTCTTCTAAATGATTCCTGAGCTTTTAACTACCCAGAAGTAATGGAGCACACTGTGTGCGTCTGCTAGTAAAGAAATGACCCTCAAAACCTAGGCTATTATTCCGACTGTCTGGTCTGGCTCAAGGGTTCCCACTCTACCATTCCCATTTCTAGTCCATTTTCCTTTCTCTCACTCACTTCTGTGCAGCATTAGCTTTATTTGACTCCACTTCTTTTTTCTTTCTTTCTTTTTCTTTTCTTTTTTTTTTTTTGAGACAGGGTTCCTCTGTGTTGCCCTAGCTGTCCTAGACTCACTTTGTAGACCAGGCTGGCCTTGAACTCACAGAGATCCACCTGCCTCTGCCTCCCGAGTGCTGGGATTAAAGGCATGAGCCACCACGCCCGGCTCGACTCCACTTCTTGACTTCCAAACACACATGCATTTTCTCACCTCAGGGCCTAAGCTTAACTTTTCTGTTGGTGAAAAGTCCCTTCCTCTACCTGGCCAGACATCCCAGTGGGTCTTCAGATCCTGGAAGAAGAGATGCTAGATGTCTTCCTTTTGGGTAAACTGCCTGGGCAGTCCAGTCCCTTGCACAGTCTAAATATCCTCCCCTCCCACACCCCAACAAGAAATTGTAAAGTAAATATGAGCTGCAGATCCAAATGGCAAGCTTTCAGAAACCGTTTTTAATTTTCTTTGCTTGAGTAAAGCAGGCAAAGTTAAGTCTAGGAAATAATAGAGGTAGACCACAAAGATTCCATAGTGTCCTAATCCTTAACTCTTCCTTCTCAAAGCAGCATCTGCATATTTACCCATCTTTTCTTCTGTGTCTCTCTAGTAGTTGGATCTTCCAGAGAGATTCCTGCAGCAAGGAGTTAAGGCTGGATGTGGCTCGGTGCCTAGGGAAGTCCTATGGGAGGCCAGAGAAAAGCAATGGCTGAAGCATTATGGAAAATGTGACATCTAACTTTCAGTTATTCCCCAAAGATGGGGGCCTGATCTAATGTTTACCCTGCACCTTTTAATAGCATCCAGGGAATCATTAAACGCTTTTGGTGTCACTATTTTAATTAAGAGTAAAAGTTCTGCACAGAGCAGGCATGCTGAGGCTTTCTCAGCAGTGGTCATGGGGGAGAATTGGAATGTGGAGTAAATGTGGGCTCCTAGCTACTTACCATGGGGTCCAGTGCCCATTCATGACCTAAAGCAGGTGTTGAAGGAAAACCTCATCCAGCAAGAAACATGAGGCTGACACGATGGAATGGAACATTAGCTCTTTCCTCTATCTGTGCCTATGCCATTGAAATTCAGGGTTATCTAGTGAAACTATTTGAGTTGGTGTTTTTCTTTACTACCATCACAAAGTATGCAGAAATTGAATGCATACTCTTAACTACAAACTGAAGAGTCTTGTGATAGCAACTGTCCCATTCGGAACCTTCCTTCTTTAGCTTCATCCTTGGACACCTTGCTTCCATGATTTTTGTGATTTTGCAATCAGTTAGGTAATGAAATGTGCATATGATTGTTCTTCCTTTCTCACTGCACAGCACGTCACAGTTCAGCAAACCTAGGAAGTACTTTGGAAGCTTGATTTCTTCATCTTACCCATTACCTTTAATGACAAACAAAGAAACTATCAATTTTGGAAGACATAGTTGCTGAATGAGCAGATTCCATAACCTGACTACCTTCTTCAAGCTTTGGAGGGGATCCAAGGAGATTTCTTTAAGTACAATACAATCTTACAACAATAAAATACTGTATTTGAAACATTCCCCCAATAACTGCTTACATTGGGATGTTACAGAGTTTAGCCATTACTACCCTACCTGGGGTGTATTATATCAGAAGCAAACACTAAACTTTTAATGGGTTTCCTCCCTTGGGAACTGCGAAATCACTATACATGGATTCATGTGTGATATACCTTCTGCTCTGTAAAAATGGTGTGCTACCCTCTGTAGAGAGCTACATCCTGTAGAAACATGCATCCATACCATATGATGAGTTCTCATGTATGCACAGAAAACTGCAGCATGCTAAGCACATCAAAACAGCAAAAGCCAAACCTCCAATCCAAAAATACTAAACCAAACTCATTTACCTTAGACTTTGCATGGTCTAACGGTTCCATGTGCAGGAAATCCCTCCAGAGATGCAGACACTCGTGTGTTAATGTCTTTGATTACTTTCATATGGTACACTTGGAATTGTTAAAACACAGCTGCCACACATCAGAAGGTCCTAGGAACAATATGTTGGACAATACAGCAAAATGTCAGTAGTTGAACTTCAGAAAAAGCCCATACTCGAAACTAGGAAAGGGTTTATATTAAAAAAACAAAAAAGGTCAAGTAGCAGAGGTTCTAAAAGTGTCAAAGGCATCAGGAAATATCCCTCTAAAGTCACTGGCCTTTTGTGGTCTGAAATGTCCTTTTAATATTAAAGTCACTCTGCTGTGGGGGAAAAAAATAGAAACCCTTCAGGATTGATTAATACAGCTTTTTCTCCCCTTGAAATAATTTTGTTAGTTAAGAGCAAACCTGACAGTTAGGGAAGACTAATTATGATCCAAGAGCAGCCCAGGCCCTTGGAGCAGACATCAAGAAGTGAGTCAGAGCTGAACGGTCCCGGCGACACTGGATTGCAGTGGTGGTTGCAGGCCCCCGATGGAGACAGCTATTGAGGAAGTCTGCCAGGCAGAATCAACTGTGTCACTCATCCTCCTTGGTGCCTGATTCTGCTCTCTGCTGAGGATTCCGCTGTCCGCTGTCCCCAGGCTCCCCTAATGGACACTTCGATTCTTCTGGAACGATAAGAGCAGAGCCCTGCCCCAATCCCAACCCTAGGACAATTGCCCTCTTTTTTTTTTTTTTTTCTGGGGGGGGATGGAGGGGGCTAGGTAGTACTTCTCCTGAAGCAAATTTGGCCTTCTGACAACATACAAAGCGTTATCTTTCAATCCGGGTTAAAGTAGAAATCATTCTGTCACCTTGGAGCTAAACCAGCTCTAGTGTATATATTTTGAGATCCCAAAGGACAATCTGCCTGCATTGAGAAGGCCTTTTGTAAGTAGCCTCCAAACCTAGGTCCCTCCAAATCCCATGTGTGTGTCTCTGAACTCTAATTATTGGGAACAGGGACCTGTGTTTCTCATCAGAAGGGATCAAAGATGTGTTCCACCACTCCTGGATCGAAGTCTTTCTCTATTTAGAGTTTACCCTGCATCAGGCTGACCCTGAACTCCGGGATCTGCCTCTTTCTGTCTCCAGTGTGCTGGGAGCTGGGACCAAGGGTGTACTCTTCTTGAATGGTGGGACCAAGAGCAGGGTAGGAGAGTCCTTCATAACCCCTGCTCTACAATCAATGTCTGTCAGAGAAATGGGGCCAAATGACTGAAGATTGATGCTGTAATGTATGGAGAGAAAATGGGAGCTGTCCAGGCAGCCACTGGTATGTCATTTCTTAGATTGGGAAGCTGCAGCCTTGCACTTCCTATATAATCAGATATATTTGTCCCTCTCGGGTCTCTGAGGTGGTTGAAGAATAGATAGCTAGAGTCTCATAGTTAAATTTTGAGTTGTTTGGGAATCAAGAGGGTGTTCTAAGAAGATGCTTTTTAAATTGGGATGAAAGTTGAGTTGGATATAGAACTTTAAACTCATGGAGATAGATCGACAGTAGAATGTTGAAGTCAGGTGCCAAATACATATAGACTGGACATTGGGATTGTATGCCAAGCCATATAACTCTCATAATTTTGGCCTAATTACCTCTGTTGTTTTGTATTGTATTTATTATTATAAGAGTAAGAGCCATTTGTTGGACTGAAAGGGGGAGCTGTCGGGGGGAAAAGATATATCTTAAACTTAAAAAAAAAGGAAGGGGAGGGGTGGGTTGAGGAGGAAGAGGGTGGGAGGGTGGGACTGGAGGCGGGGTAGGGAGGGGATTTCAATTGAGATGTAACTTGAAGAAATAAAAAATAAAGTAAAAAAAAAAAAAAAAAAAAAAGAAGTGAGTCAGTTTATGTGCCAGCACTCAACCAATGTGCCACCTCAGGGAGCCCAGATACCTTTGCTATTCGTAAAACTTTCCAATGGAAATGATTCAGCAGCATGTCTGAGAAGCTCACTCAGTGTCAAGCTGACCATCTAAAAGGACTGGGGAACATCAGCCCGGGTCCCTGTGGCTATGGCATAGTTACTGAAATACACAAGAGAGACTTGAATTTTATCTATAACAGTTTCTGGTTACAGAACATTTCTTAAGCAGGCACAGTTTTGGATATCAGAGTTTCTGAACAACATACAGATGGTTTCAATATTGCTAGTATAAGGAAATGATTATTTCCATCATCGATAGGTTGCAGGTTCCCATTTATGGTGTGCTTGCTGGCTTCATAGCCCTGGTTAGAAAAGGCCAGTTCAGGATGGTTGAGACATCTGAAGGAAGCTTTTGCAAAATGAATGTTAAAGGTTTGACCTGCGAAGGAACTCATTGCACGGACATCCCGGAGACATGAATTTGGCATGTGGACATGTAAACAAATCAATTACACACTCTGAGGCATATGTCGTCTCAGGTCCCTTTTGGCAGACAAAGGAAGAAAAACAAAAATGTAAAGATGATTTTTAAAAAAAAAATGTTGACCTATAGCAAATAATTCTCCCAACTGCAGAGAAATTGGCAATTATTTTACAATTGATCCAGCACTTCTCAAGGGGCGTTTCCATGTGCCAGATGGTAATAGGCAGGGACCAGAGAGCTGTGAATGAGACTGATAAAGAGCCTGGTTTCTTCGGTGTTTACATATAGTTGGATTCCCCTAAGCTGTGGGAAAGTAGCTGCAAAGAATTCCAACAGGGCAATTTGAGCTAATGATAAGTGTCATTAGACGCATACAACTGCATAATGTGAAGGTGGCTATGGATAACACAGTGGGCCCAAATCCCAGAGTCAGCAAAAGGCTTTCTGAGGAAGGGGCCTTTAAGTTGAGATCTGAATGACAAGAAGGAAAGGAGCCAGTCAGCTTTGTAAAGCTTTGAGGGAGAACAGCCCTAATCAACAGGAAAGCAGTGTAAAGACTCTAAGTGGGGGCAACGTGGTACAGGTATTTTCAGACACCAAGCAAGGCCAGTCAGGCCTGAGCAAAATGGGAATGCCATGCTGGGCTTTTATTGAAGCAGTCTGCATGGTCTTAGATTGCAGTCTGTGAGCTCAAAAAAAAAAAAAAAAAAGAAAAAAGAAAAATTAACACTTTTAAGATATTACAAACTGTGTCTGATTATGGATATGATTTTAGCTTTTACTTATTGTCCCAACTGTCAGAGAAAACATCTGTTTCCTCAGAAGTAACATGATTTCATCACTCATTTTTGCTGGCTTTTGCCATGGTGCACAAATGCTGGATCTCAATCCTCAGCAGAGGCCCCAAGGGTAGCTCACATATGCTCACAAATAAATGTGTTCTTCCTATGTATCTGCATGATCATTCTTCAATTACAATCTGTCTGATGGGAACTACCTATCTGCTGATCCCACTGAGTCCCCAGTGGTGGGGACTGTGACCACCACAGTGGTGGGGACTGTGACCACCTTTGAAAGGTATGGAAGACCTGTCTCTCCAGGAGTCCCTGACGTGTTCATATTGCAAGGAACTTCTGCAAAATGGAGGAGAATGAACCTTCTATGGTGCTCTCCTGTAAAAGGACTCAATAGCCAGCCTGTATTTTTTTTTTTTGTTTTTGTTTTTTAACATTTATTTTCCAGTTCAGTTGATAGTCCTGGAAGGTCCCTGTGACAATGCCATCCATCCTTGCCTGATGTCTGTATATTAGGCCACAAACATGGATGAATAAACTCTACCCAGGAGGAAACAGCATGAGGAACAGTGCCCTCCTTTCAGATCCATCCTTTGCTTTCAACACCTGCAGGATTTGATATCCATTTCCTCTTCTGCTGAACAGGTCTCTGTGTTGTGAACCATTCAAACATAGACTTGACAGGACCATAATTCCTAGTTCACCTATGTGCCCAGATGTGGCTGAGCTCCATATTGGACACAGCTTTCTCTTCACCTGCTATCCTATGTACCAATGTCTACTCAGTCTGTGTCAACTCTGTCAAAGGTCACACCTCCTCTAGGCTCACCGCTGAAGACACACAGAGTTCAGGTACAAGTGAGGCTACATTTCATTCATGTCCCTGAGCTACTTGGCAGTGGACCTTTTAGTCTTCCCCATGAGATGACCTTTACTGACTGTGGGGTCTTTAGGCCTGTGATGATCATTTAAGGCATAGACATGACTCTCTGTGGCTATGTATGTTCTTCTCTGAGCCCTTTGCCCTTTAATAACTGTTTGGAGTTGTCTGGAGTGGGAATGTAATGCTACACACATGGCTGCCTCATCAGATAGAAAGGCTAATGATCCAGGCCACTGTTTCAACCTCATATTTTCTTTTTTTTTTTTTTTTTTTTGGTTTTTCGAGACAGGGTTTCTCTGAATATCTCTGGCTGTCCTGGACTTGCTTTGTAGACCAGGCTGGCCTCGACCTCACAAAGATCCGCCTGCCTCTGCCTCCCAAGTGCTGGGATTAAAGGCGTGCGCCACCACCGCCCGGCAACCTCATATTTTCTATATTGAGGTTCAAGCCATGTCTCTGTCTCACACTTCCATGAGTGCACCTTGCCTAGTTTTCTGGGTTTTCCCTGATTGGTAGCAAGGTACCTTCAACATACTTTTGTAGCACATTAGGGCAGGGGAAGCTACTCAGCTGAGCTGTTCTTTTTTTTTTTTTTTTTTTTTGCAATTCACAGATGCATTAAAGGACTGGGGCTTGGCCCTTGCTTGGAAGAGGCTATCAGCCTGAAAGAGATGTTTCCTTTTGACTTGTCCATGGCTGAGCAATGACAGAGTGTGCTACCCTGACAGGTTTTGGTAAGGTTGTTCCTTTTCTCCTTCTCATTGTTTTCTGGGAGCTGGCCTAGGATCTCCATTTTCTTTGTCCTCCCAGCAGTCTAACCAGCTCACAGGGTGAAGATGGAGCATGCCCACGTCTGTTTCTGACTTATGTCTCAATGAAGTTTATCATTAAAGAAGCCTGAGTGATGTTAAATACACCCTAGACAATATTCATTATTTTATAACAAAAGAGATTTTAATGAGGGTACCTGAACCCAGAAAGTAGGCAAAATGTTGAGTATTTTAACATCCCCCTGAGGCTCCTGTGGCTGTGAAGTAGCTTTCTTTTCCCTTGGGGAAGAATCACCAGCATAGCTCATGAGTATCAGTCTGCACTTCTGGGACATCAGTTGATCAGGAGTTAGGCAACTGAGTTGGCTCCGTGCTCTTTGGCTTTATTCTAGCAGTAGGAATCCTTCAGTACAGTAGGACAGAGAAGCCTTCTTTGTAAGCTCTCACCTAATGAAACATTCTGGGGTAGTTCTTGCAATCCCTCGAAGATTCTCAGAGCCCTTAGGTACTATCATGTACAGTTCAGAAGTGTCAGGCTCATTAGCAGGAACCATGTGTGTGTTCATTCTTCTGATACACGTCTTCGTGTTTGGTGTTGAACCCCTGTGGGACATCTACTTCTGCCTCTTCTTCCAGGTATTTATATAACTGCTGACTGCCTTACTGGTGAGAATGCAGCCTCTGATAAGTCCCACTGCTATCTTGACAGGCTACCACCTTCATAGCTCTTGTGCCACAAGTGCCCAGGTGTCCATGAGATGCCACAGCTGTTTAGGGTTCCACAGTGCAACGACAGTCCTTCTTTTCTTCACTTAGGCCTTTTATGATGCTGTATGATTCCAAAGCAATGATACGTGGGCTTTACATTCCTAAAATGGCTCTTCTGTACAGTGGTATTCATTTTTGCTTACAGATACAGACTCTCCTCAGGACTGAGGCATTTGGAGGGTAACTAGGTTAGGAGCTAACCCAAGTGACAGATGCTCTGAAGCATTAATAATCACCCTCCATGGCTCTGTTCCTGACCCAGCTTGTGTCTGATTCTCTTTCTCATTAGGATAATACCTGCCCCAGAAGTTGCTTAGCACACTACACAAACTGACCTGGGGCCGGCCTACCTTAGAAGTTTGCCGAGAACACAAAGCCATCCCTTTCCCAGCCCATACATATACTTCCAAGAGAGATTACATCATACCTTCCCCTTACATGCCATCACTCTGAGAGGATTTGAAGCATTCTACCACTATTTTGGCAGTGTCTTAAGTGATAAAATACATTAATGGGAAATTCAATCAGTAATTCATCCATACTCTAATAGTGCAGTAATGTTTCAAAAGGTTGTAATTAGGATTAATTTGTTTGGTGGTTAATGAGGTCATCATGAATCAAAAATGTAGAGTAAAAAGTTAGTGTACTTGCTCATTGGTATTCAAGAATATGTGTTGCTGATGAGGCAGTCAAACATCAGAATTCAAGTGGAATTCATAATGGTTTCTAAAAGCTGACACTTGGTCATTAAGGGAATGTTCTAGAATTTTCAGTTTGGTATTTCAGAATCCTCAAATCACATCCTGAGATGTTCTAGAAGGGCATCAGAAAGCCCTTTTAACTGAAGAAGTAAGACAGGGACGTTCCAATGTTTGTGCTGTTAATGAGCAGATTCAATGGATAGAATTACAGTTAACTAACTTGGTATTACTACACTGCTTACGTAAAAACAGTTGCATATTTAGGCAAATTTAAAGTTTGACTTTCAGCTGTATAAAATTGGTCCAGAGGTGTGTTGCCAAGTGTTAAATTACTGAGATACACTTGTAGACTCTAGAAGGGCATGGGCCATATCCTCTGCAGGAATATGACTGGAAAAAATGTACCTACCACATGTGGATTACATTAGGATGACCTGTTTTACAGCCAAATTTTATATCATTAGAATTATTCTTTAAAAAATCTTCCTCGTTGAACTCAATTTTATTTTTTCTTTTAGAAAGCACTTTTTTTTTTTGCAAAGTTGATTTCATGATGACTCAAAAAGAATTCTGTTGATATATTAATTTGTAAACCTTTCTACTATAATAAGAAAAGGCTTAGGGGTAGGTAATTATACATTTCCCATGTAACATAAAAAGACAAACAAACAAGACAAATTTCAAATGAAAGTCAAAGAACAAGCCTCAGTAGGAGAAGAAAACACCGAGGCAGCATGCTGTAGACTAGCAACTGGTCTCCTAGGTGCCGGGGCCCACCTGGAATTGTCCAGTAGATATGATGGGCTGGCAGGAGGGACTCTGAACAGATGTGGGAGTGCTTTTGGCTTTGACGATCATGACCCTTTTAGAAATGTCAAGCATTTGGGAATGAGATCTGAAGCCTAAAGAAGGCCAAAGACAGCACCCGCACTGTAACAGTTATAAAGAGAAGCCATGAGCAAGCAGAGGGCCAGGACACACACAGAACAAAGAAGCTGATAGGCTGGAAGAGTAGAAAGCGAGTAGCTGGCCTTCAACGGACCTACATCTTCTTCAACTGTCAATCTTCAGACTATGTGGAATCCATTCAGTAACCTCAGATAAAAATTATGAACAGAACATAGGCACACAGTATGAACTTCATCACAGGCGTTCTCTGTTAAGTGCACAGAAGGGAAACTGACGTCACCCCAGCACTCTTGTTCATAATGGCTGTTGGGAAGATCCTTTGCTATATCTGCACAGCAGAAGAATGGGCAGTTTCGAGTTTGTAGATGGAGCAGGGTAAGCTTTGTATAGCCGTTCTTACACCCATCCTCAAGTGTAACAGCTTTGCATTACTACATAATTAAAAAATGCATTTTATTGGGAGTTAAGTGTTTGTGGTTCAGGTATGGCATTTTTTCAAGAATGTAACCTGACATGAATGTTAGAGCATCTTTGATTAGTCTTCAAGTATCAGTTATGGAAGGTGGCTTTGTAACACAATTTTAAATCAGGTGTCTCATTTCATAGGCCTGTAGTGATAGTCAGCATGCCATGCAACTTCTGCAGATTCTCCTAAAAATATCTAGGAGAGCACAGGAGCCATGGCTGAGTGGTTAAGAACATGCACCACTCCTTCAGAGAGTGCTCTACAAAAGTCCCAGGTTTGATTCCCAGCACCCAACATATGTGATTAACAACTGCCTGTAATAGCTCCAGGGAATCCAACACCCTCTTTTGCCTTCTGAAGGCAGCTACACTCGTTTACATATCAGCACACACATGAAAACACACAATAAGAATAAATCAAATTTAAAAAAAAAACTAAGAATACTCTATCTTTAAAAAAAGTTCCAAAACCAACCTTTTATAAGTCCCAATAATGTACAGAGTACTTTTGTTTACTCCTTCCTATTGGAACCTCTAGCCTTGATAGACGAGCAGATACTAGAATAGCATTTTCCAAAGAAAATGATACTAAGTGGCCAATCTTTTATTACAAAGATAGAGAAAGAAGCTGGATACAAACATCAATAATAAGGAGGGTACTGGCTAAGAGTTACTGAGCCTTGAGCTAGATACTGTACTAAGCCTGTTATTATTCCCTTTGTGAAGATGAGAAAACCAAGAACTCAATAAACCCAAATGCTACCACATGGAGAAGAAAAGTTGTAAAATGCTGTTTTATTTATATATGTATAGGTGATTCTGGGAGTTGTCAGTGTGTTAGTAGCTGACCCCAGCCAGGGGCAGAGTTGGAGAACAAAAGAGGACCTGGCCCAATGCTCAAGGTGGGATGGTAAGGAAAAGACAGGAAGCCACACATTATCAACCACAGGCATACTGATGAAGAAGGCTTCAGTGGGAATGAGTCACCAGAAGGAATCACTGTAGAATGTGATTTCTTTTAATCGCTAAGGAGGTGCAGGGTGGAACCCAAGGAACAAAGATTCAGCACTTGCAATTTAGAAAGCTCTGTGGAGGATGCCTTTGCTCAAACATGGAGTGGGTATAACCTGGTTTTCTACATTGCATAGGCTGATCTGTAAATGTTGTTTTTATTTCCTCAGATGAAGGGATGAGATAAGAGTCATAGCCAAGTTTTATGAACACATGACTTGGACTGAGCCCACAGTGTTTCTAACTATCCCTAGGCCTAGGCCTGGAAGTTTCTAGCCTCCATACAATATAATCTTCTGCAAGCCTGGACCTTGAAGGCTTCGGCTTCTAGCCTCTATCTGCTAACCTACTCCTAGAATGTATTCAGCCTCTGAGATGTATTGCTAAATAAGCTTACCCTTTCTAGTTCTTTCTGAACTCTGACTGGTTCAACTCAGCTGTTCTGGCTCAAACTCCTCTCCAAGCTGATTGATTCAAACTGGCTTCTCTCTGCTTCTCACTGAATTGTTGCTGCTTGAAAAAACTGCCTCCGGACTCCATGAATTGAACAGCACTGAACTGTATGTCTGCACTGAACTGTACCAAACTGTAGTGTACTGACTGCATGAACTCTACTGTATCCCTGTATTGTATTCTCTACCCCACTGCTCTTCCTGCGCGGTTCCTAAGTAGCTTCTCTTTCCTGTCTGTTCTCCTGAGACCTGGGCAAATCCTATCTCTGACTCATTCTGTCAAATCTTGCTCTGATTCATCACTTTGTCTCAAGTACATATTATTGTTTGGGGCTAAAAGTGTGTATTAAAGGTATGTCTGTATTCCAGCCAAAGGGATTACAGGTGTGTCAAGTCTATATCCCAGTCAGAGGGGTTAAAGGTGTATACTAAGGACATGTCCATATTCCAGCCAGATCACACAGACCTGGGTCTTTGAATGCTATCTCTTGTCAGAGTAGCCATGTCACTGGATTAAAATTTCTCTACAGTCCCCTAAGGTCATTAAGAAGTGGTCATGGGACTGGAGAAATGGTTCACTTCTTAAATGCGCTTACTGCTCTTACAGAGGACACAGTTTTGGTTTCTAGCACCCACTTGTCATCTCGCTGTCTAGGGGATCCAATGCCCTCTCTTGCCTCTGTGGGCACTGTACCTGTATGGTGAACATACATGGTGCAGACACACACTCATATGAAACTGCAATTTAATTATCAATTGTATTTATTAATAAGTATAAACTATAAGATTAGGCTAGAGGAGCAGTTAGCGGGCTGGTGGGAAGCCAGCAGGCCTGACACGTCCTGAGGAAAAAGCCCTGGATCAAGGGTGGCCTTCACCACCTGCAACCTAAATTCTATTAACTAATATCTTCATTAATAACTATAAGTTGTTATATTAGGCTTGAGGAACAGCCAATGGCTTGGCAGATCAGCAGGCTTGACTTTCCTTAGAAGTCTGTATGCCTGGAGGGACAACCTGGCTGTGCGGTTTGGCAGTGAAGCTGGCAGGATAGCTGTCAGATACTTATTAATAACTACAAACTATTATATTAGATCAACAGAATTGCCAGTGGCCTGGAGGGACAGTCACTAGGGTTAGGCGGGAGGCAGATGGGCCTGGATTGCTTGGACCTGAGGCCAGCCTCCATGGTCCTTTCCCCAATAATTAAATACACCAAGACCTTTTAATGTTTCAATGCTTAACCCTTAGCTGGGTAGACTCTCAACTAGCTAATCTAAGTTAACCTGGACCATTTAATCCCAAACAGCCATGTGGCCTGTTGTTACCTTCCAGAGCTCTCAAACACGTCTGTCTGCTTCCATGTCTTCTGGCAGAGAGACTCCTCTGTGTAAAACACAGCATTCCTGTTTACATCTCAGGAAGTCCCACCTTCCTATACTCTTTCTGCCCAGCTAATTGGCCTTCAGTGACTTTTATTGACAAATCAAGAGAATGCCTCAGAAGGGGGCTGTAACCAGATCTCAGCATTGAAAAATCAGCCCTGTAGAGCCAAAGTATTAGGCCTTCCTCCAACACTTATACACATAAAATAAAAATAAATAAGCTTTTAATAAGTGAATCTGACTCCAGGCCAACTGGGGAACAACAAGGAAGGACAAATTATGGAATTAGACTGAGAGACATTTGGGCTAACTATTCACTTTTCCACCAGATTTTTCATTTACTTACAGCATATACCATCATGTCTTCCTTACACTACAGGATTTTAGCCTGAAGCCCTCAGTGACAATGTAGGGCAGAAAAGTCCTTTGCATAATGCAGAGAGGCTGTTGGAATTGCTAGCAATGTGAGTTTGAGACATCTGAATTGTCTATTCTCTAAACAGAAAAATAACAATAGGATTACTTTCTAAAGCATTTGGGTCAACCAAGCATTTATTGTAATTGAAGACATCCTGGGGCTTCACAAATGGAGAGCTCAGAATCACTTCTCTAATGTCTCTGAGCTCCACTTACATTCTTTTAGCCCTTACCACTGAGGTTTTTTAGGGTGATCATTTGCCTGAATTACCATGACATCATTGCACATGAAGTTCTACCAGGAGTCTTGCCTTCACCTTCTTCTTGGCTCTAGCTCATCTCTAGCTCTCCATGACTTCCATCCCACGGAAGGATGCCTACCTACCCCAGCTCAATCCAGATCTCTTGCTTTACTTCCAAGCTCACTTCCCACCAGACTCTTTAACCATGGTCACCTGACCTACCTGCCTGCAGGTTTCAGATGCCTACAATCATACAGACTAAAATAGGACCATGATCCTTCTATCCCCCACTCAAACCAGATGTTCAGATGTCTGGGATGTGTGCCATTGGGGTTCCATTTGCTTAGGCCAGAAATCTTGGATGTTCCTTTTTAGTCATCCCTCTTCCTGTCTGGTATGACAATTTAGTGTAACTTGACTTGATGTATCCTACCCAGCTTGCCCTCTTCAGACTAATGTACTCTCTAAAAGGCACCCAAAATGAGCCTCCTAAGATGCTGATTTGATGATGCCATCCCACTAGTGTAGCGACCTCTTAATGGCTTCCTATGCTCTCAGGATAGCAGGATAATTCCATAGAGTGATTCATGAGAGGTCCTTGTTCATTCAATGCGACCATTTCCTCCCTCCCAGCCTAACTTTCTGTCATTTCACTATCACCCTCATTTGTTCCTCTGTGTGCCACTCTTTCCTTTGTCTATGCAACTTAGCATTCATGGTAGCCTTTACTAGCATTCACCCTGAATCATATTTAACTTTTTAAATTCCTGATTTTTTTTTTGCCAGCTATAGATGTCACCTCATCCCAGAAGCCTTCATTGCCCTGGAGTCTGGGTTAGTTATTCCTCCTGTTAGGAGTCCTGTGGGAGATAGAAGCCTTTTTCTCCTCCTTGCTTGGGTTCTTGTCTATGCTCAACTGTTATAGCGTGCAGGACAGTGTATGACATGCTTATACTGTTTGCACTGTGCACACCATGTATCCAAAATACCGACCAAATCCACTGAATAATAATGACATCAGTATAAATTCAGTGAGTAAATGAAGCCTTATTTTAGGGTTCCCAAATGCGTTCTACTAATATGATGGCAATTGAGAACTGTCGCATATTTTCTTGTAATCTTTTGTCCCAGAGGCATTTTAATGGAAATTTGAGTCACTCTTTTCAAACTTGCTTCCATTTACTTTACAACATGACTTCGGCACCTGTCTCATTCTCTCATTCCATACCATCCTTAGGGGCTACGACATTTCCACCAGCCTCCACTATACCATCTGGCCACAGCACAGCCAGCACAGTGATATAGGACTATTACATGTCTAAGGCTTAAAATGTGGACTTTAGAAACTCTACGTCCCATCTTCCCATTCTCTTATCAACAGACTTAATATGGGAAATATTTGAGGATCCTTGAAGCTTTTTAATGTGGATGATCCAGGCCTCATGTCATGTCACTCTACCACACAGTCACAAACCTCATGATCGGCCATTTGATGTGCTTGCCATATACCCAGCTGGCACATTCTCTTTACATTTAACTATCCATCAGCTGTGGATGACTTCCCAAGGGAAGTCTCATGTTCTTCTATGGCTGAAAGATACTGGAGAAAGCGGACTGAGCCAGTCAGCTAGTTCAGGTTTTTAATATCATTAGCTGAGCCTTAGAAAACTCAAGTGCAACTGAGAAAGCCTTTCATTTGCTCATCTTGTTCATACACTATCAACCTCCTACAGCTGCTCCAAAAGCTCTCTCTTCTTTAAGGCTGTAGTAGAGGACTTTTCTTGGTTCATTAGAGGAATTTCCCACAGTACCAATGGAGTCATTGAGCTCCATCTTTGCTGACTCACTTCCTGTTCTGAAGTCATAGTGTTGAAAGAAGTAGAGCCTAAGGCGATCTTCCAGGGACTAGGTGGAAGCTGACCGGAAAAGAACAAGAAATAGTGACGGAAAATGCGGTGAAGAAAACACTGAGAGAGCTTGATTTAGAAAAAGTTTAGTTCAAAAAGGAAATAGCAAGTGCCCTGACTTTCTTCAAAGAAGTATAGTGTAAGAAACTGCTACATATTTTCTCTCATATTCAGGACTTACATTTTAAATATGTGTGTGTGTGTGTGTGTGTGTGTTTGTGTGTGTGTGTGTGTGTGTGTGTGTGTGATGTAACTCAAATGAGGATCATGAAGGGCAAAGGAGAGATCTTACAGGGAAGAGAGGAGAAAAGAAAGTGATAAATATAGCTAACCTCCAAGCCCAATCGGGGCTGTGCATCCTGTGCTCCAACCCAGGCTGACTAGCATAGCTCTCATCTCTCATCAAAGAGCTTCTAACTGCAACAGATGGAGACCAGAACGGAGATCTACAATTGGTCAAAATTCAGAGAATAAGTAAAACCGTGGGGTGCCCATGAGGTACTTGCTGCACTATACATACATGTATGAAATATGAATATATGTTTATATATATGCATGTAACTGCAATAATTAAGACAAGATGAATTTGGGAAGGGGTACATGGGAAGAGCTGGAAGGGGCAGTAGTGAGGTAGATACAGTGATCATGAATGAAACAAATTAAAATTATTGAAATATGAAAAGAAATAACAATGAAACACATGTGACATGAAAGCAGAAGAGGGGCTACAGGGAGAGGAAGGCTCCTGAGAGAGGGGCCAGGGTGCTGGGGAGGGCAACATATAAGAACAAAATATGGGGCCTGGAGAGATGTCAGCATTTAAGAGCACTTGCTGCTTTTGCAGAAGACCTGGGTTCAATTTCCAGCACCTACATGGCAACTCCAGTTCCAGGAGAACTGATACCCTCTTCTGGACTCCTCTGGCCTCAAGCATGTACCTCGCAAACACAAAGATATACAAGCAAGATGTACACACAAAAAACTTTAAAAAGAACAAAGTACATATGAAAATGCCCAAGGAAACCTGCTATTAAGTTAGCAATAGGTAGAACTAACTAGCATGTTAAGTTTAAAAATTAATTTTAAAATATTAGGTAAATTTAAAAAGTACATTTTCATAATAAAAAAAAAATCCACAGAGTGGGCATTGGAGCACAGGTGACTTTTGGCCTCAAATGTCCCCATCACCTGAAGGAAACAGCTGCTCAGACCTGAAGGAGAATGCTAATGGCCTAAGAATAACCAAACTTTCCGAGTGTCACCGTAACTGTCAACAGTGTGGAATTGCAGTGGTGTAGAGGATTCTGGGCACTGTGCACAGCCTCCTTTTGGCATTTTGGATTTGATAAGATGACACAGGACCTCCTGTAGCATTTAGTGAATCGGGACTGACATTACACAGGGCTGACCTGTGCTTGAGAGAATCATCCCAACTGGAATGTTGATGGCAACCTCCTCCCCCCATATTGCAGAAGTCTTAGAGGCAAAGACCGTCAATTACAGTTTTTGAGGCACCTAAACATCTAAGTGATGCTTAGAACCAGCTGAATGTATAGGAGTTTGTTCAGTGACAACTTGGGAAATAAATTCTGCATCTAGAAAGTTTTATATGGTGCATTTTTATAAGTCTGTGGATGGTTTTCTGTCGACATACATTTTAATTTCAGAGATGCTTAATCTTCACTTCTGATTGACTTTTAATTGGCAGTGACTCCTAACACTGAGAGAGCTCAGTTATTAAAATGGAACCCTGCAGGGAATCCATTTGTAAAGTGATAAATCCTTTTACAGTGTGAATAATCACCCATTAATTGATCTGGTTTGTAAATTTGAATTTTCATATGCTGCATTTTTTTTTTCCTTGAACACGAGTGCCATTATGCTCTCTTCATTATAATCTTAAGAGTTCAAGAGGTTCTAACACATATATGAAGGTTTAGAAAAAAATTTACAAGAGTCCTTTTAGGTAACTGTTACCCTTTCCCCTTTTCTGCTTACAGGATGTCTTAAGCTTTCTGGTTGAATAATCATTTGTTGCTTGCAACACTTTTGGTCTGTTCACTTGAAATAAAATAGCAAAACTATTTGTCTCTAGGGAATCTCTGGGCAGCTAACAGGTTTTTAAGCCATATTTATTCCTAGAGAGTTTCCTTTTACCACACAGTGCTGTGTCCCCTCCCCTGCACCAAGCTAGTGCCTGTGGCTGGGATGCCAACAGACTTCAGATCATCTCACCCCTCATTAAAGACCCGCCTCTCAACTCAGTACTTCTTTAGTTTTACAGGACTGTGTTCACAATGCTTCCTGTGACTCTGTGTCTGGCATGGGGCCATTATGAGAAATGGACACTTGAGTGAGTCTCTCAGGAGCGTGTTACAGGTGAATGTCGGTATAGCTGATTCGAACAAACTTCATCCTCTCCAAGCTATTTTCTGGAAATGAACTCCGTTACATTAGGCTTTCCATTGGTAAAGACATGGTTGATAATATGCCACCCTGCTGCTTTGGGTATTACAGCAGTTCATGCAGGAAATACTGGATTAGCCTCATCATGGATGATGATGAGGATATAAACGTGCGTGAGTAGTATTACCCGTAATTACAGAGGGGACATTTAGCCTGGTGTTCAAGCTACAGTTCCTGTAGTGTAGGTTATAACACGAAGACTCTTAAATGGTCTAAAGGTACCTACATTGGAAACATTCATACCATAGGAGTCTCGGTAGCCTTAATTAATGTGTAGCATAACTACAGGAGGGATTTTTATTTAAGATTTCTGTGGTACTTCCTCCACCAGCATTTCCATTTTAGTTCTTCTTTTTGGGGGACAGGGGCTACCCTGTTCAGATTGACACAGACATCACTCTCTGTGATATATCTTCCTTTTATATTATTCTGTCCTTGCACTTATTAATCCATCATTTTATTTGGCCCTATTTTTTTCAAATATTAGATATAAGTTGTGATGAATGGAGTATGAAGATTCACTCCAAATACATCTTTGTCATGTTCTTTCATGTCTCCATGAGAAATGTGGGAGACTTACTTCCTTGTGATTTCATTCCCCTCAGACTAGCCCCCACCCAGTCCCTGTTTCCCTTTTATCTGGAGATGACATTTGGCTCCTAAGAGCTGGTTAATGATTTTCCTGTCCAGATGAGTGTGCTGGAAGCCAGGAAAGGGAATATGGAGGTTTGTCAGAAACAAAACTAGGTGCTTCTGCCTTAGCCCAGCACCTCTCCACCTCAAGAGAGTGGGGGACAAGCCTGAAAGAGACAATAACATTAAAAGCAATATTTCTGTCATGAGGCCTTCTCAGAGCTGTGAAACTAACCTGCTTGTATTTTTTTTCCACAGCCCATAAAAGGACTCACAGCCAGAAAATACAAATCCCATAGGCTGCTATTATGTTGATGACAGTGAAGAAAGGAGGAAAATTGTTTCATTGCTGAATTGCAGATATAATTATGACATTTTATATATTTTTCAGGGCGTATCAAAAAGTTGTATTAATATCTATCATGCCCTGTAGCTGGAGAGAAGTCAGCACCTAGAGCAGGGTACTCAGAGTCTGATTTTGTTGGGATTGAATCCCCCCTAGCTGTTTACTAATAGGAATTTTGTGGTAAAGGAGAAATTCAGAAACAGGTGACAATGGCTGCATCCTTCACAGGACCAGCTGATTCATACAAATCATTTGTACCAGCTCAGGGAGTGAAGCTAATTGCACTTGCACAGTGTGTCATTGCCAAGATCTGCAGCAAAAGTCTCACTGCTTCCTTTAGCTAAAAAAATGGAAACACTGAGGCGCTGAAAGACATTTAAAGACATAGTCCTGGTTTGTGGGAGAAATGTTTGGGAGTTGATTTGGGGGTCTTGCTAGCCCATACAGAGATGACGAAGGTGAAACTCCTTTCACATACAGGTATTTGTAGGTTGAAGGATTGGCAAAAGGTGTGTGTGTGTGTGTGTGTGTGTGTGTGTGTGTGTGTCACAGGGGACGAACTTATCTATTATTATTCAACATAGCTCAGGCCTCAGGGCTGGTGTTGGTGAGCCAGTCCACACCTGATATTAAGAATTAAGTATTCCTGCTCAACAGCAAGCCAATAAATAAACAAACAACATTTTGGGAGATGCAGAATAGACAGGGAAATAAAATGTATAGTAATGAAATATTCATAACCTTGCATTTTATGGACCTCAAACTCTACTTTCGTGATTTACGCTATTTCTATGTGCAGTAGTATGGGATCTGCCGAACACTAATAAAGATGGCATTAGAATACTATTGCCTCAGTGTCATGGCAAAGGGAGGACTCATCAGAACTGTACAGTGGCTGTAAACTTGAGTAAACAGAAACACATATGGGCATCACTTTCCTGTACATGCCAAAACAGAAACACATATGGGCATCACTTTCCTGTACACACACTGTCTCTGGCCCATGAAACTGGGGGAGATGAAAAATGTTGCAATTATGAAAATGATAAGTAAGCCGGGCAGTGGTGGCGCACGCCTTTAATCCCAGCACTTGGGAGGCAGAGGCAGGCGGATCTTTGTGAGTTCGAGGCCAGCCTGGTCTACAAAGCGAGTCCAGGACAGCCAGAGATATTCAGAGAAACCCTGTCTCGAAAAACCAAAAAAAAAAGAAAATGATAAGTGTTAGCACCCAGCTTCTTACAAATCCTTACATTATCCTCTAAGTTTGTGGCTGACAAGGAGTCACCTCTGCATCTTAAACATGGCTCACCTACATCCTAAACTCAAAATGCTGTACTCCATCGCTGTCCGTCTCCCTGAATGAGAAACAGTTGCTCCATTCCAGCCTGGCTTTTGCCCTCACCTCTGTCATAGAGGTCCGATCTAGAAAGACAGACTGTTGCTTAAAAGAATATCTGCAACCTTCCTGTTATCTACCGACCTCATGCTCTTGGTGTGCTCATCTCAGATTTTCCAGGGTCTCCTGGGTTCCAGCATAGGCTGGACGGCTTCTGCCACGATATCCTTCTCTTTGGCTGAGTTCAGCTTTGCTCCATTTTATTGTGCAGCACTCTTGCTTGGTGCTTAGTGTACCCTTTAGCTGGGATGAAACTATAGTAACGTGGCACTGGTCCATGAAAACCATGTTATCTTTGGATTTGTCTCTTATCTTTCAGATTCCCAAGACTCTGCCTGCCACTGGTACACTGGAGCTCTCTTTTCTACAGCTCTCTTTCTTATACAAATGAAGAGAATTAGCTAATAATAAACATGCCTCTAAAGTAGGAGCCCAGTACTCAGGATTTAGCCACTAAACTTCCTATGGGCCAAACTTGCATAACTTTTATTAAAACTGTAGCCCCTCTCCTTTCCTCTTATCTTGTCATGGTAAGTCTTGATACCTTCCATTTTTCATAATGAGACCACAGTAAGCTAAGTTTCCTTCAGCTGTGTATTGGGATTTTGGTGACTTATCACACCTCCATTTCTTCCAGCATTTATTATATACACTTATTACTTGGATCCTGAGAGGACACTTATAACTAAACTCTTCAAATGACTAAATTTTCATTCTCACAGAGAAGTAGTAGTAGTATTGGTGACAGATATGCATAAGCAATAGAATGCCCATCAATTCTGGGAACGTAATTTTTTTACTTCCTGATAAGCCTCTATTTTCGTTGTTCAAAAATTGGAGAAATGAGCACACAGTAGAAACAGCAGGTTCTGAGAGAATGTTCAAGAAATGAATCCATGAACTCCATGGCTTTGGTGAACTGTTCTGGCCCAACATGCTACAGACGTTGGCTATCACATTGTTATTGAACAATTAATTCAAGAGAGGGTGTGTTATTGTCAAGAGTGACTTAACAGGAATGTAGTTAAAACAGTATTTTATTGGCTTTTCTGATAATATGCTTTCCTCCACAACCTTCTTCCTTTTCCACATTCTTCTGTTTTCTACGTACTGACAGATCTTAGACTTGAAACTCTCGAACATTCTCTTCACATTCCACCACAGGCCATCGCTTGCTGGTATAACGAGAGCAGCACTTGCTCAATTCCAGTTCAGTTTTTCCACCTGTATGTGTACACCACACAAGCATCATCCTGTGTGTGTGCATGCTTGTACATGTTCATACATGTTGAGTGTGGACCCATAGATACCACAGCCCAGATGTGGAGGTCAGAGATACTTTAGGCATTGATCCTTGTGTTTCACTTTATTTTAGATGGGGCCTCTTGTTCTCAGTGGTGTAAGGCAGGCTAGCTGCCTGAGAGCTTCCAAGGATAGTCCTGTCTCTGCCTCTCATCTCTCTGTATGTAAGAACACCAGGATTATAAACACGAGCAGCCACATCCAGTTTTACTACCCAGTTTACTGGGGATCCAAACTTGGGATCTTATGTTTGCATAGCAACCCTTTTCTCACTAAAGCACTTTCTGCAGACCACATCCCATATATTTTACATATGTACACACATACACATACATATATGTATATGATACAACACAAAGAACAAGCAGGTTAATAAACTAATGTTCTATGAATTTATTGCCTGCTTCATCAGAACTAAGTTTGTGGCCCAGATAAAAGAATAAAAGAATAAAATCTGAGAGTATTTTGGGCCAAATGAACCAATGTGCTTTTAAGTGTGTGTGTGTGTGTGTGTGTGTGTGTGTGTGTGTGTGTGTGT